>CM060673.1:20145750-20688250 GCA_030686955.1 Odontamblyopus rebecca | reverse complement strand
GTCTTCATGGAGATATTTTGCTTTGTCTGGAATGTTACACAGTATGGCATTACACATATGTATATCTTGCATTTCTTCTACAGTAGTTCTTGCTCAGAAATGTGTATTCTTACTATGAGTGGGGTTGCCTTTCCACAGCTCTGATTTGTAACTAGGCCTTCTGATGTCACCTGCTCGTCTCCATGGAGATGGATAAGTTTAATGTTATACTATAAAACAGAAAGCAACACAATAACATCTCCATGGGGGCAAGGAGGGGGCAGACTAGCCACCATCAGCATCCTTCTGCACATGATATATTCTTCACTTTTACTTCTTTGTAAATGTCCAAAGTCCAAACCATTTTCATCTGGAAACCATCTGTTGTAATCATTCATGTTAATTATAAATAAGACTCTCATAATGAGCTGTCAGTTTGAGTACTGATTGCTATCTTCAGTACATGAATCAAACTAACAGAAAAGCTGTTGCAATACTCGTATATTTCATTTAACAGAGCCTCCAAAACCAGTGCCTTCACCCAGAACGATGCCTGCTCTCGACCCTGCTCTGCTAAACGCCCAGCCACAAGGTAAATCTATCTCCACTTGGTTAAAATCCTATTACCTTTTATTACTTCACAGCCCTACATAAAAGGCTGCTACATTGCTCAGAGTAATGATCAATTTGGACAGCCTCTGTTCCTCTGGGCACAGCTCGGTCCTCTACAAACAAAAGTCTTGCTTAATTTTTTCTTAAGCCTGTTGTGGTTTGAATGAAGTGCAATCCAACATGCCCAAACCACAATACAATAACCAGAAATAGAAAGTGGAAAAAGCAATAAAGGCAAAGCATATACAAGCTAACGAGGATTTAATGTAGTAGGGCAAATGTTAGCAAAATGTGGTCTAGATGTGATTACTGAAGGGCGTGTTCCCAATACTGATGCAAATGGTTAGTGGTTCAATCCCACATTTACATTTACCTTTAGTCATTGGGCAAGACATCACCCACCTCCTCCTGCTCTGAGTGTGAGGTAAGTATTATCATTATAAATATTATATGCAGTAATATAATGCCGTCATATATATATCAGAAGTAGAATACCACGGGATCGCATCGAAAATGTATCAAGGTGGGCTCATTTTTCACTGTCTTCATGTTTTACACAGTTAAAATTCCAGAGATGACTTACTTACTCCACATTCACACTATATTTAAACCAGGAATGTGCTTGTGAATACATCTTATTTTATTAAGACATTTACAGCTATGAAAAAAGTGTGTAGGTACCAGTCTGTATGCAGGAGCCTTCTGATTTAAACTCTGAACCATCCACAAGATGTCAACATATGTTTGCTATAAAGTTGGAGTTTGCACGTTGGATGGCTGTGAAGGCTGTTATTTGGCTTCTAAATTAGTTTGAGATGTCTTCAGTAATGTTTGTGCTAACCTCCATGGAAACACTTTTACAATGTGCACAACTTAAAGGGGCACTGTGTAGCTTTTCTGGTAGGGGTTTACAACCTGCTGTCATGGAAATGGTTTCACTTCGCCTGTGCCCAAGTTTGGTATTAAATTGACCAATCTTGGTTATGTTGTGTGTTTCATTTATTAGCAAAAGGGACTAAATGATTGCATATTTCAATGGCATCACTTGCTTGTTTCCATAGATATACGGTAGGTTGAATGCCATACTGTGGAACAATCCTGGCAAATCTCCATTCAGAGATACGTGTGGTGCACCCTTCACCAAAAAAGTGACATAGTATAACTTTAACCTTGGTTTGGTGTGGCTGTTTACCAGTTATACACGTTGTAAATAAAGGCTCGATGTAGTGGTTGATATAACAGTCTTCGAACTGTCATTGCCTTGTCATGTCATAATACTAAAATTTCAAACTCAATTTTGGAACTAAGGTAAATACTTAGTACCAATACTTGCTGAAAAGTATATATTTTTCCTACAATATAATAAAATTTTCAACACCTAAAATATGACTTATTACTTTCATGTAATAGTAATAGTTACTTCAAATCAGAATATCTCTCTTTGACATCCCCACTATTGTAAAAAGGTCAAGGAATGAATGTTTCTCGACATCTCCTGGTAGCATTGTTCTAATTCATCCCAACACTATAGATCAAACCTAGGCCCGACCAGAACAAGAACAGAAAGCTCCAGAAGTGTGTATATCTGAGTGGGTGACGCACTTTGACATAACCTTTTCAAAAATCAATGTAACATTAGACTTTACATATGCGCCCACAGAATCATAGTCCTTTATGTGAAATGTCGCCTTTATATTCTCTATCTGACAGACCACAGCATGGGGCCTGTCTCCCAAATGGACCTACCTACAGATTTAATTATGTGGATGCAATGTCTTATGTGTGAACCATGATCACTATATATCAGTGGTGGAAGTAAAAGTAAAAGTAGTGAAGTTATGTACTAAAAAATGTAGGTATATGTAATTAAAGATGTTCCACAGTATAGCATTACACTTGAGTATCTCCATAAAGGCAAATATGTGACACCAGCAGGCCAAGTTACAGGTCAGCTCTGTGGAGAAGGAACCCACTCACAGATGCATGTTTATTGTATTTCTGTGCAATAAAAACACCTGTAATTCAATCAAAAGATATGACTTAAATGCCATACTGTGGAACATTCTGGGGCAAAGCTATAGCATCTTCATGAGACAAATACCCCCCACCAGAAAAGGTATACGTTATGCCTTTAAGTAGATTTTACAGTGGATATGTTTTACTTTTACTTCATTTTTGAACAGGACTTCAGTTCAAGTCAGTTTTATTATTGTTTTAGACTTGCTCCTGTTCGTAGTTTGAGCAAACAAAAATATATAAATGATTAAAAAGGCTAGGGGAAAAAATGTTTTTATTCAGTTGTTTTTGCTGAACAAAATTCAGCACAAATCTAGACAATATTATCAATACTTTTGAAGCTTTATTAGGTCTCAGATCTGTGTGAAATACATATACTTTTTACTCTTTACTTTACTGCTTTTACTTGAGTATTTTTTTTTGTTCCGGTATCTGCGCCTTTACTTAAGTAACACATGTACTTCTTCCTCCACTGAAAAGCGTTGGCTCTGCTGCGTGACGTGTGAACAAACAGCGCCGTGTGGTGATGCCATCGCCCTGAGTACAGCAGTGTTGGGGCGACAAACATGGATACAAACACAGGGCACAAAGCAAGCCTATCCACTCTTCTACGTGGATAAGAGTATTAAAATGATGATTCAAGGGACAAAAATGTGCGATTAATTGTGAGTTACCGGTGACATTCATGAGATTATTTGTGATGAAATATTTTAATCGATTGGCATATTGAATAGTGAAAGGCAGGGACAGGCAGGAGCAGACATTGTTCTCTTCATGATGAGAGTGCATAGGATAAAGAATGTGTACGTATAACTGTTGTATGTGTATAGATGGTATGGACAGAGGAGAGAGGAGAGTGAACTGGAGTGGCAGGAGGATGATGATGGTTCAGTCGGTCTGGTCAGCGAGGGCTTGTAGATATCTTGATCTCTCTTCACTGTTCACTTATATGGCTTGGCACCAGAGCTAATTAGACTCTTGTCAGCCATGTCAAATATGAATCTCGGTGCGCCTGTGTTGAGCTTCTTCTTCTGGTGTCTCTTTAGATTGTTGCTCCGGGAAACCACACAATATTCAGTGTTAAATAAAGTTTGTTTTTCTATTGGACCCAAAGTAATAATCCAAAATAAATGTGTTAAGTAAATTGGACGTCATATCGGCGTGTATGTATAATTTACTAATCCGCCAGTAGTTTTTTACCAACTCCACAGTTCCCCTGTATCCTGCATTACACGGACTTAAATACATTATACCACCTCTTATTCTCTCTCCCTCTATCCCCTCTCTATTTCTACTCCTCCATTATTTTCTCCTCCAGTACTGTGCGTATGGCTCTTTCCCTTAAACAGTAAATTAAGAAAGTATTTAATAACACGCTTCAAACTCGGATTAGTTCAGTCTGGGTGCCACGGATTTCACCAAGAGCTCCTTGCACTTTCGGAAATGCGTTTTCAGCACTGCACGGATGACTAGGTGACATGAATAATTCAAACTCTTCCGTAAGTTTATATTTTTTAGGTAATACCTCCAACTTAATTTATGTGTTCAGGATAATTTGGCTGGGTTCAATGAAAAAGCTTCTCTGGGCACCTTACTGGATGTTTGTGGCGTTTGTAATATTTGGGCCAAGCTGAATGTGTTTTTCATTCACAACTTGGCGCTTCTTCACATTTTGGTTTTCACACAGTATTTGTTGCCCTAAAGTGAGATCTACAACTGTGTTATCAGATGAACAACAAAACCAAGGAAACCAGGAAAAACAAAGAAAATATTACCAAAAGCATGATTTTACAGTGAGAAGTGTTGAGGAAATAATTTATAAAAAGGTTGGATTGTGTAAGCTTTCAAACTGAGTCATAGCGTGGTGCTTATTTTTGCCAAATGCCCAGTGGTGCTTATTTTTTTAGTTAGTTATTTAAGATGACAAATTAGATTAAATTTAGATCCAAATGAGAGATAATTTTGTTTAACCACAAATATTGTTCAATCAACTTACCGCAGATGTTGAAACCATTGATTTCATCTTGACATCATCTAAAATAATCTAAAATCTTCAATTTCCGGCCCATGCCTCGTGTTTGAGACTTTTTTGGAGCCATCACAAACAAATCTAAAACATCCAATAAACACCCATGTCCCTCTCCAAATGTGCTGTTATTGAGTGCACTGTGAACTATGACTCGCTAGCCAATGAATATGGTAATAGAGAGTGGAGTTATTATTCACATTAACTAACAGAAGCTAAGTGCGTTCAAAATATTTAACACTTCAATAAAAAAGACCTTGTGGAATTTGGCATATTTGTTTTTACAGTAGTTTTTGGGGAGGTTATTTTTACTGAGATATACCAAAATATATCGAGATATATTTTTTGTACCATATTGCCCACCCCTATGCTCCACTGTGTTTTTGAACTCCCTACACCTTCACTGGAGTCATTTGGATGATTTTAACCCTGGAATTGCCAAGCTCTACTGAACTAAAAGTAAAAGATAGCTGTTAAATTGAAAACTTTATGACATCACAAGTTGGAAAAGAGCATTTTGAGCTTTGGAGATGTAGATAGACTAATAATAAAGGAGTAATCAAACATGTGTGAATGAAACAAAACACAAGTCCAGGTATGTTTTTGAGGAGGTAACAGCTTTATAACATTAAAGCTTAAAGCTCTCGAGAGAGTCAACTGTCAATAATATAGGACCTTTAAAGCCAGCTTGGTACTTCAGTTATTGATGTATGTTGTGTGTGCACGTGAGTGTGCTTGCGTGTGTGTGTGTGTGTGCTTTATATAGGCACACATCCCTCATGGCCATTATAGCAGACCTCAGAGACTGGGCCCATTGACTCAGTGCAGTTGCCTGGAGATGGATCGCTCTGTGTTAATTAGCTCGATGTGTAAGTCCTTTTGACGGCAGCAGGCTCCTTTATATTCATGATCAAACATGTTCAACATGTTCTCTGTTGGCTATAACTCAATCTATAGCTTTAAATGTGGGACCACCGCTAGAATCTAAGTATAGGGTGTCCCAAAAAAATTGACTTAATTTTAAAAGCAATTAGCTTGAAAACTACTAAGTCTAGCTCAGTGATGATGTTGATGTTGGTCTACCAGATCCTTTAGCCCTGCATAAGCACCTTCCTCTTTACATTTTTGGTACCTAGTCCCAAGTTTGTTTGGCAGTTTTTCAAATTTTGTAGTGAAGACACACTGCACGGTCTGGGTGAGTGTGTGCAAGCATATTCCAAGACACAAAATGACTTATCTTTGGGAGTGAACGGCATGGCTCAACCTGAAAACATTAAATATAAAATCTTGATCTGTTCTTATACATTCTGTGAAAATTTGAGGTTATTTCAACAAGAATTGACAAAATTATTTGTCTGCTAAATTTTTTGGGACTCCCTGTATATTTAAACACGGCTCACATCTTTCACAAATTATAGACAATTTAAGTTATTAGACAGAGGAAAAAAATACTAGTATATTACAATATAATTGTAATATGTACTTACTGACTATAAAATGCTTTATTTGAAATTGTAAAGATCAGATGAGCCATAAATTGACCTGCAATTGAACCAAGGACCTTTTTACTTTATTTTGTAGGGATTCTTTTGTATTTTTACGTGTAAGAGTTAGCTGTGTTAGATTTACCCTAGCCCTGCTCTGAGCCCGCACTAGCACTGCTTTAGAAATGTCACAACTTTTTTTTTTTTTTTTGCTAATTTGCATTGCATCACCATGGTAACTCCAACATGTATCTACAATGGTTCCTGTTCAGAGCATCCCCAGCATGATGTCACTGCAAAGCATCGACATAAAAGGCAAAAAAAAACTTTATGGAGGCCCACTGATAACTTACGCCCCACCAGCAATGTTCCGCACTGCACCTTTACATATAAGCACAAGAACTATCTCACCTTCCATCCAGACACCGCCCTCCTCGTTTCCAGATCTGTATATCTGAACTGTTGTAGATGTTGGCGCGCTCCCCTCTTCCTCCAGTCTGGCCTCTTGTTCTCTCAGCACATTTTCAGAGGAGGAGGCAGAACCTGGGGGATTACAGGCTTATGGTCATGGTATAATTCAATTTCTGTCTCAAAAATCTGGTTTGTAAGTACCATTGCACTGAGAGGGGGCATTACAAAGTGCACTACGGCTCATTGTGAAGGGGCAACAGCGAGCCTTACACACTGTACAGACAAATCATTACTGCCATTATTTTATGTGACACAACAAAGCTTTTAATGCAGGTGAAAAGGGTGGCACCCTAGTTATAAAAATATAAAATGTCAAATATACCCAATTATTTGCGTCTAGTATGATTTAAAATACTAAGCTTTTATGTAGGAACAACAGCAGCTCTATAGACCATGATCCTTTGCTCAGTTTTTGTGCCGCTGGTTGTTGCTTTCAAAGGGCCCATATTGCACAATTTTCTAATCTGCTACAATGTTGTTTCCTCATCCATCACATACCTAGAGTGGTGTTTTGTTTCATTCACATATGTTTTAAACTCTTTACACCTTCAGTAGAATAATTTGGATAATTTCAGTCCTGGATTTGCCAATTTCTACTAAACAAAAGGTAAAAGATAAAACTTCCGCTTCATGACATCACAAGATGCATCAGAGCATTTTGAGCTTTGGAGATGTAGACAGACTAATCATAAAGGGTTACTCAAAAGTGTGTGAACGAAAAAGAAAACACAGCTCCAGGTATGTTTTTGAGGAGGAAGCAGCATTATAACCTGAGCTCACGAGTGTAAAGTTTGCGTAACATAGGACCTTTAATTCAGAACACAGAGCATCCACCACAGACTATCCATTCTTTGCCCAAACCTTGTGCTGAACAGAGGTTGACTTCTTGTGTCAGATTTACAGCCGGACTTAGTGGAACTGGTCTTGGTTGAGTTTGAGTTGGCCCTCTCTGAGCCTCAAGACTCAAGGGTTCAGTTACTGTAGTTATTATTGGGGGAACACCTCACATCTGAACATGTCCAACCAAAACTGTCGACTTTGCACTAAAATGGCTGTTTTTAACCCGTGTATCTCTAGTTGAAATGTCACGATAAGGTCTACAGAAATGTTCACTTTATCAACTCTTTTTTTTACCACGTTTTAAGTGTTCATGTAAGTTGTCAGAGATGATAAATTTACATATTGCCTTATACATTACAGCTTAATATTCTATAGGTATACCTTATTTTGGTGTTTACTGGGATTTTTTTTTTCTATAGGGTTCAAATCTAAGTGGCAAGAAATTGTCTTCAGTATTGTTTTTTTTATCGCCCTTGTTGATTATTTTTTATCAGAGCAGGTGGTTAGCAGCTGGGTAACCATTTGCTGCAGCATTTATTCAAGCCCTTCTTAAACCATCATAGGGGCTAATGAATAAGACTCATCTTAAACTGTAACCAAAGCATATTTTAATTTTCATTATTATGTTGTGATGTCTCAGGTAAATCTTAAAACTAGTCTTATACAGATTTTTATTATTCCATGTGGTATAGGAGCTTTTATTTTGATGCTTTTTCTGGCACCGTCTGTGTATGTGCATAGAGAAGTAATGCGTAACCAACTTACTACGTTGTTTTCTTTCTCCATGTGTCCTCCAGCTGTACATTATAATCAGTATGATATGGGAACACACCCTTCTCTGTAACTTCACTTCAGTCATATAAACTTGCGATGGGTGGATGTGTTAAACCTGGTTTGAGTTAAACCAATTCCCTGAAGATCTATGTTAAAAACTCTGGTTGGACATGGTCTAAAGGAGGACTTTCAATAGGGAAATGTGAGAGCCGTGATGAGGTACTGGTCCTGGATCAAATGGTTCTGAAGTTATAGAATGTGTTTAGCATTTAGATAACTGTGTGAGTGACTGCCTTCTACTCTCTCATGATTTTGATGTACTTCAGGAGCAAATGGAGGCTTCAGGAAATGACTTTCTTCAATAATGAGAAGTAGCTCTTCTTTGGGACATTTCATTACATCTTAAATCCTCCACACGATTTGGTGCATGAAATGTGAGGTTAGTTTGAAAAGGGAGCCTGTAAAGCGTGTTATCTGTGAACCTGATGGTAGCTGCCATTTCTTAAAGCCAAGGTGCACTGAAATATTTCTGGTGGTGATGTCTCTGTCCGCTCGTCTCCATGGGGATGTTATTGCTTTGTGTAGTATGGCATTAAACAGTCTATGCTGCATTTATTGAATTACCAGCTTTTTACAGCTAAACAAGACCTTGGAAAAACACATTCTTACGGTGAGCGGGATCACCTCTTCGTAGATCAGACCTGTAACTTGGTCTGGTGATGACACTTGCTGGGTTCCATGGACATTTGGTTTTATTTCCATACTGTTGAACATTACTGGCATCAGTGCTGGTTAAATCCTGGATTACCTGTTTGATTTGTATATTTTAATCAAACACTGAAGCCAAACTGCTGTCTGTACTGAAATTAAATCTATGTTTGAATAATTAATGAATGATTAAATAATGCTCATTAAAACAAAAGGATCTGATTTGTCTCACACAGTCTTTTCTAATTAGTGCTTGATATTAGT
The DNA here is from genome assembly GCA_030686955.1 of Odontamblyopus rebecca. Classification (NCBI taxonomy): domain Eukaryota; kingdom Metazoa; phylum Chordata; class Actinopteri; order Gobiiformes; family Gobiidae; genus Odontamblyopus; species Odontamblyopus rebecca. Next base: position 20,679,076 of record CM060673.1, on the reverse strand, counting down.
GACAAGCTCATTGTAAACTCATCATCATAATGAGAACTCTCTAATATGGTTTTATTTGCAGGCAATAAAACTCAAATTAATACCAAGAAATGCAGCAGCAGAAACGTCAACAAAAGATAAGCACAAAACCAACACTACCATCCATCCTTCTAACTGTGTGTTTAGAGAGTGGAGAGGACTGTAGTTCTACAGGTCTGGATCTGTGGCTGCACACATCTGTGATAGTGGAGCAGAATGTGGGCCTGGTCTGAGGAGAGCAGGGTGGAGCCCCAGTAATGAGCTCCAGAAAGTCAACATGAGAGACGGATGATCGGAGCTGGGACAAGGAAAATAAATGCTTAAAACAGTAATCAACTCTTAGTGTCATAGACTACAAACATTTTAAGATTTATTATAGTAATGATGAAATGCATCCTCTTATGTCGGCACTTTACTGTTTACAAATACATTTCTCTCAACTGTCGCCCACAACCCAGAGTGATTGAATGTGTTCAAATAGCTTTGATATCAGAATCAGAATTACTTTTATTCATCCCCGAGGGGAAATTTTCTTCGTTACAGATGCAACCGACCAAGAGCATGTACATCGAACAAGTTACAAAATAAGCTAAATACAATAAGATAAAAGATAAAATAGCTCTCTCTGGTAATTATTTACATCAGTGACATATTTATGACTATATACATGTGTGAGCCGGGAATAGGATGAAAAGGATTGAGTAGTTTGTGAGTTAAAGTGCAGCGTTCAACAGTTTGATGGCGACAGGCAGGAAAGATTTCCTGTGTCTCTCAGTGGAGCAGCGCGGCAGCTGCAGTCTATGGCTGAAAGAGCTCCTCTGATTGGCCAGCACCTTGTGGAGGGGGTGGGAGGGAGAGTCCAGAATAGTCCAGATTTTGTCCAGCATTCTCCTGTCCAACACCACCGCCAGAGAGTCCAGCTCCTCCCCCACAACATGTCCAGCCTTCCTAATGATCTTCACGAGTCTATTAGTGTCCCTCACGCGCAGACTGCTGCCCCAGCAGACTACAGCGTACATGATGGCACTGGCCACCATAGACTCGTAGAACATCCTGAGCATTGTCCTGCAGATGTCAAAGGACCTCAGCCTCCTCAGGAAATAGAGGCGGCTCTGGCCCTTCTTGTAAACCGCATCCACGTTCCTGCTCCAGTCCAGTTTATTGTCCAAGTACACCCCCAGGTACTTGTACTCCTCCACCACGTCCACATTGACCCCCTGGATGGAGATGGGGGTCACAGCAGCTTTGGTCCTCCTCAGGTCCACCACCAGTTCCTTTGTCTTCATCACGTTGAGCTGGCGGTGGTTCTCCTCACTCCAAGTGACAAAGTTGTCCACTACAGTCCTGTACTCCTCCTCGTCACCACCACTGACGCTAAAAAAAGACTTTGTTGCTGTGGAAATGAGTGAGTGCTAGTGGCTGTAATCTAGGATATTGCCACAGAATGCCAGACTTATATGTCGGTCAGCCGCAGGGCAAATATGGCTTCAGTAGTAACTTACCACTATTGAGTGTGAATAGTGTCCTACTGTTGCACTTTGAGAAGTGCGCCAAAGAAATGTCCCACAAACCAATACTATATTGGATGAGGCACGGTGGCTTGCACTCTCGGTTCATAGCCAGAAGGTTCTGGGTCTGACTCCTCAGTCCCACAGGATTTTCTGTGTAGAATTTGCATGTTTCTTTTTGTGTATAGGTGGGTTTTCTTTGGGCACTTCCCCCATCAACTCAAAACATGCACATAGATCAAATCCTCCAACTAAGGTCGTCCTGAGTTTGTCCAAGCTGAGCTCAAGATCTGGACATGGGTCCTGAGCACAGTGTAACAGCAGCTCACTGCTCCTGACAGGTTGAACCACTTGGTTGAAGAATGTTTCAAATGCAGAGAATGAATTTCCCTCACAAATGATAAATGAAGAATACATTAACGTTAAATTCTGTGTTAGTCCATTCCCCTGCTTGACATTAATCCTTTATTGCTTCACGGTCTCTCCTGTAGGTGGCGTGTCTCTCTCTGCAGAGGACTTCACTCGGGCTCAGAAATACTGTAAATACGCTGGCAGTGCCCTTCAGTATGAGGATGTGTCCACCGCCATTCAGAATCTGCAGAAGGCTCTCAAACTGCTCACCACTGGGAAAGAATAAAGCCTCTGTCTGCGCTCTATCTCCCATCTCCATCTCCTAAGCCCCTCCCCCGACACACCTAAGCTCCGCCCCAACACGCTGCCTCACGACCAGCAGACACAGACGTTCCAGGCTCACAACAATGACCCAGTGTCCCAACATGGAGTTAAGAAGACAAGACAAAGCTGCAAGACGATTGGCTGAAATCTGACATGTGACCTCCGAGTTGTTAAGCAGCACATGAAGGTCAGGCAGATATTCAGAAATATTCAGTGTCTTTTCTGCTGAAGAAAACGCCATTGTGAGGGTCATTTATACAGAATACAATAAAAAAAGATTGGTGGGTGATGGTTTACAATTGCTGAAATTTGTACTAAAATAAGGATTAACAAAAACTGATTGAGTTGGGCTGCAAGAGTCATATTATACACTAAAATTACATATGCTAAATTATTCTCACTATATGTTATCATTCAATCAAATTCATTTACAAACAAATTACCTAAAAAATGTCTTCTCTTCCCTTGAAAATACTTTGTCATACTACTTGAAATATACCCTGAACATTATTCATCTGTCTTTACAAATCATATCAGAGGTTTAGGAGAAGTATGTATTTAAGGCGGACTTGATTCTTTCATTGCTGGGGTATTTTGCATGGGACATATCACTGTGTCTTTCCCCCTTTAGCGACTACTACCTTTATTATTTTCTGCATTGGTGTAAAGACTCAAAATGTCCAAGACGTTCAATGATTTGAATAAAACGTTTAAATTCTCGTCTTCTCTGGTTACTTAATTATACAAGTACACGGTTTTTCAGGTTAGAAAAGAGTCTGTCCAATCAGAATTTAACTTTGGTATTGTTTAAACACAATTAATCTTACAATGCAGACATTTTTAGGAACATATAAGACTGTTAGTGTACGGGGCCACCATGTGTTTGGGGTTAGTTTCATGGGGACCTTACTGAAGACGGACAGGAAGTGAACCTCAGGGGCGCCACCATAAAGGAGTTCAAAGTCCCTTCGCTTCACTTTGAACAAAGAGGGCACATTTAGCCACATTTTTTTTTTTGCTTTACAGCGATCGTTTGTCTAGCTACAATATTTAAACTGTATATTTTATTATTGTAGCTTAGTCCTAGGTTTTGGCCAGTGTTTTTGTCTGTTATTGTTTGTTAGCATGCAGTTTTCACCTCACTTGAATGAACTTATTTCCCTTAAAACACATTTGTTATCAAGTTCTATTCATAGTTACTGTAGCTCTAAACCAATTTGCACTTTTGCTAATTAAAATGCATTATTCATATTTATGCAACATGTCCAATTAGTACACTTAATCTTAATCCCGATCCTTCTGCATTTTAAGCCCTCTCCAGTTTGTTTATATATGTATGTTCACTCCTTAGGGTTCTCAACATGGATGTAAACATCTGGCTTTAGCACGTTCTCAAGAGGTTTAAGATGAGGAGATCTTCTGTAAGAGACAAGCATCTGGGGACATGAAAATGTGAAAGGTGCATTATTTACTTTTTCTGAAGGCACTTTCTTCCATAATGTTCCACAATATGGCATTAAACTTATCTGTCTCCAGGGGCACAAGCTGGTAATGCCACAAAACCAAATTACAGATCATGTGGAGAGGCAAGTCTGCGTACAGTAAAAAAGCTACTTATTTTTTTTAGCAAATCTGCAATTAAATAATGCAAAACAGACAGAACGTTATAAAGACCACTTTTAAAGGCACTATATTATGCTAAATTGACGCTTGTGAGCTTTAAGCCATGTTATAATGTTATAATGACCTCAAAAACATATCTGGAGTTGTCTTTTGTTTCATTCACACATGTTTGTGTAACCCTTTATTATTATCTCCAAAGCTCAAAATGATCTGGTCCACCTTGTGATGTCACACAGCAATAGTTTTCAGTTAACAGCTACTTTTTATCTTTAATTCAGTAAAGAACAGGATTTTCAGGGTTATCCAAATGATTCTAGTGAAGGTTTATGAAGTTTAAAAAGACAGCGGAGCACTTCCTGTATTACCACAGGTCATCTCAAGGTGGAACAGTGTGTTTTCAGTTTTAGAGAAGAACTCAGTCACATGTGAATGAAAAAAAACACAACTCCAGGTTCTGTTTGTGATGAGGAAACGACACTTAAACATAAATCAGAAAATAGCGCAATATGGGCCCTTTCAATTCCACATTACAGGACATTTTCTTAGGATGATTGCTAATACAGAGACTGCGCTTGTCTCAAAATGAAACAAATACTGAACACTTTTCCTAAGACCTTTTCGGATTGTTCACTAAGCACTTAAAACCATCTTCCAAAATGATTTAAAACTGTTTCATTTCATCCCTCACACTTCCTGTTCTCTGCTCAGTTCTGTTGGGGATATTTTTAGTGCCGGGTTCATGTCATCCAAATCATACCAGATTTATAGCTCAAAGGTCCAGTTAATTTACCTCTGAGAAAGACTCCAGAATTCAACCGTCAATCTTTGAAATAGTCCAGGATTTAAACTGTCAACTGTGCGTCTGTCACTTCATAGGCCAAGGACACGATGTAAGTCCATAATATCTTAGCAGCGCCGCTGGGGCCAACACATAAAGGTGAGATTCTACAAATACATTTTATGAAGAGCTACTTTTTCCCCGCAAACGTAACATAATGTACATTGGGTGTTTTGCAGTCGCTTTTTGCTTGACTATTGATAGTTGATATTTGCCAAACAGCTCATTCAAACTCCTAAACAGAATTTTCATTTTCCGGATCAATCAAGCTCCAAAAGCCAGTTTTATCATCAAAACTCAAACTTTGATCTTGTATTTTCTGTTCTTTCATCCATTTGACAGAGCAGTTCAGAAGTTTTAGTTCAGAGGATCACTGGTTTAATGCAGTTTGACGTGGTGGGTCATACATATTATACATATATGTTACACTTTGCTTTTTTGTTGGAATTTGAAAGTCCAACCTGGCAGATACTACCGGTAATTGCTTTTCACATAGTTAGTTTTGCATAGACACATTTCCAGTTTCCGTATCACTGGAATCTGTACTTACCTGTGATTCCTAGATTCAGCAAGTGCCACTCAGGCAGCTGGAAATAAGTGAGATGGCATAAAATGACCCTCCTCTGGGCTCACCACTCACAGAGGGGTTCATAGGGGGGTCAGGTGCTATGAGGATCCCGCGACCCAGCCGGATAAAGCAGGACAAGATAGATGGAAAAAAAACTGTAAATGTGCTGTACCTGAGTGATAAACTGTCGCCCACATTAGTCCTTTCTTTCACCTAATATGCAAAAGTGTCACAACTTTCTACGCAGTCACCGGCTGTTGTTTCTACATGGTTCTTAATTTACTGTTGTTTGTAATCCATAAACAAATCCATGTTTGAACAACTTTAAAGGTACACTATGTAACATTTCTAATGGAGGGTCCTCCGCCCACTTGTCTCCATGATAATGCTATTGCTTTGTCTAGAATGTTCCACAGTATAGATTAAGCCCAGGTATGGCAAGGGAGACAAGCAAGCTACAGCACTACACTACATTACACTTCAGATCTGTGGAGAGTCGCCCCTATTCACAAAAAGGATTATTGCATTTTTGAGCGATAGAAACACCCGTAATGGAAAAAATCTTTATGTTTAATGTCATACTGTGGAATATTTCAGGAAACGCAGTCACATCTTCATGGAGACAAGCCCTGGACCCTTCAGAAGAAAATGTGCACAGTGCACTTTTAACTCCTCATATATTCTGCAGGTGATGTACGTGTTCAATGAGATGAATTAGAAATATTCAAACATGCAGTGGAAAATCCTCCTTAAGGGTCATTTTAAGGTTCAACATCTAAAGTAAAACCTAAATGAGGTATGAGGCTCATTCATATTTCATTTGTACAAATTGCCTTGAACCACTTGGGCGTGTGATGTAGCTCTGTTCTTTCAGCATCATTACTCCCTGGTTTGCTCAGTTTCCTTTGCTCCTCTTTTGACCAATCACGGCACAGTAAAGGTGTTCACCTGTATATAACCATCACAGAGAATAAAGCACAGGGCGCTGAAGGTGAACGGATCCAGAACGCCTCATTTGACTTTAATCAGATCAAATCACTGTAAAAGAGACAGGAAACATGTACAGGCTGTTTGAATCATCTCCTTCTGGTATTATTTTCATTCTTAGTTGTATAACAGATTTTAGCAATGAATTAGGCCTATATCTTTTAAGCATGTCATATTCAGAGTAGATATAAATTGCTCAAAATACTCTGTTCCACCTTGTGATTTCATGAAGCAATAGTTTTCAAGTTGCCAGTTACAATTTTTTTTTAATCTTTTGTTCAGTAGAAATGGGCAATTCTTGAGCTGAAATTATCCAAATGATTCTAATGAATGTGTATGGAGTTTAAAAACACAGTGGAGCATGTCCTGTATTACCACATGACATCACAAGGTGGAACAGAGTGAAAGAAGAACCTGTGTGTTAAACACGTGTGAATGAAACAAACCACAACTCCAGGTATGTTTGTGATGAGGAAACAACATTATAAATAAACCAGAAAACGATAAATCCCTTTAAAGTTTTACAGTCGGCCTTTAGTGTTAGTAGGTCTTGTATTTCATTCATTCTGGTTGTTTTAATTGCTTAAACATACTTTTAAAAAACATGAATTCTTACTGTGAGCAGGGTAGTTTCTTAACAGAACTGTGACTTGGCCTGTTTGCATCGCCTGCTCATCTCCATGGAGATTTAAGCGTAGGGCCATACTATGGAACATTATAGGCCTAGACAAAGAAAGAACATTTCCAGAGAGACAAGTAGCTGGCACAGCTTTCACACTCACGTTCACAGACTATAGAGTAGTCTATTTACATGTTTTTGTCCAACCTCATAACTGCTGTAACTAAAATGTTAAAACAGATGTATTGTTTAAATAGTAATTTCCTTCATTGTTCGTGACTTCCTTCTACATTGATTTTATTCTGAAATCTTAGCGGAAGCCGCTGTTTCTTTCTGTACTCAGTCTCCGGACTGTCCGCTGATCGTCAAACCCAAACCTCAGCCGTGCACGTCACCGGCGCGCGCTCCCGCCGCTGCCCCGCACATCCCTCTCTCCCTCTCTCCCTCTCTCCCTCTCTCCCTCTCCTCCTTTACTCAGAGTTACCACTTCACTTCTCCAAGGACTGGCTCCAAACTTTGCCTTTACGCGCGTGTGCCCAGAGCGCGCCGGACTTTTGGATAAAGTTCTTTTTCTTGTTTTTATTTTTTGAGGGAACTTTCTGTTGGACACTTTCGTGCGTCAGGACGATGTTATTGAGAGGAGACCAGCTGCCGCTCCAGTAAAACATGTAAGTAACCGGTTTAAGTCTTCATTTGTGTAGAAAAGGCGCTCAACTCCAACCTTAGAGCTGTAAAGTAAAAGTTGGGCACGTCTGCAAAGTTTGTGTGGCTGCGCTACTCCCGATGTAAAGTTCTGGGTGAAGAATACGCGCTGTCAGGACATGTCAAGTCTTCTGAGCAGCACCGTTAAAGTGTGGCATTTGTAAACGTCCAGATGCTAAAAAAAAACAAAAGATGAATTTACAACAAAACGAAATTCTCTGAAGCCAAGAAAACCGGTCAACTTGATGTTAGCGTTGATGGGCAATTGTCCATAAAATGACGCAAGTTATTATAGAAACACGAAATATATTTAAAATGTTCTAATTTCCGAAAAGTTGAGTTGTTGAATTGTTTTGTGGTGTTCAAAAATCCAGTGTCCAATATAATTTGAATATTTAATGGTGCAATTATTTAATGCAATCTGCTTTTGTAGGCCTCTACTTATTTATTCGCTGTTGCGTTAATTTAAGACGCATCGCTGTTAAAACAAAGTTGGCACATTACATTAAAACTAAAACAAATACTTTCATGCTGCTTTAACGTTGCTTTTTAACTCGCTTATTACTGTAGTTTGGCTCGGAGCTAGAGTTTGGCTATTAGCTGATGGAAACTGTAATCATAGCTCAGTTGTGGTGTTTCGTCGCCTTTAAAATTCTTTATGTTGGCTTCTTCAGTCTGACCAAAATGGTGGTTTCAGACAAACTCACAGTGTTTCCTTTGACTTTAAGTATTGGTCCAGTACGTCCATGTCATGTCACTTTCTGGTGTTGAACTATTTGATTTCTGGACATCACATAGCATTAATAATAGACTCTTTAGGTTGTTTTCCGATTTATTAAATATTCCTTCACTTTTTGGACTGTGTTCCTGACATTTTTGCAACTGTGGTCTCTGTAACAATAATTTACTGTGATAAAGCTAAGTGACTAATCCTAACTCTCTTGCTTAAGGACACAACAGCAGTAGGACATGGGTAGTAGGGGTCAAACTGCCTGTCAGGGAGTGTATACCTTCACATTTGACCCTCTCACTCTAAATCAGTAGACAAACCTCTGACCTCTTTGTATTTTATTACGAGAATGAGTTTTCTTATTTTCTTATAGTTCAGCTCAAACGTAATATAGTCTCTCAATGTATTCTTTTGTCTTTGCCGACTCACTGTTGTGTAAACGATATAATGATCTTGAGTATCTCTCACTTATATCTTACATCCTAAACCCAAACACAGAGAGAGGCTCCTTTGTAAATGCGCTTGAATATAATCAGCTCTAATTTCCCATGTTCCACCTCTGGCTTCACTTCCACAGTTTGGGAATAGATGGATTGTGGGATTATCCTTTTTTTTTTTTTTTTCCATTCCGGAGCGCTGCTGGGAAAGGCTGTTCCATGATGCCTTTGGCTGCCTATAGACTCTGCATATGTTTACAATCTACATGAGCCCCAGTGTGAGACCAGAGGAGGCAGAGGATTCAAACCAAAGCCTCTCCTTAAAGATGACTCCATTATAGTGATAAAAGACAAGACACAAACTTTGTTAAATGCAGTAAGTTTTGATACGTTGTAGTGACATCAAGTTGGTGAGGTGTTCTACATGTATTTCTATGGTGGAATGTTTCTGTAGTTACCATGGCCGCACAACGCATAGTAACAAACACAGGCCAAAAAAGTTTTAGGATTGTCTGAAAACTCAAGAAAAAATACAGCACATTTAGAGCATGTGATCAATACAAGTGTTCAGTTGTGATGACATCAGCTGCAAAGTCTCAGCATCAACTTTAGTCTGAAAAAAGCTGCACTGCGTAACTTTTCTAATGGGGATTTCCTACCTGCTTGCCTCCATGGACATGTTATTGCATTGCCTGTACCTGGAAAAAGGAGAAATTTTATTTGTCAACTGGACAAAGGTTTGTTTATTTATTTATTTATTTATTTATTTATTATTATTTTTTTACATAAAACTTTTGTCCAGTTGTGTGTAAAATCCCTCAGTCGTCCAGGTAGTATCCATGGCAAAGGAGAGAATTGGACAAAGGTTTATTTCATTGAATATGTTTCTCAGCTCATCCAAGCTGCTTCTTCAGTTCTGGTCAGAATGCTGAAGGCCTCTGCTTGGAGTTAGCTACCAAGAAATGACTCTGAAACTAATACCCTACTTGTTTACAGTTTCTGTTGTTAGCTAGGCCTGTTGAAATTGGGAAATCAGGGCCATAATGGAGCTCTCACACCTCTGTGCCTGACCTGGCTCCTGCTATTGTTTTCTTAATTTGTTTTGATTTCGGTTTGAGAATGGAGTTATAAATTGGAGACAGATGGTGTCTGAGTCCATTTCTGTTTAAATAAGGGTTCTCTTTTTCAACAAAACAGCCTCTTTTTAACTCCCCTCTCAAACCAATTCTTCTCTCTGGCTAATATCTGTACCTCACTGTCCTCAAACGAGTGGCCCGTGGTATAAGGCGGTGATGTACAGCAGACTGAGGTCCACTCTGGCTCTCTCGTCTGTGCTGGTCTGTCCTCTTGTGCGGTGGCTCTTTCGTTTCTCCAATGCGACACTCAGTGAAGTCTTCCCTGCACTGAATAGAGCAGACAACATTGCTCTTGTTTGTGGCTCGGTGCTTTGTCCTTTGGCCGGACCAGTTTCTGTGTTTGTGAGTTTGAATTAGACTGGGATTTCATGTTGTCTGAAAGTCCTCTGTAATTTTTCAGAAACACCATAGTTACACCCTTTCTCCTGGGTTCTGATTCTGTTTTCTTTTTTCTTATCTCTCTTTGTTTTGTTGACCAGAACTGAAGAAGCAGCTTGGATGAGCAGCCAAACGTATTCGACCAAATAAACTTTTGTCCAGTTGGCAAATTGGATTCTCTCCTTTGCTTTTGTCCACTGAGTTTTGTGTCATTCTGTGGAACATTCCAGATAAAGCCATCACATCTCCATGGAGACAAATAGGTGTCGGACTCACAACCAGAAAAGTTACACAGTACACACATTTTCACACATTTAAAGGGAAGTGAAAGTAATGTTCCTATTAAAGAGTCTACATAACACTATTTTCTGAACTATGTTGTAAGCGCTTTATTGCATTTTTGTCTGGAAAGCGCTCTATAAATAAAGTTTGATTGATTGAGTGATGTAATGTTGTTTCCTCATCACAAATATACCTGAAGTTGTGTTTTGTTTCATTCACACGTTTAGCACACAAACACTGCATTTAGGCAGTTTTCCTCAGACAGAAAATGCTCTGTTCCACCTTGTGATGTCAATGTGGTGATACAGGAAGTGCTCCACTGTGTTTTTAAACTCAATACATCTTCACTAGAATCATTTGAATGATTTCAGCCCTGCAATTTCCAGTCTTTATTGAACTAAAGGTAAAATGTAGCTGCTGCCACCCTGAAAACTACCACTTTATGGCATCACAAAGCCCATTTTGAGCTTTGTAGACAGACTAATAATAGAGGATTACTCAAACATATGTGAATGAAACAAAACACAACTCCAGGTATGTTTTTAACATTAAACATGACTCACTTTGGTGTAATATAGGGCCTTTGTGTAATATCGGACATTGACTCCACACAATCTGTTTTGTACCTGTTAAATTTTATAACTCCCCAAATGGCAGTGGGACAATGAACTCATTTTCGCTCAGTGGATCTGCTCATGTTATGTCAACACTTCTGGACTCAAGGCTACAGGACTGGACCAATTGGTAAAACATAATTTCATCAATTTTTGGATGTTTCTAGGCAACAGTGAAGTCAACTCATTCCTGTTTTCTGATGTAAAGGGGAAAGTAACTAGAAAACAAATATGGTCATGGATACTTGAGTGAATTAGGTAAACCTTTGTCCTCTCATAAACATATGTTTTCAGAATATATTCATTCACAGTAGTGGTTTGAAGATGGAAAACATTAGAATTATTAGTGAGAAAAGCCATGTACTGTTTTAATATTTAATGGAAAGTCACTGGTGGATAGAGATGTCATTCTGAGTAACAGCCGAGAGAAACAGGATGTAGAATTCAGGTGTGGCTGAAAATTGGTATTGTGGTTTGCTGATGTGATTGTTGGATGTTTGTATAACTTTGTACTACTTAATTACTTTAAGATCCTATATTGTGCAAGTTTGACTCTTGTGAGCTTTAAGCCATGTTAAAATGCTGTAACCTCCTCAAAAACATACCTGGAGATGTGTTTTGTTTCATTCACTCATGCCTGAGTACAAACAATGTGTATGATTACATGACATCACAAGGTGGAACAGTCTTTTCTACTTAAGAGAAGAATTAAGCCTAAATATGCAGTGTTTGTCTGTTAAACATGTGTGAATTTTTGATGGCGAAACAACAGAAATCAGAAAATGACGTAATATGGGCCCTTCAAAAGATAACGAGGGATTTTAGTTTAGGGAAAACAGCTTTTGCTTCATATGGGATGAAGCAGGGACAGATAAATGTGTCCGATCAGAGACGTTAGAGAACCATAGAGAAGCAAGTACCAATGACTATCCGACTTCTGTGTCATGGTTCAAATAGAGTCAGAGAAAAAACTGAGCGGTTCATTCATAAACTTCCGTCTTCCTTGAAAATCAGTTTCAGTCCGCTTACTTTCACCGTAAGAGGCTTAGTTTTGTCTACATAATATTCCTGGGCGCACGTGTTTTTCAAATTTATCTCCATATTTATAATAATCTGGCTTTTGTGCGTGAAAAATGAGACTGTACAATTTAAAACACATTTTGCTGATGAGGAAGCAGCTACTCGTGACAGAGACAGTTATCCGGTCAGAGATGTTGCCTGATGAGAAACATGTAGATCTCATCTTTATCTCTTATAGTCGCTTCTCTGTCAGGATCAGCAGAAGAATAAAAGAAACTGATTAGTTAGTTTTGTCTACATATTATTTCAGGGGGGTTGTCATATTATAATGTATTTCCATATGTTTAAATCATCAGAAATGCGTGTAAAAAAGACTGTGTGATATCGTTTGTACAATTTAAAAGGGCATTTTACTGATAAGACTACAAGAAGTGAGTGGGCGGGGCTAACAGTTCATTCATAAACATGTTCTTACAAACAGTCTTTTTAATTTTATCTTAAGAACCCTTTTATCCGCGTGATATTCTGGGGGGCTTTTCATTTTTGAATGTATTTCCATATGTACAATAATCTGAAATGACTCATAACTGCAGCAGCATGAAAAACAATGGCACATTCACATTAGCTCACATTAGTTGCTATGTTTACGCTGTTTTTCTTTGTCTCTGCGGCTGTAGCGTCTGCTCTATGTTCTGCTGTCTGACCCTGTTGTGATGCACACTTTTACCCAATGAGGTGTTTATGGAAGAAATGATGAATCAATAAATATTTTGTCTCCATATGAATATAGCGTAGTCTAAGCCAAAGGCCTCCCACTACGGCTCATGCAGGTTGTTTGACTCTTCAAGTTGCCAGTTACAGTTTTTTACCTTTTGTTCAGTAGAGATGGGCAATTCTTGAGCTGAAATGATCCAGATGTTTCCAGTGAGGGTGAATGGAGTTTAAAAACACAGTGGAGCACGTCCTGTATTACCACATGACATCACAAGGTGGAACAGAGTGAGACAAGAGCTTGTGTTAAACGTGGGAATGAAACAAACCACAACTCCAGGTATGTTTGTGATGAGGAAACATTATACATAAATCATACAGACCTTTTTTAAGCATATGTGAGATTAAATATTCAAATTTGATAAATTAATGAAATAACCAATAACATCTATTCCCCTCTATGTATCAAGGTTAGGTAAAGCAGGTGGCGGCACCTCCACTGCTCTTTCAGACATGAATTTGTTGTCATTTTTGTGATCCAGTTTATAATGTACAGTTTTATTGTCTTCATTAATGTGACATCGAATTATAAATCAGAAAGTACATCCAACATTCTGATGAGCCTTATACAAAATATTCGGACTGAGTTGAGCAGTAGTTTCTCTAAATGCTTTTTTACCCTTACCACTTACAATTACTTGAACAATGTTGTTTTGAAGTAACAGTATTCTTACTTAAGTACAGTACTTCTCTACACACCTCTGATTTGGTTTTAACAGTGGATTCTGTGGCTTGCAATGATCGAGAAACTGTTAAGTAAATGATGTGAGCTTTGTCCCAGTCTGAAGCAACCGACACATTTCCTGTTTCTGTTTTACTCTTCTATCTTTGACATGATTTTGATACCCAAACATTGATGTCTAAATTCTGGCCCTTAGACTTCCAGGTAAATTGACCCATATGTCTGTAAGCAGTACTTTTTACACGCAGTTCTTTTAAATGTACCTTTGTAAAGCCATTACCAAATGTTTAGTGTTTCCTGCTGAGGATCTAAGCATGAATAAAGGTGAGGTGGCTCATTCTAACCTGATAAATATGCACGATTATTCACTATACTGACCACCACACTATCGCCCTTCATTTCACCTGTTTTTCAATATCCAGCCCTTGATGAAAAAAGTTCGGTCCGTTTCTTAGAGCTGTTATCAGAGCCACAGAGCATCTCCTCCACATATTCACTTCTATCAATGAGACACTTGTTTAAGAGTGACAAGTTTCGGTCACCGGTTTAAACTGCTCTCCTCTTCACTGAGAAGGTTAAACCCTGCTTACGTCAGACTCAGAACTATCCAGGTCTCCACAGTGACCCATATCTGGAGCTGGTTCAATGTGGCGTCTGGTTATTCTGAAGAATGTGTTTAATTAAATATGGGAAATTTTTGAGACCAGTGACATTAAAGAGGCAGAATTTGAAACAGACCGATGTCTACACTGGCAAAGGTAGTAATGCCAATTTGAACCAGCGCCATGCCTGTAAATTCCTATGCCCAGTGAATGCAACGCGTATATGTAAACAGAGATCAGGGCTTGTGTTTAAATAAGGCCAAACCGGGTGAACTGACTTTTTATCTTAGACATTAAATCAGTAGAAAATGAGTTCAATACTAATGCTATAGCTCACTCTAATGCTATAGAAAACCCTCCAAACAATTAAATTGCAGGTTATGACAAATCAAAATGTTTTAAATGTCCTATATTACACAAAATGAGTTCTTGTGAGTTTTAAGCCATGTTAGAATGTTGTTACCTCATCAAAAACATATCTGGATTTGTGTTTTGTTTCCTTCCCACATGTGCAACCCTTTATTATTAGTCTGTCTACATCTCCAAAGCTCAAAATGCTCTGTTCCACCTTATGATGTCATGAAGTAGTAGTTAACAGCTGCCTTTTACCTTCAGCTCAGTAGAGATGGGCAAGGAGGTGCACAGAGGGCAAGGAGGTGCACAGGGGGCGAAGAGGTGCACAGAGGGCGAGGAGGTGGACAGAGGGTAAGGAGGTGCACAGAGGGCGAGGAGGTGCACAGAGGGGGAGGAGGTGCACAGAGGGTGAGGAGGTGCACAGAGGGTGAGGAGGTGCACAGAGGGTGAGGAGGTGCACAGAGGGCGAGGGGAGGTGCACAGAGGGCGAGGAGGTGCACAGAGGGCGAGGAGGTGCACAGAGGAGGAGGAGGTGCACAGAGGGCGAGGAGGTGCACAGAGGAGGAGGAGGTGCACAGAGGGTGAGGAGGTGCACAGAGGGCGAGGGGAGGTGCACAGAGGGCGAGGGGAGGTGCACAGAGGGCGAGGAGGTGCACAGAGGGCGAGGAGGTGCACAGAGGGTGAGGAGGTGCACAGAGGGTGAGGAGGTGCACAGAGGGCGAGGAGGTGCACAGAGGGGGAGGAGGTGCACAGAGGGGGAGGAGGTGCACAGAGGGCGAGGGGAGGTGCACAGAGGGCGAGGAGGTGCACAGTGAGAGCGCCGGGGCAAAGAGAGAGCGGGGCACTGATAGGCGGCCTATTTCTACCATATGTGCACCTAACATGTGTTATGGCAAAGGAGAGAGTTAAACCTGCACGACAGAGGGATTTTACACACTTCCTGTATTACTGCATGACATCACAAGGAACAGAGTGTTTTCAGTCTGTGAGTAAAACTCTGCCTAAATATGCAGGGTTTGGGTGTTAAATAACTCCAGGTATGTGTCGATTATAACACAGATCAGAAAATAACAGAATATGGGCCGTTAGCAGCTTAAACAGGCAACTAAATAATTGTTTAGGTTCCTCTTTTAATGTTTATGAATAGAGCAGAGGAATTCTATAAATATGCAATTATTAAAAGTTCATTAAGAGGATGCAGCGTTTCATTAGGTCTGCAACTATAGAAACTTCATGTTCAGTAAATTTAAGATGGAGCAGTAATTATATTCCTCTATATTTATAATCATTTTGGTGCTTCTAAATTTATCTTATGTACATTTTCCTTGCGCCAGTGAGGAATTTATTTCATAGCATAGACTTGTGGGAATTGTTAAGGCCAATCTGCACACTAGCAATAGGCAAATAAATAAAGCAAACTTCACATCTACTTGTCTAGGAGGATGTAATATTATATCATCAAAAGTTTCACAATAGTATCGTGGGCCATCACAATATATCGAATTACAAGTTGCCTAAATTAATAGTTATGATGCAGCAATATCTAAAAAAAAAAAAAAAAGTGGAGAGAACTACATTGACCATGATCCTTTGCTCCATTTCAGTGCAGATGAAGAAATAACTGTTATGAAGCTTAAAATTCTTAGTTCTTTGGATTATGACAGAAACAAAGGCCTGTCAAAGCATTTTTATATAAAGCAAGATTTATATCATGAAAATAATGTACAGAGAGGTTTTGGCATCATTACATCCCTATGGTCTGTATTGTACAAGACAACAGTAAATATTTAGATTATTTCCAAAAGTAAAGTTCTTGTGGTGTCCATGTTGTGAAGTGCTCCCAGTTCAGATTACTGCACACTGCAGGTTTAGTGTAATATGTTTCTTACTTATTTTCTCATGAAACACTTTAATTATTGCCTTTATTGCTGTTATTAGTGTGTGTTGTGTACTGTGTTTTATTGTTTTATCATTTGCAGAATAACTAAATCATTTCCTCTAAGGTTAAACAAAGTGATTCTGATTTTCACAGGGTTGCGTAATAGTCGTGCACATCTAAAAGTCCATAGAAATCCATGTAGAGCTGGTGAAGTGAGTCTGAATGCTTCATAGTGAATGAATGTAATGGATTTTTTACTATAGCTCGATATGTCGGAAGGCCCAAAGCTGCTGTAAAGGGACTAACTCTTATATCCTGATGCATTTATTTGGCTTACATCTGTTATTCTAAAGGCCTTTAGGGTTACATGCCACATTCCACCTCAAAAAACTCCATTTAAGGAATAAACTAATAATCGATCAATCTTTACAGTTGGATTTATATAGCAAAACACAAAGACTACAGAAAAATTAAAAGAAAACTAAATCCAAACTTTTTTCATCAAGGGGCTTATTCAAATTCAAATACTGATCTGTCGTTTAGTTTGACGGTGCAGTATCGATATCGTGGGCTGCTGTGTCTATATATAACCAAGATGTTTTTACCATATTATTTCCTAACAGCGCTACAATGTGCTGCTTGTTTAGAGGAAGGAAACTGGCTTATGAAACACATTTGGCATATTCGCTCTTTCGATGATGAAAGTGGGTGTATTTCATATTTACACAGATAATATCACAGCCATAGCATATGAATCAGCAGTGACCAGTGCAAAAGTTTGAGTGTACTTTTAGTTAGGAACATGCAGTAAACAAAACGCACTTACGTCAGAAGCTGAAAGCCTTTATTTTTTACTGAATCGTTTCAAATGGATTTTAATATATCGTATCGAATCAAAAGTGCACTGTCTGTGTTGAGGTATGTATCGTATCGGCAACTTCTTAATGACACCCAGCCCTGGTCAATACAGTGAACAATTCAAATGAAAGTGTTTTAGCACTGAGACTGAGTTATATGCAAGACCTTTATTCAAAATCAGAACCTAAATGGGCCACGCTATATAATGTGTTATAATGTTTTAAACAATTACAGTGAAAAACTACTTATTCTTTGGAGTTAATTCATCAGGAAGCCAGAGGGACGAGAAAAATGAGTGACCAGGTTATAGTTTGGAACAATGATCTAAAAAAAACAAAACAGAAGTAAGTATGAAGAAGTAAGAAAAGCCAAGTTTATTTGTGGAGCACAATTCGTACACAGAGTAATTCAAAGTGCTTTACAGAATAAGAAATGCATTAAAATCACAATACAAACAAATCAAAACATAAATAATCATCATACAATTTAAAAATAGAGACATTAAAGTAGAGAAGAGTGTGGAATGAGAAATGAAAACCTTTCAGTCAAGTAAGTAAGAAGTACAACATATGCTGTGAATTTGAATGTCTTCAGACTGTCACAAAGAAGGTGACATCTCCCAAAATCACCATTTCAGCTCTTTACTATTCCTGCCTTTAGTTTCCTTTTTCAGTTACATTTCTGACATTCTTCTGACCGTCTCTTCTCCTCTGTCACTGCAACGTCCAGTATCTTTGCTTTTCAAAATGGCCACCCGAGGCCAGTCCTGGGCGCATGAATTGGAGCCTTTATGTGGTCAGGTCTGTGGTCTTGGTGGACGACTTGGGGAGGAGGGGACAGAGGAAGGACCCCGCACTCCCACAAAGACTGGACTTGAGTCTGAATGTCAGCACATGCATGAATTTGTGTGTGTAGTGGACAGTGGTTCACATAGACACTGTTCTGTTCGGAGAAGCTTTTAATATTAATGCCACTGGCTGCATGCGCACAAGTGCACCACAATGGAAAGGTGGGACCGATCCAAAGACTTCATTAAAAGTTTGGGGTTCTCTCCACAACTTTCTGCTATTCTTTCTGTATCTGGACTTCCACATGTTATTTCTATGTGTTGAAACAGAAGGACAATGAAGTATTGTAAAGACTAAGATTAAATGTTGAACTGCAGATATTTTTCATATGAAAGGACATAAGTCTTGTACTTTGCGCTGCAGCAGTGACTTCAGTGCATTTTATTAGCTGTGTGCTAGCAGGTCTGTGCAGTGAGTGCTGCTCTAACATGGGACATAAAGCTCTTCATCAGAGGAGCAGTAGTTACACAGTGGCAGCCACGTCTCTTCCAGTCTGGCCCAGGGCAGCTGTGGTTACAGAAGTAGCATGTGTGTACACAGTACTATACATGTTCTCACTTTTACATTGCTGTTCCTTGCATTTGCACCTCTACAAGAACTTTTGTGTGCATTTTCTGTTTCATTTGATACAGAAGTGCCTTACCACACCCAGAGGAAACTAGCAAGAGCTGGACATAAGCCTTATTGAGTTTTTTCGAGCAAACACTCGTGATGTGTTATTATTTCAATGGACTGTAGCAGATTTCGTGCCATAAGATCTTTCAAGATAAAATTACCATAAGATTGAGAACATGTGGAAAAAGATCTTTTGTGCGTGTTAACATTTGGTTTGAAGTTATATTATTGAGTTATATTTATTTACTCGAAAATATTGCAAAATCATGTCTTATCTTGTGTCTCATCTTGTGTCTCATGTCTTGTATTGTGTCTCATCACTGAGGGAGACATTTCTGTTGAGCCCATGTTAGTTAGTGACACAGCCTGTCTGCCATTACTCTTCAGACTCTGATGTTTTCCTTTCTTTCTTTTTTTCTGTTTGGGACGATTGGGAGATAACTGCTTTCCTCATGTCACACTCTGTTTAACCGTCCAGCCTGTGTTTGGTAAACACCGGGGAAGTGTGTTTTCAGGAAGTTCTTCTTGTTTGTTTCTATAACAAACAAATACCTGAAGTGTCATCATTCAAATTTGTCCTGAAACTCCTGACGGAGCTGTTTGCAGTGAGCAGGCCTCAGAGTGGACGGCTGTGTGAGTGTGTTAAAGTGCACTTGTCAAGTGTCAACCATTTGCTCTGTGGAAATGTCCTTAGTTTACCTATAGGTTCCACTGTGTAACATTTAACACATTTATCTGCAGGGCAATAAGCAGCTGAGGCTTTTAGAACAAGTTTCAGGTCAGATCTGTGGACCATTAACTATTAGCAACGAAAACACCTGTCATTAAATAAATCCAAGACAGAAGTATTTAAAGCCATGCTACGGAATATTCCAGGTAAAGCAATAATATATTGATAGAGATAAACCTGCAGATGATGATGAAGTGTAGTGCATGATGATGATGAAGATGAGGATGATGATGAAAATGATGATGATGATGATGATGATGAAGATGAGGATGATGATGAAAATGATGATGATGAAGAAGATGAAGATGTGATGATGATGATGAAGGTGATGATGATGACGACGGCGACAATGATGATGATGAAGATGATGATGATGATGATGAAGATGATGATGACGACGATGATGATGATGAAGATGATGATGATGTTGATAATGATGTTGATGAAGATGATGATGAAGATGATGATGAAGATGATCATGATGACTGTGATGATGATGATGACTATGATGATGATGATGATGATGACTATGAAGAAGATGATGATGATGATGATGAAGATGATGATGACTATGATGATGATGAAGATGATGATGACTATGATGAAGATGATGATGATGATGACTATGATGATGATGAAGATGATGATGATGATGATGATGATGAAGATGATGATGATGATGATGATGATGATGACTATGATGATGATGAAGATGATGATGATGACTATGATGATGAAGATGATGATGATGATGATGACTATGATGATGATGATGAAGATGATGATGACTATGATGATGATGATGATGACTATGATGATGATGAAGATGATGATGATGACTATGATGTTGATGAAGATGATGATGATGATGATGATGACTATGATGTTGATGAAGATGATGATGATGAAGATGATGATGACTATGATGGTGATGAAGATGAAGATGATGATTATGATGATGATGATGATGATGATGATGATGATGATGACTATGATGATGATGATGATTTACAAATGCCAGTGGTCAATTAGTTTCCATATGATTTCTCCCATCTTAACCCAACCTGGATGATCCAGTTTTACGATAAGGGAAGTAGTGTCAGTGTTTACTAAATAAAAACCTCTGATGGTTTAACAAGAAAACTCATGCTGCTTTTCAGGAACAGGATCTGTTGGGAACATTGTTTCTTATTCAGCAGAGGGAACACACGAATCTGCCTGAAATGTTTTGTATAATGTAGGTTTGCAGGACTTAAGTCTTTTACTAATATATAATCCTTCTTATTCACACCATTAAAGGAATTGAGCTCAATTATTGGGGGTGGGGCTGCAATGAATGGACTCTATTAGCAAGTCACAAAGGCTGCAGTTTTTGAACTACCAACATTTCTTCCACAAACATCAGTTTTGTTCTACTTCTTCTCATTCAGTATTTATAATGTGTAATAGTTCAGCCCTAGCATGGAGTGTTGTAGTGTGTATTTAAAATGATCAGTGAGTGATTGGTTCAGAGGCAAAGTACCACAACAGGCTTTGAATATGAGTTTATGGTTGGTTTTGTGCATACAGCTCAGTATAACTGAAAATAAAAACATGCCCAAGAAATGTAACTTTGACTTTTAAAAAATGACTTGCACCAGAAAAATTGCAGTACATGATGTTCATGGAGGTGCAATTGATATAAAATAGATTTTGAATTACAAGACACACATCAAAGTCCAATGATGATTTATAGTTTCACAGTCAGCTTCTAAAAGACCAGAGCTGGCACTGATTCCATGCTTTAAAGGTACTACATTTTTCTCATTGAGACTAGTCATTTTGAAATCTATTCTGCGTATTCACTGAATAATTTTGTGATATTCAATGGCTTTAAGGCTGTATTCTGTTAAAGGGCCAAGGTAGTCTCCATTGGCTAAAGCTAAAGCAAGAGAAACAGATGTGGAATGAATGGACTACAGAAAGAATAGTTAGACATTTTATTCATCCAGTATTACACTGTTGTATTACCTGTAACTACACCCTTTGGATCTTTTTGATTTTGTTCTTTCCTATAATGCTTAAAGGTTTCAGATGAATCATTTGATGGTGACCAACTCTTGTATTAGTGGACCAGTCATTCTGTTTAGGTTATAAGAAAGTATATGGGACAACAGAAGAAAGAAGTTAGTGTGTTAGCTAGCTGTTATTTAAAAATGATTACAGGTCCTATATTACACAAAATGGACTCTTGTGAGCATTACTCCATATTATAATCTTATTATCTCCTCAAAAACAAACCTGTGTGTTTTGTTTCATTCACACAGGTTTGAGTAACTCTTCATTATTAGTCTGTCTATAGCTCCAAAGCTCTTGTTCCACAGTGAAGCGGTAGTTTTCAAGTTAACAGCTCCTTTACCTTTTGTTCAGCAGAGATGGGCAATTCTAGGCTGAAATGATTCTAGTGAAGGTGTATGGAGTTTAGAAACACAACGGAGCACTTCCTGTATTACCAAATGTGTTTTCTATTTGAGAGAAGAACTCTGCCTAATTATGCAGGATTTGTGTGTTAAACATGTGAGAATGAAACAAAATACAACTCCGGGTATTATTCTTGAAGAGGAAACATTATAACATAGATCAGAAAATAGCATTTAACTAGTTTAATGTGTCTTTATATAAATACATTGTTTCCTTGCAGTTTTTCTCTGCATGGTTTTGCATGCTGTGCAGTTTGGGTCAGATACATAGAGACAGGTGATCATTTTGAGAGGTTTTTGCCCTTTTTTAGTCGACTAATTGGTCTTTAGTCAATCAAGAATGTCTTTAGTCGGCTATACAGCCTTAAAAGGAATACTCTATAACTTTTCTAGTGGAGTGTCCGCTACTTGGCTCCGTGGAGATGTTTTTACGTTGCCTAAAATGTTCCACCGTATGGCTTTAAACTTTCATTGTTCAATCACGGGTGTTTCCAGTGCTCAAAAACATACCACAGACTTAAATCTTGAAAAGTTGAACAGTTTTGACAATGCACTTCTCTCTGAGTAATGTAATGTTTTGTGACCTTTGACCTTTAGGGGGTGCACTGCTGGAGGTGGAAGGCGGAGCGTGCGCGGAGTCTTTCCTCTGGTGCTGCTCTGGATGTGCCTCCACACAAATGGTAAGACACGTTTTCACCATAGATTATCTTATACTATTACTGTTATTGCTATGACACAGCGCAGGTTTAGTGCAGGCAGTAAATAAGTGTTGTTCTCACGGCTGTTGTAAATAAACATACATATTTTAAACAATAAGCATCAACAAAAGAAACTGAATGAAATTGTTTGGAGAAAAATATAATGCACGTATAACTTGAACCCTTGGAAGATAAGTCTACCGTGAAAACTAATAAAGAAGCAATAAAGAAGCAATAAGCATTAGTGATGATACACTGACATAGGCTCTGTAATAACATTTACCAGCTAAATGAAGCAAGCTTATTTTATTTCCACAAACACTGAAAACTGAATCACTTTATACAGTTGCCGTTATTTACATTTCTTTCTTTTTTTTTGGACTAAACTGGGCTCCAAACAGGATCAACGCAGAACAAGTCAGCACCCTTAATAATAATAATAATTAATAATATTGCAGCATTTATGGCGGGTGTACCCATTTTTATTTTTCACATAATTAAGTCCAATTTGTCATGCTCCAGCAAATATTTTTAAAAAGCAGCCGTTAGAGTCAAAACTAGACCACTGTGCTGTGTGCATATAAAGCATTTTTATTGTCTGTGAACCAGGAAGTAAGGCTATTAGCAGGCTAGTTGTTAACTGTACCATGGAAGTTGTCTGTAAGCTGTTAAAGTGCTTATAAACTCATTACGGTGAATAATAACACTAAGAATGCATTAAAAGAGTGAGTAAAAAGTTTGAACCAACAATTAAAAATGAACTAGCGGATTTGTTTTCGCATTTTTAATACAGTAAAAACCCGGCACAGCCCTTTTAATTATCAGTAAACAGTTGTCAGTAATAAGAGTTGGAACGTGTAATTTATTCATGATTTTTTCGTAAGTTCTTGCATAAATCCTAGTCTTGCGATGCCTGGAGCCTGTTGGTGCCCTATTGGCTGAGGCACAGACATAACTCTCTCTCACAATAGTTGGATTGTGGAGAGCTGTGAGTGTGGGTGGTTTTATCATTTAGCCAGGCCTTCGCTTCTCTATCTCTGCGTGCACACACCAGGAAACCGTGGTCAGGACAAAGCATAAATCAGGTCTATAGCGGAGAGACAACAGCATGGTGCAACAGGCGTGGGGATTAGGATCAGCGTGACATTTGGGGTGCTGCGCATTTTGTCATTTCCAGTTTAGATTTAGGGTTTTGTGACTTGGATACCGCAAAAATAATAACAGCGTATTTGTGTCTGGTTAGTAGAAAGTATACACTGAATCACATATATAAACAAAGAACTATTATTGTCAGTGGAAGGGCATCTGACAGAGAAAATATGAAAATAAAATTCCATCTATTTATGAACAAAAAGAAGGGTAAAGTTTTATTATAAGCTACAACGTAAAATTAAAGGCGTCCATTACCTGCTTGTCTCCTTGGAGGTGTTATAGCTTTGCCTCAAATGTTCAGCAGTACGGCATTAAACTTATGTAGCTGTGAGTTATTTAATTACAGTTCTGTCTGTGAGCAGGATTGCCTCTCCATCCATAGATCTGACCTGTAACTTCACCCAGTGGAGACCAGTTCAGTTCAGTTTACGTGCTTGTCCCATGGAGGTAAATAAGTGTATCGCCATAACGTATTATTCAAAGCGATTACATCTCCATGGAGACGAAGGTAGTATCAGGTAGCGCGCTGTCCTCCAGAAAAAAAGTTACGTATTGATCTTTAATTAGACCAGCCTTTCATCATACTCTAAATAGATCATTTTAAAACACATTGTGATTAAAGGGCCCATATTACGCCATTTTCTGATCTATGTTATAATGTTTTGTTTCATTCACACATGTTTAACGCACAAACCCTCCATATTTAGGCTGAGTTCTTCTCTCAAACAGAAAATACTCTTGTGATGTCATGTGGTGATACAGGTGCTCCACTGTGTTTTAAAACTCCATACACCTTCTGAGTTGTTTGGATGATAAAGGTTAAAGGTAGAAGTTACCACGTAAACTTCACTACATGACATCACAAGGTGGAAAAGAGCTTGGGTTACAAAAACATGTGTGAATGAAAAAATACACAACTCCAGGTATGTTTTAATGTGGTAACACAATTCTAACATGGCTTAAAGCTCACAAGAGTCAGTTTTGTGTAATATAAGACCTTTAAGAGCAATGCTAATGTTTACGTTTTAAAACCCCGTCCCCTTTATTTCTAAGTGTCAGAATGTGGCTGTTATTTTACGCAGCAGTGAGAACAACACGTGGAGGCACTAGTTTATGTATGATTTGCAATTAGCCCAAAAATACTAATTAAACTGAGACTGGAATGTACTGATTAGACGTGCACTTGGCTTAGCATATTTTAATTACTCTGATTTGAGCTATAGCAGATGGCATTGTTGCTAATGTTTCCATGGTTTTCATATTGTTCTTGTTTTATTTACTCATTTATTTGCTATTGTATTTTCTTCATCATCATGTCATACACTGCATATTTTATGGTTTTTGCTCTTTGGGGGAAATGCCACTCAAATTAAGACTTAAGACTATAACTCAAATACACTTACGAGATGTGAGATGTAACTTTTATATATAAAATACAAATCAGATTGTGTGGCATTGTCCCCAATCAGTAGATGTTATTTAAAGCTGTACTGTGTAACTTTTTTTCCATTTGCTTGTCTCCTCTGAGATTTTATTTCTTTGCCTGGAATGTCCCACAGTAGGGCATTAAACATACAGTATATCCCTTCCATTTATTCAATTACAGGTGTTTTATAGTTCAAAAATATGTTTAAAAAATCAGCCATAGATGTGACCATTGAACTGTCTCCAGTGTGATTACCATTATTTCCATACTGTGGAATAATACTGACAAAACAGTGATATCTCCATGGAGACCAGCAGGTGAAAAGCTACACAGTGCCCCTCTAATGATTTGTCACTTTCCTATATATTTATGTCTGCATGTGACCATCATCAGTTCATCCATGCTGTTTCTTTCTGTATTCTTTCATGTTTAACCTTTTTCCACCCTCTGTTTAAAGCATGTCACTCCTGTTTGTTATTGTTTGTCATTTGTGCCAACTAACGAACATTACTGAACCACACAGATATTCATACTCAAATACTTTACCAAACATGGGCACCGTTACATCATTTTTCTTTCATCATTTTATTTTTATATTTCATTCACACATGTATTATTCTGTTTGTAGTATTCTCATTGCACCATTGAGTTACAGGGAAAAAAATCACACATTTCAGGAATATTAAAACTATTTAGGCTGTCTTTTATCTATACTTTGTATTGTAAATAGTACGGTCAATCGATTAAAATATTTAATTGCGATTAATCTCATGAATGTCATAGTTAACTCGTGATTAATCACAAATTAATTGCACATTTATGTCCCTTGAATAGTCATAAGAAAAGTGGATAGGCTTGCTTTGTGCAAATGTTTGTTTTTTTTAAATTGTAACTGTGTTTTCGACCGTGCTTGTTGCCCCAACGTCTGCTGTACTGAGGGCAATGACGTCATCACACGGCTCTGTTTGTTCACGTCGCACAGCAGAAATATCATTTTAGTGGAGAAAATAAGTCCAGCGGTAAAAGTATCTAGTAAATAGTAAGACCGATATGAGTCCTGCTGCAATACGCGTTCCTCCATGAGTTTATGGATATAACAACAGCTCGGAGCAGCCGGCGGAGAGAACCTGCAAAATTTCTGTCTCTGTCACAGTCTTTATCGAAGGTAAGCATGGGTTCACCGTGTGTTTTGGAACAGACTTTGTTTTGTGTTTTCCTCGTATGAGTGGCATCAGTGCACCTGACAGGGCCGGATCCCGTACTTTAACATTACAGCAGTGGCCACAGCAGTTTGTTAAAAAAAATTAAGACCATTAAAATTGTTTTGGGTTAACTCGTTAATAATGCAATATTTTTGACAGCACTAATTGTAAACGACAAAAAGTAAAAGTCAAATAGAAAATGTTTTATTTAGTGCTGTATGGTTGGCTCTGAGGGAAAGTACTCTAATATTAAAGATACTCTGATAAAAATGTAATAAAGGAAAGGAAGAAAAAGATGATGCAGTTGTTTCCATGGAGATGTGATCAGTTTTTATTATTTTCTACTGTGATATTTGAATGTTTGATTTTGTTTTGGTGGATGATTTTTATTTTGTTTAGTTTTGCCTTTGTCGTTGAGAATGATCTGATCTTGATTAAAGTGAGGTTCAGACTTGCTCCAAGAAGTGAAACTGTCATGGCTGGTGTCTGAGTTTTCCCTCTTTTTATTATGTTCTGTTTTATTTTGTTGACACTTACCTTGTTTCTCTTTCCAGATTTACTTCCCCTCCTGTGTGTGTCTGCCTGCTCGCCCCTCCTGTGTGATTGCTTGCTCCACCCCTAATGTGTTACACCTGTGTCTCATCTGTTTCCCCACCCTTTAGTATATATAGTCTGAGTCTTCCCCTTTGTCTTTGTCAGATTGTCTTTGTCCCTGTGCAGGTAATCACTCCTTTCTCTGTTGTTCTGTGTTTTGTCAGTTTTATGATTTGTTCCTCTTTGTCCCTGTGCAGCATTTATTGTTACTTGGAAATAAACCACTTTGTTGAAGCCACGCATTTGGGTGTCTTGTGCTTAGTGTGATAGAAACATAACAGAAATCTCCTATAGAGTCTTATAGTTCCACGTGTGCAGATATGACATGTGACCAATAATTGTAGTTTTGATTTGAGAGATGAGAGAGGAACATGAATGATGTATATATTGTACTTTTCTTTTGAATTTCTGATTAAATGATCCATCTGATCACAAAGACAAAGATAAATTAGTTGACAACATTTTCTGGCTGCAAGAAAAACAGGAGCCTTCTATCTGTTGTCACCATTTTTATAAGACAAATGATCTGTCATCACCACACATTTTCTCCTTAAGTTTGTGTTTGTCTGGTTCTGGTCAACTGATCTGCTTTTCTACTTACACAACAGCTGTAGCTGGAGCTGTGTTTTTGGACTATTAGTTTTAAGTGGGTTAGTTTTGAGCTCAGAATAGGGCTGTGATATTGCACTGCTATTGCAAAACGCTCTCTTTTCTCAGTAATGTTCTATTGAGAATTCATTGACACAACAGCCTCAGATTCATGTTCTATATATTTTATTTATCTTTTATTACTTAATGGTCCTATCATACTATATTTGCTCATGTGACCTTTAAACCCGGAGTTGTGTTTTGTTATAAAATAAACAGGTTCCTGCTGCTGCTATTAATCAGTAATACTGCAGGTTATCATAAAACTGTTTGTTTTTTTTTATCGGAAAAGTGCAGTGCTTCATAAGGGCCATGTTTGTTTTGATTTGTTTATGGGTTATTCCACTTGTCAATTTTCCACCTACACAGAATGGAATTTTTGTGCTTTTCTTTTTTTTTTCTTTCTATTAGTAAAACGGGCTTAGACTTTAGACTAATTCTCTTTGTTTTAAATCTACACTATTCTGTGAATGAAGAGAGGGTGGAGAGAGAAAGGAATATTTATATATAGATACAGAGAGAGATGGAGGAGGTGGAGAGAGAGAAGGAATAGAGACAGCGAGAGGGAGAGAGAGGGGGGAACAGAGAGAAAGAGAGAGGGAGAGAGGAACAGACAGAGAGAAGAATAGAGACAGAGAGGGAATAGAGACAGAGAGAGAGGAAGAGAGAAAGAGAGAGGGCAGTAGTGAGTGTGAGGGAGTAGAATGGAGGGAGACAAGAAAAGAGAGCAAGCGGGGAGATAGAGAGAGAGGAATAGATGGGGAGAGAGGAATAGAGAGAGAGAGGGAATAAAGAAAGAGAGGAATAGAGAGAAAGAGACAGAGAAGAGTAGAGAGAATGAGAGAGAGAGAAAGACACAAAGAGAGAGGACTAGAGACAGAGAGAGGAATAGAGAGAATGAAAGAGGGAGAGAGGAGTAGAGACAATGAAGAATAGAGAGAGGGGGGAATAGAGGCAGAGAGAGAGGAAGAGAGAGGGGAGTAGTGAGTGTGAGGGAGTGGATTAGAAGGAGACAAGAAAAGAGAGCGAGCAGGGGGATAGAGAGAGAGGAATAGAGAGCGGGGAGATAGAGAGAGAGGAATAGAAACAGAAGAGAATAGAGAGAGAGAAGAATAGAGAGAGAGAGAGAGGAATAGAGACAGAGACAAGAATAGAGATAGAGGGAAAGGAATAACGAGCGTGAGGGAGAAAAATAGAGAGAGGAAGAATCAACAGAGAGAGACACAGAGAGCAATAGACGGAGAGACAAAGAGAGGAACAGAGTGAGGGGGAAGGAGAAAGGTGGAGAAAGTGTGTCTAATGTATTTTCCAGTGCACAGTCGCCTCAGGCTCAAACCAGGATTGTAGCGCTCATAAAGTTCTCACCACACACGGAGAAGAAGCTGAGCACAGAACATGTGGCTCTCAACAATAACACTGTTTACAAATGCACAGTCAGTGAAGTTAAGTCAAGTAAGATGTTACAAAAAGCACATTATGTACCTTATTTTGTTCTCAGCCGTCAATAATCAGTAGTACATGTACATTTATGACCTAGAAATTGTCTTTCTTTTCGCCATGTCTGTGTCTGTTGAGTTCTGTTGACTATTCCCGTTGTTAGGCAAAAATAATAAGTCATTTCAATTCTAAATATACACGTATATACCTCACTATTGATACTTTCATGCTGGGGGTGTTACATGCATCTCTATTGACGGAATGTTCAGCAGTTACCATGGTGACACGACGCGTACATTAGCAAACACAGACTAAATCGTTTTAAGGCTGAAAACTCAAAATGGATTTAAACAGCTCGTTTTCAGGAGCCTGTGGTCAATATAAGCGTTCACGGTCCTGTTCAGGAGTTTGATTTTCAATAAAACACTGAGAGTGACTAATCGAAAATCCTTGTGGCTGGTTAATTAGTGACTGTAATTTTCTGTGGGAGAAACTCGTTTAACAGCACAAATGATCTCACTTGTCACAGTTCCGTCAAAGTCACCTCTCTGTGAAACTGTGTTAAAATAAAGCTCACATTAAGTCGAAGTACAGAGATTCTAACAGAGCAGTGCTTTAATTCTAGAGGAAAAGCCACTGAGAAAAGTAATTACACTGATATAAGGATTTTACTGTAGTTATGGTGTCAATTATCGTAAATCCTAATGTTTCTTCTCACAATAAACGCAACTCAAACATTTTATGTGCCGACATTATTAAAGGTAATGCACCATAAGTATGACTATGAGGATGAGCCATTCCTGTCCTTATGTCAGCTCCCTCATGGGCGATAGTGCTTTAAAACTACACAAAATGGCTGCTCTTGCTACTTTCTTTACTTTTTATTTTCTTCATATGTCCATACTTCCTATTATTTTTATTTAGAGAGCCGCTGCTTCTGACTAGTGTTTCTCGATTTTAATATTAAGGAACAGACTGTATACCGATTCCAATGCCACAATTACAAACACTTTTTAGACAAATAAATATGATTTTCAATATAACACCACAGTACTTTCTTTTATATTACCATGTGGAATTATATCTATGTAATCTGTGTCATCCAGGTAGAGTCCATAGTGGTGCATGGGTGTATACTAGTCTATGTGCCTTAAGGTTCATCTCTGTCCTGTGAACATGAATTTTTAATATCAATACATGCTCTAATGAGTATCTACTTTCAATCCTAGTTTTAATATAGATTAGTATCCGATTTTCTACACTTTTGACAACCCCACTGCTGATAACATCATGTATTTAGTAAGAAATAAAGCTTGGTTGCTGGTTATACTCTATAGTCTTTTTCCACACATTTCCCCAGCGTTTGTTTCAGATAATCAGGTCACATATTTGTCCGTCCACTGTGAAAGCTCTGACCTGTCCTCTCCCTCCTCCTCTCGGATCCTCTGTAGATTATCTCTCGCTGAAAGATGGAGGACAGAGCACACCTGGATACTCTCAAAACTTTTATTCTTCTTCCAAAACCTAATAAACCTGTCTTCATTTGCCCAGTCAAAACGCAACGCTCACTAAAGGGACTTCTTAAAGCTGCATTATACAGATGAGTATTCATTTAAGAAAATCAATAATCATTTAGTGAAGATTTAGACTGAATAATTGTTCACTGTGGAGATTGAAAGTAGACTCAAGGCCAAACTGTTAATTAAATTTGAGTTGAAGAGCTGAGATGAGATTGATTTTTGAGGGGACAAGGGCTCCACAGGTCAGGACAGGCGCAGGAACAACAGTTGATTGCTTGACTCTCAGTTAGGCAAGGAATGTTCCATCGTACTGCTTTAAATATATCTGTTTTGCCTGTATTTAATTAAATGTGAGTGGGCTTGCCTCTCCACAGATCTGATCAGTATCTTGGTTGGTCATCACTTTCTTTTCTCCGTGGAGGTGAGCAAATTGATTTGAGCAGCGTAGATAAAAGAATTCATTGAACATTTATGAATAAAACTAAAACAACCTTTGATTACGAACTTACTTTACAACCTAATTCTTTTGACTCATATTTCCTCTGACTAAAGTAAACTTATAAAGTATGTTCGGCCCCATCAACGACATCCAGATCCCTTATTAACGACCGTAATAGAACTAGTTTGTTCATTTTGTTAGTCACTGGTGTTTGTCCACTAATCTGAAGGTTGGTGGTTCGAATCCTGCTTTCGGCATAAACATCATTGGTAGAACAGTCAGATCCATTGACCCACAGGCTGGCAGTGCAGTTGTACTTCCCATAGATGAATACTACCATTGTGTCCTTGGGCAAGACACTCAACCCACCTCTTCCCTAGTGTCTGTGTATACTGGTGTGTGAATGTGTGTGTGAATGGGTTCCTTGATGTAAAGTAGAGTCCTGCACGACCTCGGCGACCTGCAAATTCTAAGGAAACAGGGGAAAAATATTGTTGGATGCGGGTTCGGGTCAGGTCAGACGCAGTTGGATGTTTTGTAATCTGCGGTTTACAAAACATCATGTGCGAACAAAAAAACAGGGCTGTCTTTTAGTGAAATGCAAACGTGCCATTGTTTTTACAAGATGATTAAATGTAAAATCCATATGTTTTTACCTGCGAATTCCCACAAATCTCTGCCACTTTCATTTTCAAACCTCACACGCAATGTCCTGCAGCTCAAAGTGACTCTCGAGGAGCTAAAACGAAAATTAGCGAGTGCAGAATACAAAGTTATGGCTCGGGTGCGTTTTGGGTGTTGGTTTGTTCTTACAGCGGGTCGGATCGGGTATGGAATTTTATTTCAATTCTATCGGGAAATGGGTCGGGTGCAGATTGAGATATGACGGGTACTTGCGGGTGCGGTTTGTCAAAATCAGACCCGTGCAGGACTCTGATGTGAAGTGCTTAGAGTGCCTTGAAGGTGGAAAATCAATATATAAAATGTGACCACCTTCCATTAAATGTAGCTGTTCAATGTTCCAAAGTTTCCATTTTAAATTCAATCCAACTGTAATTTAACTTCACTCAAGGGCCGAATAATACAATACAAAAATACAGTCCCAACCCACAAGAGTGTCCCCTAGTCCCATATTCATTATGTTAATTATCTTATATGAACACAGTGCTGTCAGAACATGCCTCTAAATAGTTCCCTTAAGTGTCTTTATGTATTTCCTCAGCTCTTTGGTTCATTTGAGCTCAACTCTGAATATCTTTGGGAAACTTTGGAGTCCAAGTCGTCTCTGGTGGTTTGAACCTGTCTTTTGTATTTGATGGAGTGTCCTTTTCTTTACACAGACTCCTAACCCTGAGCTGTAAACAGAGCTTTTGATTTTTGATTGATTGATTGATTGCTTTTATTTTGAGCCTTACAAAATAGATTATCATATACAGTACTATGTACAATACTGCACCCACACTGGGTGAAATAAACATGATATACGATTGATATCTAAAACAAAAAATATACATACCGTCTTTGCACATTCACAGATAACAGAGAACAATATTGGCTCAAAAAGGAGTGGGAAGAAGAGGAACTTTTTTACTCCCACCCCCTATTCATACTTACATTTGCTGGTTACTGTTATAACTTAAAATGTCAAGTCTATTTGTACAGCACTAAGGCAGTTGTATGCATAATATACATATACACACACATGTATACACACACATACATACATACACATATACATATATATACACATACACACATATACCCATGTGCATATATAATATTCAACTTGCAATAATGATGAATACCTATACAAAGTTATATCCACACATGAACTAATTTATATAACTTTTTCTTGTACATTCAACTATTAATATACCACCACTGTACTACTACTACTACATTACCGTCATCACATATCAATACATTACTCATTTTGTATTTGTATATAATTTTCGTTATGACAAAAGCATTTTGTGGTCATGTTGAGTTTTGATGATGATGGTAATGTTTGTCGAATGATGTGTGTTGTGCATTAAAAGAGGCAAGATATTTTGTGGACCTGCTGCCAGAGAGGGGCCGCCCTCCAACAGCAGGACCACCCTTTGCCAAGTGTCCTCTTCTGTGCATTAAAAGTGACAAGAGTTTGACGGTCTGCTGCGAGAAGGGGATCATCTCCCCGCCACAGAGCCACCACTTGCCAAAGCCCTGATGATTGTGTTGTACATTGAAAATAGTTTTATTTTAAGATATTTTGTTTGGTAACATGTTCTGTCAGGACTACTGAAGTTGATTTGTTCTATATTTATCAGTATGATAGATATTGATATAATAATAATAATGACAATAATAGTAATAGCAATGATAATACAATAATGACAAAAACAGAAGCCTCAATATTAAGTAAGGAAACATGCTTTCCATAGGGGCACGTGCTTTCCATATTAATCTGTGTACCATATTACACAGGTAAACTTACGTCTAAGTTATAATATTGTTTCTACAATCACTATGAATTATCATAGAGCAATATAAGAATTATATGGTTAATACATAATATACTATGAATTAATATGCAGTATAATATCTTAATATTTATCCTTTACTTAGTTATAGTTTCTGACCCATTCTATTATAATAATAATAGATCATCTTTTTATAGCCCTTACATAGGTACAAATAATACATTATTGATCCTGAGAATTCAAGGAACGTTCAAACATTCCTGTCCTCATTCATGTACTGTAACAAACATTTGGTTGATATCCATGTTCTGTTGACTAGACAATATTGATTTTACTGTATCATCCTTCATTTGCACAAGAAGAAACCAAATAGCCAAACAAAATTAGTTAATAAGTAAGTTGTGTCATCATAATATTACAATTTTAAACTGGATTTCAAGACTTGACACTAATTTTCATACAAATGTAAAGGAAATCTCACTATTTTTATACAATAGAACGTGATTGTCAATACAAAAAAAAAAAAAGATATTAATACTAGAATCAAATATCTAGATCAGATATTGGTTCCATAATATCAATGAAGCCAGTGTTGTGATTGGGCTTTTAATTGGATGTTTGAAGATTATTTACGGGCAGATTTTGTACTAGAACATCTCATAATGTTTGAACTTTTATCCATATAAAACTGTTCATTTGAAAGATAAATAGAACGTAACACAATTGGATCTGTTGTGTAGTAAGTTAACTGTGTTTAAAGGAAAAACGTGCAATTATTGGCATGGGCAGACACTTAAAGTCAAAGTATTGGTATGGGTATCATAAATGAAAATGCTGGATTATTCCGTCCCTAATAAAGACATTAGACATTCATTTAATTACCTGTTTGGTAAATAAGGGGGAATAAACTCTGATTTCTTGCCTGTAGTCATAATAATAAGAGACATTACACACCTATGTTAAAAGTGTTAATAAGAGCCATTTAGCAGCTGACGAATCGCACTGACGTATAAGGTGAGGTGTGGACAGGAGTAGGCCTGATGTCACTTCACACTTTACTATTATAAACAGCCCAGGTGGTTTAATGGGGATTTGTCATGGAGTTATGGTTTACTGAAAGCTGGATTTCATGTTTGTTTAGCTTCAGGTTGGTGTGGACAAATTTTATTGCTCTTGTTGCCACTAAAGGAACATTGGCACAGACCTCACATCATGCCATCAGTAAACAGCTAATGGTTCTATTTGGCTTTTAAAGGTCCTGTACTACAAAAAAAGGATTCTTGTGAGCTTTCAGACATAATTAAGTGATAATAATGTTACCTCATCAAAAACATACCTCGAGACATGTTGCTTTCACACATCTCTGAGCAAGCCTTGTTATTAGTTTGTCTACATCTCCAAAACTCAAACACAAAAACCCTACATGTTTTGGCTGAGTTCTTCTCTCAAACTGAGAACACTCTGTTCCACCCTGTGATGCCACAAAGAGGTAGTTTTCAAGTTAATAGTTTCCTTGTTCCTTTAGGTCGGTAGAGCTTGACAGTTCCAGGCGTTAATTATCCAAATGATTCTAGTAGCGGCGTATGGAGCTTAAAAACTTGTATCATCATATAGTAAATGGTCACATCTTTATATAGCGCTGTTCCACCTTCAAGGCACTTTACAACAAGGAACCATTCACCCATTCACACACCGGGGGCGGGAAGGGTTAAGTGTCTTAGCCAATGATGTTTTTTATGTCGAGAGTGGGATACGAACCGCCAACCTTTGGATTAGTGGACAAACGCTCTTAACAACTGAGCTACTGTCACCCTGAAGATGAAAGAGTGTTCTCAGTTTGAGAGAGGAACCAAAATATGTAGAGGTTTCGTGTTTAACATGTGAATGAAACAAAGCACAACTCCAGGTATGTTTGTGATAACATAGATCGGAAAACATAACATACATAATATGGGCTCTTTAATATTTTGTTGTCAAGGTGGGTTGAATAAATTTGGACATTTTTCCCCCTTTAATAGTAGCTAGGTTTTAGAGGCACTGTAATGGAGACAGGTGTAGATGCTGGAATGCTGTGGAAATATTTTAAGTACAGGGTTGTGTAAAAGGAGAAGGGCAAACTGATCAGAGCTACTAAACTGGAGTGGATTAGACTCTGAGAAAGTATTTATAAAGGTGCATTATGTAACTTTTCTGGCCACTTGATTGTCTCCATGGGGATGCTATATTGTTTTGCCTGGAATGTCTCATAGTGTGGCATTAAACATATCTAGTAGTTATTCAGTTTCAGGTGCAATACGTAGTCCAAAGATGCCTGACAGAAAAATCTATATATAAATGCTTGCTTTTGCCTTTGCATTGGGCATAATGGGCATATTGTTTATACTATAATTTTGGTGTTTTGGTTCTCAAGATAATTTTCCAATCAGGAAGCAGAATGAGCCTCTTACATGAATCTCATTTGGGGTTGCCAGTTTCAATGCTGATATCCAGTTAGTTTAAACTGAAAGGCCTCGTATTTTGGATTTATGTTCTAATGTTGTTTCCTCATCACAAACTTACCTGGAGTTGTGTTTTGTTTCATTCACACAAGTTTAACACACAAATCCTGCATATTGAGGCTGCATTCTCTGAAATAGTGAACACTCTCTTCCACCTTGTGATGTCATACAATTCAGGAAGTGCTCCAATACGTTTTTAAACTCCACACACCTTCACTAGAATCATTTGGAAGATGTCAGTCCTGGAATTGCCCATCTCTACTAAACTAAAGGTAAAATGTAGCTGTAAACTTGAAAACTACCGCTTCATGACGTCATAAGGCGGAACAGAGCATTTTGAGCTTTGGAGATGGAAACATGCTAGTAATGCAGTGTTGCTCAAACGTGCGTGGAAGA
Source organism: Odontamblyopus rebecca (assembly GCA_030686955.1). Taxonomy (NCBI): domain Eukaryota; kingdom Metazoa; phylum Chordata; class Actinopteri; order Gobiiformes; family Gobiidae; genus Odontamblyopus; species Odontamblyopus rebecca. The sequence goes on along the minus strand of CM060673.1, from coordinate 20,642,671 downwards.
AACAAAACACATCTCCAGATATGTTTTTACAGAGGTAACAGTATTCGAACGTAGTTAAAAGCTCACAAGAGTCAATTGTGTGTAATATAGGACCTTTAAAATGCCTTTATCTGATCTGAATCCTCATTACCTAAACCCCAGGACCTGCAGTCAATCATTTGCTGTCGATATACCGAGAATGACAAAAAATGTGTGACCTATGTGTACTCTATATGCAGATTAAGGCTAAAATTGCAGCCAGTTCCTTTAAATAGATAAAAGCAATGATGACATATTTAAATGTGACTTGAGCTGTAATTCTTAATTACCTCAGATGATAATATTATGATCGTATTAATAACTTTTGATCAACATTGCATGCTAACATACAGCCTATGACGCAAATAGGAGATAAGTTGTGTTTACATTTCACTTGAATAACTATCTTGTTTATTCCTAATTACTTTGAAATGGAAGAGCTATTATGAGATCAGTGTATGGTCTTGTAATAGCTGCCTCCAGAGGCACACATTAACATTTAGATAGCGCTGCTTTCAGGAGAAGTGCGTTTTAAGATTAATGTAGCTGTGGCTTTGTGGAAGTGAATAAATTGATGCTGTTAATTGGCACGGTAACGGAATCAAAGCCAAGTCAAATGGAGTGAAATTGCAATAAGTGAAATAAACGCAGCCCAGAATAATCAACGCATATTTTAGCGGTTGATTCATGTAATTGTTGCTGAAAGCTGCTCTGGATTCCTTACAGAGCTGTTTATTTAAAAAGAAAATGGGCGCGTTTGTGTTGGTGCTTGTTTTTAAGGCTTTTAAAACCGTGTAAATAGAAAAATATATCCACCACCTTTTGCATACAGTTAAGTTAATATACAGTATATTTGGCATTGATCAGTCTGGTTAAGTCTCTGAATGTTCGGCTCTGATGAATGCTGTCTTGTGTCATTGAGCAAGACACTTAACCCCCCTCACTCCCAGTGTCTGTGTACATTGGTGTGTGAATGGGTGAGCGGTTCGTTGATGTAAAGAGCTTTTAGTGTCTTGAAGGTGGAAAAAAAATGTGAATATGCTTTATAGTGAACCCTCGCTATAACGCGGTTCACCTTTCGCTGTTTCGCACATTTTTTAATGCTTTTTTTTTTTTTTTTACTGTGCATTGTGTTCTGAATCCTGATTGGCTAAGGGACTGTCGTCTAGAAGTGAAAAAAGTTGACATTGGTCTTTCACTTAGACCAGTGTCAACAGTTTCTGTGCCTCATCTCTGTACAGCCCGACAAATTTACCTTTGCAAATTTTCTCCATGACAAAACCCACAATGTCGAGGAAACATTCAGCATTGAAAAAGGCGCCTCCGGACGCGCCCAAAAAGCAGAGGAAGATGCAAACTATCGCAGAAAAAGGTAAACTTCTGGACATGCTGAAGGAGAAAGAGTGCCAACAACTGCCCATAACCTCGTATTCATTATTAAAATTATTATTTTACAGTATTTTTTAAAAACTATCATAGTTATTTGTAAGAAAACGTTTATATTTTTATTTCTTAAACAAATGCTTGGGCCTGAAAACAGGTTTTGATCTTTGGTTTCATTCTATAGTACAGTAGTGTATTGTATAATAATTGTAAAAAAAATAAAGCTGACTACTTCACGGATTTCGCCTTTCCCAGGTTCTTTTTGGAACTTAACCCCCGCGATAAACAACGGTTCACTGTGTTTATTTATGGTTAGTTGCTGGGACTATGTTTTTTTGCTTTTCTGTTGTTAAAATTAACGGCATTGGGGTCTGTCACCTTGTTTGTTTCTCTGGATATGTTGTTGTTCTCCCTGGAATGGTTCACAATATGACATTAAACAGCTCTACCTTATATTGATTAAATTCTAGGTGGTTTTATAGATCAAGAATACCTATAAAAACAGGCATTCTGACTGTAAGCTTACCTCTCCACAGATCTGGTTTCCATCAAGGTAGAAAGGTTTAATACCATATTGTGAAACATTTCAGACAAAGCAACATGTTCATGCTAAAAAGCATTTGACGGACCGTCCACCAGAAAAGTTACATAATGCACCTTTAAGGATACAAAATGACTGAAACCTCTCCATGATTAAAAATGAATCAATTTTTATTGCAGTTTGCCAAACAACGCAGAATGTTTCTCAGTGCACCATGTCATGATACAACAATTACAGATATACTGACACACACAGTTCCGACTACAGCAACAACAGTGCATGAAAGTGCTCTGGGTCTGCTGGAGAGTAAATTTCTATTCAAAAAAACTACCCAATGGAAGTACAGTCAAAGGCGTTGTTTTTTACAAACTGTGCAGAGAAGAGTTTGCACATCACAGAGGCACCTCAACCCCACGATACCATTTAAATGCAAAACATGTGACAGCAGCACAGAAACTGCTGGAGCTGTTGGCGGGAGCAGTTCTGGTCTGAGAGAGAAACGAGAACAAATGATGAAAATGTGTCCACTATAATTCATTTACATAAAATAAATGTTGCTTTTGGGGCAAATATTGTTATCCAATTAATTGAGATTCATTAATTGCAAAGCCTGTAATTAATTCGATTTTTTAATCAACTCCCACCCCTACTAAAAAGGGTACACTATTTTTTGATGATCCAAGTTGAATTTCAAATGATTGTATCTTTTATAGATTTCTCTTAGTAAGCGAGTCTCTGTAGCGCCATCCTTTGACTAAAAATAATCCAATAGATCTCACATTTCCTCTCTTGTCATTTCAGTATATTAAACAGACACAGGCTGTTTTTCATGTGAACATTTTGATTTCTCTGTATAATGTGGAGAAACAGCAGCGCTTTGAGCTAGCTATACACAGATGGGGCTCCTGCTGCTAAAGTAGCACACGACAGGGTTTAAAACAACAAAAGAAGTCTGTATTTGAATAAAAGGGCCTACACTACAGGAGGGCACTTCACTAGGATACAGAAATACAGTAGAGGATACTGGGAGTGCTGAGTTTGGAGATATTATGACAGAGAAAGTGGTCAAATCAATTTCCTCTCCTCAGCAAGATGAAAAGATATAGAGGCTCAGGTTTTGTTGTATATGCAGTTTAAGTACAAGTTCAAACTAAGTTTAGGCAAGTGGTGAGGAAGTAACAGGTGAGATTAGAGAAAATCCTAGTGATTAGTCGCTGAGGATACTGCAGTCAGTAAATTATATTGAAATGTAATTTTCATTGCTCATTTTTACTCTCAAAGATGTACGATGTAACTTTTCGGGTAGAGGGCCTGTTAGTTGCTCCATGGAGATGTTATTGGTTTGCATGCAATGTTCCAAAGTAGGGAGAAAAACATCTATAAAACTCCATAGAGACAAGCAGACCAATTTACAGGTGAGATCTGTGAAGAGACACCAACTCCCAGTCAGAATGCATGTTTAGAAAGGTATTTTTGAGCCATAAAAACACACATAATTGAACAGATGCATCTTATATAAGTTTAATACTATATTGCGGAATATTACACACAACAAAATAGTATCCCCATGGTGGCGGACCCACAACCTGAAAAGTTACGCAGTGCACCTTTAATGTGATGGTGAAGTATATACATTTAATTCACCAGTATATTACCTGACAATGACAGAAATATGCTCTGTTGTGAAAAAGAAAATATATGCCAGTGAGGCTCGTTTCAAGTCCAAATCTTGTCCCCATAGAGATGTTATTGCTTTGTGTGAAATGTTTTTTTTAAAACGTCTTCAATCTATCTTAAATTTCTACTGCAGGTGTTTTTTTGTTTTTTTTTTCTTTGAAAATTTAAAACATGCCTTGTCTTTGTGAGCGTTCTTGCATCTCCACAGAACTACAACCTCCACAGAACTATAACCTTAGCCTGGTGTTTTCTGTTTAATGCCATTCTATTTTCTGATCCATGTTATAATGTCGTTTCCTTATCATATCACAAACATACCTGGAGTTGTGTTTGTTTTATTATTATTATTATTAGTCAGGACTTGGTGGTTTAAGCTGTGTTCAGTGCATTTTCCCCACAGTCAGTCCCCCGTCCTGCAAACTGTACATAAACCCTGGATAAAACGTAACAATAGCACTGGCTGTAACGTTAGCCGTAGCTTTTAGCCGTTTAGGAGGAGGCTGAATTGACTTCTATCAAACTCACAAAGAGGTGCCCGGCGCCCCCCTCTCTCTCGGGGAGGGTCAGTTCTCCGTCCCTCTGTGATCCACTGATTCCATTCACAAACGGGGCAGCAGCTTTGTGTGTGGGGAAGAGTGGAACGCAAAAGGCTAAAATGTTCACCATTTTTTGTAATAGTGGGAAAATGGATCTCTCTGAAGCTGAGCACAAACGTTTCTTAAATGTCGCGCTGAAAGACTAATAGCGACAGATTCAGTCATTTGTCCTGTTTGCCGATGTAATGGACCAGTAAGTGTCTGGCTATGTTCTGACGATGTGTTCAGAAGTTGAAAATAAGGGAAAAAAATAGGTAAAAATCGAGCTTATTTGAAAGCCATAAAGTCGTGTCTGCACAAAATGAAGATCTCTGTTCTCTGGTTATATGATGATATCAGGCTATTTTCTGATCTATGTATAATGTTAAACATACCTGGAGTTGTGTTTTGTTTCACTGACACATGTTTAACACACAAACACTACATATTTAGGAGTTCTTCTCTCAATCAGAAAACACGCTGCCCCACTTTTCTGATGTCATGTGATAATACAGGAAGTGCTCCACTATGTTTTTAAACTCCATACACCTTCACAGCCCTGGAATCACCAATCTCTGAACAAAAAGTAAATATGTATTTCTTTTTTTAATTTAACCTTTATTTTACCAGGTAGGTCGGTTGAGAACCAATTCTCATTTTCAACGACGACCTGGCCAAGAGGCAGCAGAACCTTCACACAGCAGAATATCACACATATACATAACATAAATACACAATAGACAAGAAGGGGCCACATCCACATAAGACCAGTCACACTCACTATTTACTTTATATACACACGTACAAGACACTATTTAAAAACAGTCACAGTGATCATAGACGACAGGATTTATTGTGTTTGTAAAGGTAGATAAGGACGGTAGTGTTTGGAGTTTTAATGTTTTCTGTAGGTTGTTCCAGTCATTGGAAGCAGTGAAGTGAAATGCAGTTAGACCAAGTGATGTACGAACCCGTGGGATGTTCATGGTGATGCTGCTGTTGGAGCGGAGATTGCGAGTACTGGTGGAGATGTTGATTAGTGAGCGGAGATATTGAGGGGTTTTACCAGTTATTGTTTTATAAATAGTAGCTGTTGTAACTTGAAAAATATCACCTTGTGACATCACTAGGTGGAACAGTGCATTTTGAGCTTATGAGACATAGACAGGCGTAATAAAAGGTTACTCAAACGTGTGAATGAAACAAAACACTTTAGGTATGTTTATTATTATAACAAGCTCACTAGAGTTCATTTTGCAGTATATATTATTATATTAAATGTGTTACATACATGACTAAACAGAAAGTTAAAAATACTATTTAATACTATTTGAAGAACACTGTATCATTTGGGCAGAAGCTGTACTGTACTATAGTGCTCTCCCAAGACTCACCAGGCAGCAAAGCTTCTAATCAAAAGAAAAATATATTTCTAGTACCATATTTCATGGTGACTTTTAGAGATCTGGAACAGTTTGAATCTGATAAAAATTACCGGTACGTTATATTAAGTAAGTTATGGTAAGATTCATGAACAAGTTTTATGATGTGTTGTAAAGGGCTCTTGAAATAAATACTGGTGTATTTTCAATTTTGCATAAATACACAACGAGACCACAGGGAATGTTTCTCCACTTCTGGGACTGGTTCAATCCTCCAATCAAAGTGTCAGTACATACTGTTACTCTGTTCGTGGGCAAGACACTGAATGTAGACTTATCACAGTAACAAATGTGGAAGTGTGATTTATTATTGAAGTACAAACGATAATACTGAAATCAAAGCATAAAGCAGAATTATCCCCAGAAACCACATGCAAACGCTGAGTCACAACCTTCACACACTTCAACAACTGAACATAACTGTTCATTATCCTAGTGACTATTATAACATGCACCACACTGTTCTTCAGTCACACTCACTGCTGCCGTCTCCTCAGGCCAAACCAGAGCATGAAACCTGGTTTGTGCTTGTCAGTCAGCTGCAAAGGGAGAATGTGACTGGTCAGTGGTAACACCAGGGCCCTCTGCCGTCTACATGTAACCCCCAAAACACCACCAAATCTGATTGGACACTGTAGTTTTCTGAAAGCAGGGCAGTTCATATTTATGAAATGTTTGATAGAGATATAGCCTTAAAATGGTTATCTTATTGTTTTTGTGCAATTTAATATTTCTAATATACCCTCTGATTTGTATCTATAAGGAGTTATAGAAGTTTATCAGTCAAACTTGTACATCTCAAATCTTATCATATTGCAAAGAAAATTACCCTTAATGTCCCACTAGTAAAACGAAAACAGACTCACGATAATATTTGTCCTCAGAATGATTGCTCCATCTCTCAAGTATGAAACTATAAGTCAATATAGTAATTATTATGACAATAACTAAATGATATGAGGAGTTGGAGACACTTTTTTTTTTCCTTTTGTGACGGCATGTTTGAAATAAATATGCAAATAATGAGTCTTGGTCATGTACGGGTTAAATCTCCAGTACAGTCCCACATGCGCAGACTGGAGTCTCTGCCTCTGCTGTGGTTTGGCTTCAGCTCGGAGCCTGATCAACGGGGCCCATTGTTGGAACCTCACGGAGAGCAGTGCATTCTGGGCTTTTTCCATCTCCATCCATGAGACTTGAACATGTTTGAGACCAGACACACAGCTCATCTCTGCCCCATCCAGTCCCATTCATCTTCATTTAATGAGCCCAGTGGAAGAAATCTGGCTGTCAACATGTTAAAAAGATTGGCTCACGGTGGAGATTTTGTAAATTGTAATTAAATTAGCTTCTGGGGAAATATTAGGGAACCTTTCAAGGCTTCAGCTGTGTTTTCCCAGCTTGTTTTGATTAAGGTTTACAAAGATCTGGGGCTACATGGTCAAACATAATGAATCAAAGTGAACTATGATATATACAGTTAGATCATGTAGCCTTTAGAAAAATAGCCAAATTGTTTCTCTAATTCAAGCTGGTGTAGTCTTGTTCCAATAACATAGTTACATCTGAAAGGGCATCTGACTGTAATATGTAATATTGTCCAATTTAATCTGCGGCAGTAGTGAGTGTCACTATATATATTTTTATTTTTATTTCAACCTTGAAAAAAACAAAAGAAAAGAACTCCCATAACCCACCCCTGTTTCCACACTAGTCATGTACAAAAACAAACAAACAAAACACCCAGTAGGCAAAATATGTAAAGTATGTTGCAATATTGACACAAATAAATTCAATAATTTGGCAGAAATTTGCAGTTTTTCAGTGACGTTCTGTGATTAGTGGTTTCCTTTATTTTTTCTTCATATAAGCAGCCATGTTGGTTATGATATGGATGGACTTTGCATGTCCCTGACTGGCTAATCCACCTGTCAAACATACCCATTTGAACTTGACTGCAGAGATGCACCGGTGACCGGACTCACATCTTTGTAAAGTACTGGAAAAGTGTGTATTCTGGATCCCAGGCAATAATCCATTAGAAACAAACATCTAACTCACTAAAAATTGCTAGACTATTGTAACAGTCTGTTTACCTGCCTGAGCAAGAAGGAACTTACCCGGCTGCAGATGGTTCAGAACTCTGCCGCAGGCTTCTGACCCGCACCAGCAGGAGAGCTCATATCACTCCCATTTTGAAATCCTTACACTGGCTCCCTGCTATTTTTCGTATCCACTTTAAGATCCTGGTGTTGACCTTTAGAGCCCAACACGGTCGGGCTCCACCTTACATCTCAGATCTGATAAAGCCGCACACCTCTGCCTGTACCCTCAGGTCCACCAGCCAAACTTGTTAATGGTCCCTCAGACAAGTTTTAAAAGGCGAGATGACAGATCTTTTCAAGCCCTCTCCCCTAAACTCTGGAATAAGCCGTCTCGCACCTACAATCTGTAGAACTAGAAGAAAATTAAATGATTTTAATATGAATGTATCTTACGCTTTTTTTAATCTTTTGTATGTGAAGCACTTTATGACCTGTGTCTGTGAAAAGCACTATTTAAATAAACTTTACTTGCTTATTTATTAAATATACCAAAACATTCCTGTAAATGTCTTGGCTGAGGCTCAATATATCACAAAAATATTTTCTTTTTGTAGACTTTTTTTATATATTAGTTATAAAATCTACTCATTATTCCATTTCCAAACAATATTATTATTTTTACATCTCTGCTATCTCTAATTTTTAGATATGTGTACCAGATTATTCACTGAAACCACAGCAAAAATAAATAACTGATCTATAATAACTGTCCATATTTAGTTTTTGTCATCCTAACATTAAAAAAAAAATCAATATTTGCAACTTTTTACAAAACTTTTCTAATGTTCAAAGCTTTTCTAATGATGCAAACAAACTCTGGCTTCTTGCCCTGTAGTTGGTCAAGTGTGAGAAGAGGAATGACTTTAGCACAAAATCCAATATTACACTCACATAGATCTTACACAAACTGCAGTATCAATAACTTTACCTTCTTTACCACAACCAAACATCTAGGATCTGATTTCCTCTCGTATGACGTCCTCTTTTTGTCCCTTTCGTGCATGTCTCTGGACTATCTCCACTCAGTTGTATTGACCCTTAATGTTGTTACTACTGACATAACAACATGCCTATATGTCGTGATGTCACTTTTTACTTCAATGTTCCTGTATTGTCTTGTTTTCTTGTGGAGATTAATACAATATTTGTTCTGTGTTCTGTATCTGACACGACTTCTGTCTTGGTCCTATCTTATATTTAGCTCATAATATGCGCCTAAAAATATCTATCTGGCTAAATGTTCTTTAATGCGATGGTTTTTACTGCTTTTTTCTTGGTAATCTCTGGGCATGCATTGTGTTGTGCATTGTGTTCTCTTGGTAACTTATCCTCGGCAACTTGCTGGTTTTGGAACACTTGCGTTTGTACTTTACTCTTTTATTTCATCCAACTACCTGGTCTTGCATGTTACAACGGTCTCGTCCACTTCTACTTTTACTTCTTCTATATTTGCGTCCCTTCTTTTCTGGATGACATCAGAGCATATTTGTCTATTAACTTGGGTTTATCGTAACACTCCCTTGCAATAGTTCTATGACTTTTGATGGTCTGCTTTCATATTCAGGGGCTACTTTCTTCTTTGCCTCTTAATCTGAGCTAAGTGCAACAAGATGTGTGTCTTGTCTTTTTCAGCCTCCTTACTGTGTGTTCCTGTAACTGTTTGAAATACTGGATCATCAAAACCCCTGTTCCTGTGTCTTGAAATGTTCTTGTTGGCTTTGTATCGCCTTCAAAGTCTATAACGCATGATTTTCTTGAATAAAAATACCTTCTTTCACTGTGAGTCAGCATACTTTTCGATGCCGACATAATATCTTCTTATCGTCTGTCTTTGCCCTACTTTAACCCTTCGCTCAGTGGGCTCTCTAACCTTACCAACTTGCCGATTTGATTTCAACATCTACCCATCTCACCACCTCCAGTTCTCGGCTGCGTGGCTCCAGAATGTAACCTCTCTCTGCACGGTTCGCGCGGGGTGATGAAGTCCCCATGCTACCCCGAAAAGTACCCTAACTCCCTCAACTGCCGCTGGACCATACAGGCACCCACGGGACACATAGTTCAGCTCACCTTTGTGGACTTCCAGCTGGAGGAGGCACCCGGGTGCATTTATGACTGGGTGCAGGTGAAAACGGGGAAGACGGATGTGATGTTCTGTGGGATCACGGCGCACGGGCTCACGCTCAACTCCACCAGTAACATCATGAATGTCACCTTTAAATCGGACTTCAGCGTACAGAAGAGGGGCTTTTATGCGGAGTACAGACATGGTAGGTGTGGAGGAGACAGAGGAGGAGAAGGGGATGAAGTAGGTGGCCTTTAGGAGTTAAGATGAAATAATCCTAAATAAAATAATCCTTAACAATTCAAACATTAGCAAACATTAGGATACTAAGAGGGCACTTCCTGCAGTCTTTATAATTAGATGCAGACAGCACAGTGTGGTTATAGTCTGAGTTATTGCCTGTAATGAGCAAATGTTTAATGTTAAATTACTATGAAAAACTTTGTCACTTTAGGTTAATAAAAACAAATTAAAATTAAAGGGGCTGTACCCATTTTTTACCTGCAAGTAAGTAAATAGGTCAGTACACATATATTGTAAAAAGCAGCTTTTAGAGGCTGCAGTGTGCTGTCTGCATCTCATTATAAAGAATGCAGGAAGTGTGCTGTTAGCAAGCTAATGTTTGCTATCTGTACCATGATGGTCAATTAGTGATTAGTAGTGATAGTGGTGAAGCAATTTGGACCTCTGCTAAGACTTTAAAATGAACAACTTGTTTGTTTTTTTCTATGTAGACAGTACAAGTTTTAACTGCTTTATAGATTAGCAGATTTTTTGTGACATGAATTTTCTCAATCTATCAGTTTATATACGAAAATACATTTTGTCAATGGGAAAAATACATTTAAAACAAAATAATGACTCTTGATTGATTGTTACATGAGTGAATACATCTGATCAGACTCTGGTGAGTTGCCTGAATTGTTTTGTACATGCAGTGCCGTTTTGTACAAAATGATTTTCAGTTGTAAAAGCAGTTCTATATTTTCTTCATTTTAAATTGCAGACAATTTTCTCCGGAAGGTTCCTACAGTATGTATGTACAGACATGTATTCACATTCTCAGCATCTATTTGCGGTCTGTTTAGTGAATACCAGGCAAAGTTAACTCTACATGATGTCAAACTATTTCACTGTCCTGACGGTTGTTTACTACATTTTTCTTAGACGATTCATTCAACAGTATTTTAGAGAATGTTTTCTGTTCAAATTTAATCAATAAAACCTCAGGCTGGTGTCCTATTGAGCACTTGTATTTTGTATTTTTTGGAACAGTTCAAAGATCCAAGGTCCACTTTTGTTTTTAAAAGAATCCAGTGTTTGAGTTGAGCATTATTTATTTCATTTTTAAAACATCCCAAACAGTTTTTTGTGATTAACCAATGCAGATATTATTGACTTACACATTGTTTCTGTCATCATTTTTAGGCTTGTAAACTATTTGTCCACCCTAACCCTTTGAAAGGATAGAGCAGTTTATGTCTGACAATGAACAACTGCAATACATGATATGTCTGTCACTAGTTTTAGACCCTATTAACTTGAATTGTCAGTCAGTCTCATTGTAAAGAAACAGGCCTGCCAGAAAAAGTGAGATTTGCGATTGCACTTGATTGAAGTCACTTATACCAATGTACAGTATAATTCATAGTTTATCATTCCATTTTTATTTGATTTAAATACATTATCATTCACTTCCACCACCATTTAATTGACCACATAGAGTGATGAATATGTTTCGGTTTTTCTCTGCTGAACTAACTCTTTGTGCTGTAGTTGCTGTGGACCTGAGGAACCAGAAAATCGCTGTTAATAGTGGAAACGGTCAGGTGACGAAACTGTCCTCCTCCACCATCATACCAACACTCAGTCACTTGACCGTGTGCTTCGAGGCCCAGCGCAGCTCTGTCAAACAGGTACACACATGTGGCATAGTGGTTAGGAGTCTAGCCATTTAGCAATAAGGTCTTGAGTTCAATACCCAGAACATGTGACACATCATCAACCTAAAATATGCACAGTAGTTTAATCACTCAGCAATCATCATCCAGGTTATCTAGACCTAGGAAATAGTTTTATTTCCTCATTCTATTTTTGTTTCCCCATCACTGATTGGCACAGACAGGCTTGTACAAGTCTACCCCAGAGCAGCTCTACATACATGCGATGAAAGTGAAGAGTTTTGGCCAACTGAATCATTCTTTAGGTGAAATATATAACTTCTCTGGTGGGGGTTCACAATCTGCTTTTCTATATGAGAATGTTACTGTGGTGCCTACAATGTTCCACAGTATCACATTAAACATAGGCAGGGGTAAGTTTAATGCCATACTTTGAAACATTCCAGTCTAAGCAATATCAAATAGAGGAAGACAAGCAAGCACCAGAAAAGTAACTATTGTGTGGACTATTAGTCAAGTCTTTCTTATGCTTTGTGTTCATACCTCTTCTTAATGCTAAAATAATTCTTCCTTGCTTTGTATTTCTACAGAAAGAATGGCTGTTCTCTTACTATGACAGCAGCAATGGCGTGGCCCTGAGTTTTGGCGCCGACCACGAGGAGATGAAGCTGATTGTGGATGGACAGGAGTGCTCTGTGGACTCTCTGATAACTCAGTCTAACCTCACCTCCTCCATGACCCCTGTGTGTGTGGTGTGGACCTCTGCCAACGGCAAAGTGGTCCTCTACTACAACAACCAGTACCTCTCCAAGAGCTGCAGCGCCCTCAGCGGGAGGTCGGTGCCCAAAGGGGGACTCTTCCAACTCGGAGGTGAGAAGGAGTGCATTATGGGTAGAGGCACCTGCAAATCTAGTGAAAAAGACAACCAGGATATCTGCAGGGAGAACAAGTGTGGGCGGACCTTTCAAAAAGTTTCAGTTTGTCTAAAACACCTCCAAATCCTTAATTATATGTTATTAAACAATTGTTTTCAAATCAAAATTGTGTGATTAAGCTTTAAACAAAGTATGAAATTTAAAGGAGATGAGTTTAATGCACCAAATGTACTTCATATTAGAACATTTATACTACTCTTTCATTTAAAAATGCGCTGTGTAATGTTTGTGGTGGAGGATTTGCCACTTGCTTGTCTCCATGAAGATGATATAGCTTTGCCTCGCATGTTCCATAGTATGACATTATTTCAATTCAATTCAATTAAAGTTTATTTATTTAGCACATTTAAAACAACTTCAGCTGGCCAAAGTGCTTAAACTTAAATCTTACATTTGAAACAATTACAGGTGTTCACAAGTTCATAGAAAAACATGCATTTATACTGTAAGTAGGGTAACATCTCCACAGAGCTGACCTGTATCTTGCCCTGGTGTGTTACTTGCCTGTTACCATGGAAATACTATAAATACTATACTATCCTTAAAGGTGCATTGTGTGACTTTTCTGGTGGTGGGTTTGCCGAATGCTTGCCTCTGTGGAGATTTAATTTCTTTGTGTGGATTGTTTCACAGTATGGCATTAAAGCTTTCTATGTTCATAGAGACCAAACTAGAAGTTACAGGTCAGATCTGTGGAGAGGCGACCCCGCTCACAGTCAGAATGCCTGATTTTCTAGGTATTTTTTCAGCAATAAAACCACCTGTAATTTAATAAATGCAAAGGTCTTCAATGTCGTACCATGGAACATACGACACAGAGCAATGACATCCATAGAAACAAGGTGACCGATCCTCCACCAGAAAGGTTACACAATGCACCTTTACTGTCATCCTGTGGAACATACCAGGTAAAGCAATTACATCTCCAGGGAGACAATCTAGTGGCCGCCCCTCCTCCACAAAAGTTACGCAGTGCATCTTTAAGTTATCACTGATCACTTTGCCCAAATCTGACCAGCCTGTTCTTCCTCTCTCCCAGGCCAGCAGAACTTTGAAGGCTTCATATATAACCTGCGTCTGTGGGACTACTCCATGTCCCAGCTGCAGCTCAGCACTCTGACCTGTGACGCCAAGGGCAACATCATCGACTGGGACAACAGCTACTGGACCGTGCCCTCAACTCTTGTCCAGACTGATGCCTCTCTCTCCTGCAGTGAGTACAACAGCTACTGATGCTAAGGCTAATACTAATGTGTGAAATCCTACTGCAGTGGGTAATATCAAGATTTTGCTCGCTACTGCATTCTCTGTTAGGACTCTAAACAAAATTCTAAACAAGTTAGTTAAGGCTGCATGGTGGTTCAGTAGCATTTCAGGCTCACAACAAGAGGGTTTTGCACCAACGCCCAGCAGCATTAAGGGCCCATTCTATTGCATGTTCTTGTAGTGTCTGTTTATGTTCACTAGAAAAAATAATAGGAAACTTGAGATGCTAGTGAAGTAATAGGTAATTGTTTGTTTGACCAGACAGCCCTGGAGTCTGGAATCTGACCATGGAGCATGAAAAACCTCATCCAAACCTGAAACGGTCCAACCACAGTTACTAATTTGTAGCAGGAGTCTCTCAAATACGGAAAACATCGCCTCTTGAACGTTCTCGTATCATTCAGAACAAAATATATCACTTCTTTTACCTGAGATAAATAATAGTGTGGTGCTTCAATTGTTGATTCTGTAAAAATAAATTTTTTTTAGTCAGTCACACTCTCTGAAATCAGGGAGACGGGATTCAACTCCAGATCCACACATCTTTGTAAAGTTTTGTCAAAGCGTGTGGTTCTGGCTGGGCAGGTAAATTGTTTGTAGGTTTTATATTATGAGAGAATTGGTAATTGAGCTATAATCACTTCCTGCATTCTTTTTATATGCATGGTACAGCAATGGTATTATAGTGCTTTCCGATTGTACTTTTAAAACCTTTTCTCTCCTGTGGATAGCTTGGCTTCAGCACGTACATGCTCTCAAACTGTGCTTATAGTACTGTTGACATTATTTAAGTGTATATCATGTATGGAGCTGAGTGCTTCCGGTGCAGCGGTTGTTGGCAGTGGTCTGTTTAGCCACTGGAGGTTAGCCGCACTGAACATGGGCCAACAGTGAGGGCTTTGTGAAGAGTCTGAGAGGCTCTAACCAACATGGGTCAGTGAGGTGAGCAGGCATGGAGGAGGAGGGAGGGGATCGAGGGGAGAGGGATTTGAGGTTTTCTTTACAGCAGATGAAAGGGAATCTCGTTTTTGAATTCATGTAGAGTAAAATATATAGGTGTGTTCTGCTCAGGAGTTTTTTATTATGTACATTGTAAAGTTTTTCTTTATCTAGTAGTAGTAGGCTGTATACTGTCTTAAGGATAATATCAAATTAGCTGTGCCTTATCAACAAATTTGGGGAAATCAAGTATGTCATTTAATCAAAAAGGTGCATTAAATAAGTAAATAATTATATATATTCAAACTGCTAACCATATCACTGCCCCTGTCTGCTTCTCCAATCTGGACTGTTTCAATGACCCCCTCTTTATCTGACCTAAGCTAATCAGGTTCAGTGTTTTACAGTGCCATTTAATCACGTCTAATTGCTGTACAGTGCCTCATTTGCTTGGCGCATAATGGTTGTGATGCTTGAGCTGATTAACACTGCTCTGAATTAAACATGCCATTAACCACAAGTCCGTTTATCCCTATGCAGATTATAATGATAAAGTGCTGTTATGAAGACATGCCTTATCTGCTTGTTTACTAATGTATGCCTCTTTTTCACAGTCTGCTACCCAAATTGTGTTAATTTAACCATCGCTGCTCCAACTAGTGGTGAGTGCTGCTAACAACAAGCTGCTTCTTGTCTGTGTGTGCGCATGTGCTGACTGTGTATTACAGCAATGGAATTTAAACAGATTTGTTCCATGAATAGTGCAGACATAAGTGATTTTTCTTTTCTATTTTGATTCCGGGGTTGATAAATTTGCTTTTAAAGATTCACTACGTAACTTTTCTGGTTCTTGGGGGGGGGCGCCATCTGCTTGTCTCTACCATTTACAAGTCAGATCTGCGGAGATGCAAGCCTATTCACCTTTTTTTACCTGCAGTTAGACAAATGCCAGATAGGTAAGTTTAATGCCAATTGTGGAAGATTCCAGGCAAAGCAATAACATCTCCATGGAGACCAGCTGGTGATAGACACTCCACCGGAAAAGTTGCAAATTGCACAAAAATACCAGGAAAGTAAGTTTGTCCAAATATATGCTCAAAATACGAGAAGGTGGTAACTTTCGTATTCATATTGCTTCATGTTTTCTTTTTATTTATTTAGGCTTGCAATTTCGGTCGATATGTAAATTTCAAATGTATTACAAGTAAGTTACCCACTGGGTCCTTTGCCCATTGCTCATTGGTTCTCATTTGTCAGAGTGCCACTCAGAGAGGATTCTGGGTAAGTGTGGTATTGACAGGGACACAAACAGAAGGCCATTTCTGTAGGCTGGACTTGTTTATAGGAAGTTTATTTGGATTAAAAATAACGAAGAACTCAGAACGCCAGAGCCCACTGGGACAAAACTTTCTCTAAAAAGTGTAAGCATAAACTGCCTAAGCCAAAACAGTCCGTCCCTGCTATCGTCACAATTATTATTTCAGATGTGTTTTATTTGCTAGCAGTAATTCTTATGGGTCGGGTCAGGACAAAAGCAAGATAAGATCACATTATAAGAGTAACAGCTACGTTCACTCATTGTAATTCAAAACGCATGGGTTAGAATGAGACCACAAGACTCCCACAGAAATGAACGTCTGTTCTAGCGATTTCTTAAACAACTATACAAAAATCATTCTCATTTGTTTGTGCATTTTGTAAACACAAATGCAAATTATTCACTATCAGAGGGTAAACCATGGACTGTATAAAGAAGTGGACTAAGGGACTGCGACATTACCCATAGCGTTCAGCTCCAGTCAAATGAAGCTCACCGAGGCTTGCGGTTATGGTGTGAATTTGGCGCTAGTTCCATTTTAGGAATTGTGGGTTAACACCAAAATAATGAGGCTCACAGCAGCGCATAAACATACATAAACATGCATAAACAAATACATGCACTATACCACCATGAGGCCCCAACCACCATCACCAACTTTTTTGATTGAATACCACTATATCTAACTGTTTACTCTGAAAATATGGTACAAATTAACCTGGTAAAAAAATCTTATACTAAAAGTTTGGCTACTGCTGCGGTGTACAGTACTACATGAGCTGCAATGTGTATTTTTAAATTAGATGCAACTTTTCTCCAAAAGCTTCTCCAAGCTCTTTAGAATAACTGCACAATGGATCTTGCTGTGATGGGTTTTGGACATGTCTTATGTTCCTCGTGTGTCCCATTATCTCTCACAAAACAGAATATTCTGAAGAGCAGACCGTACAAATGTACGACAGAATAGTGTTTAATGAGCACATGTGTCATTGAAATGGTCCAACCACCAGGTTCTTTTCAGTTACACCGCTATTGTCCCATGACTGTATATTTTTATAACTGACACCAGATTGGGGAGGAAGGGGTGGATGGGTTTGCTATAGTCTATGCTATATGCTATAGAGTTTAGTGGTTTTTAATGGCTTTCATTGTCTACGGAAACCTCCATCAGGAATACATTATTTTTGCAGTTTTATTTTTTTTTATCTGGATCTAACTATTAGCATATGCAATATCAGTCAAAAGTTTGGACACACTTTTTTTTAATTTCAGTATCAGTTTATATCCATAATAATTGACATTGTTGATTCTCTCTGAAGGTATATGAACACTTAGTAGTAAACAAGAAATAATCTCAAAATAACAAAATATTATATTGATTCTTTTTTGCACTTCTGGCATTTCTTGACCCATACAAGGCACAACTGTGAAGTGAAAACCACTTCATGTGAATTCCTCAAGTTGATCTTTGTGAGGAGGCCAAGAGTTTGCTGTGCTCATTTTGTTTTGAACCGTTTGTGACAACTGACCACATTTGTCCCCAATCTTTTACACAGTAGTTTGCTTAACTACATAATATCTTTGAGGAACTATTTTCTTTGAACCAGTTTATTTATAAACCCTTCAGAAAGAAACAGGTAATGACTTTAATCGGTGTGCGTAGGTTGTAAATTGTTTCTCTGTATTTATATTTCCACGATATGATCTTCCATTATCCACTTAAGAAATGCAACAAGTATAATGTGTAAACACTTTAATGTGTGCAGCACGCCTGAACAGAGGTGTGCGCACACAGGGACAGCAGCAGAGCTCAGGGGTTTCTCTCCCAGGACGAGGGGTTGTCAAGGTGCTACAGGAAAATACTGAAGTGAGATTTGTGGCATTTAGGCCTTGTCCACACGTAGCCGGGTATCTGATAAACCGAAGATGTTTTGCTGCGTTTTGACCTGTCATCCACACGAACACGCATCAAAAACGAGTATTCAGGGAAAACTCCGGCCAAAGTGAAGATTTTTGAAAACTCCGTTTATGCCTGTTTGTGTGGACAGAGATAACTGGGGTTTTGCGTTTTAAAACGCCACTGTCTGCACCAAAAAATATGAATCTGCCCTGACGTCAAACGTGCGACATTTGTTTAGGCGACTGCAAAAGCCAAAGCAGACTATGGATCGGAGTCGTTTCTTGAGAGCTGTGGTAGCATTGATTATTGTGCAGGTGCTATGTACATGTTTAATTGCAGAAGTCCAACTACTGCTCCAAGAGCAATAAGATAAGTTTAGGCAGAAGTGACGGCGAAGTGATGGAAATAACGCCATCTACAGGTTTGGAAGGAATGCGTATGATGTGGTTGAAAACGCAGATGTTCGGTTATGTGTAGAAGGTATTTTTTTCGAAGACGAGGTGGTGTGGATAAAACTATTTTTATTAAAGGGGGGGGGGGGATGTTCGGTTTTAAAAATACCCGGCTACGTGTGTACATGGCCTTAGTTAGACCTGTGTATACAACTAGTCCAGCACATGTATTTTGGTAACCAACAGTGGAGCACTAAAACATACAAAGATTGCTAGAATGGAGTTGCATATCTCCATGAAGATATTACCTTTTTCCTCGAATGTTCCACAGTGTGACATTACACTTACATATGCATTTATTTATTACATTACAGGTGTTTTTATTGCCCAAGATCCATTAAAAGTACGCACTGTTACTGTTACTGTGAGCGGGGTAACCTGTCCACACATCTGACACACACCTTTCACTATTCAGCGCTAAATATTTAGTAATTGGAAAAGTACTCAATATAGCACTTCTAAACAGGAAGCTGAAACTCATTTAATGAGGGTTCTTCTGTAGAATCGCCCGTTGTTCCCCTACGGCTTTATGAAATACAATTATTGAGTCTATGTGACATTGTAAAATAACAAATCAGTTTTAATTCAAACTGTTTTCCATCAGCTCTTTGTAGAAATATATATGATTTTGTAATACTGTTTAATTCAATACTGTCTTTATATTAACAGTCAAACCCTATCCCCAAAGTCCTTATTGGCTGGACTTAAATCCCAGCTCCTCTTGTGTCTGTTGGTTTCTCACTGTGGCATTGAACAGGGGTTTGCTCTAAACACACATA
Source organism: Odontamblyopus rebecca (assembly GCA_030686955.1). Taxonomy (NCBI): domain Eukaryota; kingdom Metazoa; phylum Chordata; class Actinopteri; order Gobiiformes; family Gobiidae; genus Odontamblyopus; species Odontamblyopus rebecca. The sequence goes on along the minus strand of CM060673.1, from coordinate 20,623,375 downwards.
AGGCGCTCATAATTGATCCTGATGGGAGCCTCTGATTACAACAGCACAAACAAAACAAGCTCCACATGATGAGGCCAGAGACACCAGAGCAGAGAGACAAGAAGGTCAATGGAGATTCAGTACAAACACTTTTAATGTGCAATTCTGTTTTATTTTAAGTAAAGTATTTTTAATGATAATAATAAGGATGGATGATAGGGAGAAAGGCTATCAGTGAACTAGATGTAGGTGTATACAAAAAGTAAACTGATTTTAATATCTGTTTAATATCCATTTTATATATTCTTACAATTCTTATTAATGATCTATATTTATTGTAGATTTAATTGTTAGAGTCTTGTATTTTAAAAGATTGCGTTCCCAATAGGGACTTTTCAGTACCAATACCAATTCCAATACCAGTGCCGAGACTGATATTAACATTTATTTAATTAAACAAAGAAATAAATAAGACAAAACGGATTCAAATGTGTTATGTAACCATTATTTATCCCACAAGTAATTACAGAGCAGCTTTGTATAAATATAACTTCAAACATTATGAGATTTTCTGGGCCAACTATGACTTTAAACAGTTTATATGCCCAACCAGGATATTATCTGAACCGGTATTTGGAACCCAATATCGGAATCATTCTAGTTCATGATCTACAATCTTATTATGTCATAATTTCAGATGGAGGGAAGGAGCCTGTGTATAACTGTAAGAAATATCGAAGTTAAGATCTGCAACTGCTGAACCTTGTAATTATTTGAAAGCAACTGGCCCCCTAAATGTGCTCTGTATCATATTCATCTCAGGGCTTGGAGTTAACTGACTACCACATCTTTGGGCTTGAATAATGACGCCATTTTCAGAAGCTACTTTAAACACTATTTCAGTTTAATGCATTCACCCTGACAGAGAAACCAGTTCATCTCGACTGTCTTGAAATTAAAGTTGCATTATGTAAGCGCGGTGCTTATAGAGCCATAGAGGAGGTATCGATTGAGTTACATGTGTTTTATTGCTTACAGATAATTGGCCTGTCACCTTATTTCCATGGAGGTGGAGAAGTTACATAGTGCGCCTTCAACTCTCCATAAGACAATGGACGAAAAAGTATCAGGGAGAGCATCTAGTAAATTCCTCAATGTTCTTTCACTGGTCCATTCTTTTGTTCACTGAAGGCTTAAGTACAGATGTGGCTCTTAAACATTATACAAAGTCCATTAAAGTCTGAGTAGAAAGACAAAGTGTGGCGAACATCTTGTGGATAGAGAAGTTTACAATTCTTTAAAACAACCTCTCAGTGTAAGTTTGGTCTTAGTCTGTTTCGAATCTTCATTTTACAGCCTCAAACCTCTGCTGTTTTCTTTTTTTTTTACTCCTCGCTAAGTGGACATTTTATAGATTGTGAAAACTCATTGTTATCCTGCTATTCTGTGGAGACCTTTACCATTTCAATGCATACCTGTGGCAAAAGTGCAAATGAGAAATATATGAAAAGAGACTGTATGTTATGTTTAGCAATAGTATTGTTTTAGTAGTTCCACAATATCTTTCCAGTGTATTATTTATAGTGATTTTTTTTTCATTTTTTTTGTTTGATTGATTGATCACGAGTTTGTGCCAAGAGAAAGAAAGATTTTCTTTTTCTTTTTTTTAAATACTACATATATTTGTAAACAATAGAAAAGCACTTTTCTTGAAAAGAAGTAGAAAGCAGAAAAAACAATATTACTATGTATTTTTGTGGTGTAGCATTCACCTGCTGCTTGTGTATATACAAATATTCTGTTATTGATTTTTCTGACAAAGTATTGCAGTAAGCCTGATTCAGTTTACTGCTTCAGTGCTGTAAAATGAAAGAAATGTGTAGCTTTTATTGTGGCATTGTTGTGGTCATGATTGGATTTGATTGGTTATTTCCTATCAGAACAAACAGTGCAGTCTTCTAGTGTCTCGGATAGTCACAAAATGGTCATGTAAAACAGAACTTCTTTTATTTTAAGCTGCGCTGTTAAACTTTTCTGGTAGAGGGTCCACCACCTGCCTGACTCCATAGACTATAGAATGTTCCACAGTATGGCATTTCATTTAACTTATTAAATATATCTTCATAGAGACAAGCAGGTCACATCACCAGGCCAAGTAACAGGTCAGATCTCTGGAGAAGTGGACCCGCTCACAGTAGCGATACATGTTTTGAGCTAGTTTTGAAAAATAAAAGCACCTGTAATTGAGTAGATAGAGGATATATTTGTTTAATGCCATACTGCGGAACATCCCAGGCAGATGCAGGTGGCAGAAACTCCACCAAAAATGTTACACAGTGCATTTGTAATTCTATGGTGTCGTAATTTGTCATGGAGGTCTCTCAGTTACTCAAAAAAGTACAATATGTGGTGTGTAAATTACTTATACTTTTTATACTTTTGTGAGAATAACTATGTTTGTGAGTTGAGGTATTTGTGTAGATTTGTCTGTACAGAAAGTGCATGGTTTTCTTGCATATCCAATGAGATTGACAGTGTATTTATGCTGCTTGAAATAACCTATGGCTTTCATATTCATATCAATCAGAAATGAAGTACATGTTTTGACTGCTCATGTCAGTGTCAGGGAGGCAGAGCAGTACCAGGCATATTATGAAACACAAATATTATTGGAGGTCCAAACACGCAGTACCCATATCGAATCATAATGTTTCTTCAAAAATAGTTGGCACAGGTTTTGATGGCAAGGGATTTTTATTCTCTTAAAAAACACTGAATTGACTTAGGCAAGGATAAATAATAGTTGTATAAAAAGTGAAAAGTAATAAAAGTAAATAAGCCAAAAACAAAGCCAAAAGTATAAGGTATGACATAAGAATCGAACCCGATATGGAACATCTCTCCTAATGTGGTTTGTAGAAATGACTTTACTTCAACTAACCTTGGGCACAATTTTTAGTAATAAACAACTTAAAGGGTCCATATTACGCTGTTTTCTGATCTATGTTATAATGTTGTTTCCTCATCAAAAACATACCTGGAGTTGTGCGTTTTTTCATTCACACGTTTAACACACAAACACAATTGTCTTTTTTTAAACTCCTTTCACGGTCACTAAAATCTTTTGGATGATATAAGACATGGAATTGTCCATTTGTACTGAACAAACGGTAAAAGGTTTTGATCATCTATCATTACATTGTGACTTCCCGGGGTTTAAACAGCATTTTGAGCTTTGGAGATGTAGACAGGCTAATAATAAAGACTCGTGTGAACGTGTGAATGAAACAAAGCACTCGAGGTATGTTTTTGACATTCTAACATCACTTAAAGCTTAAAGAATCCATTTGGTGTAATGTAGGACCTTATATGAAAAAAACAAACATTTTATCCATTTGGCATAAGGAGTGCAGTACAAGAAGTAATCAGTAGATCTTACTATAACTGTCTTTTCACTGTTTTCACTAAAAAGATAAAGATCCTATGTCCCATTACGAAACCCAGGCCCATGTCCTACTTCTATACTCCTCCTTGTTAATCCTGTTTACTTTGAAAATGTTTTTATGAGCCTGCTGTTGCCTCCTATAGTGGTACCACTCTTTTCATGTTTTTCCTGTCTCTCTAATGAGTTGAGGGTTCGAAGCCGGGGGCCAAACAGTGCCTGGCGACTGCTGTGTTTGCATATAGAGACCACTTGTGTAACGTATGTAAACTGGAAGGGCTTAAATAATGAAAGACCACCAGTAAAACATATGACATAACATAAGGACAGATGATACTTTTATTACAGGTTATATAGTTGTAGTAGTAGCAGTAGTAGCAGTAGTTGTTGTTGTTGTAATGTTAAATGTAGTATTTGTACACCTGGTAAAGTTAAGTATAAATAATTTTAAGTGCATTTCAAAGTGGGTACTTTTACTTCACTACATTTGAGAACAGGTATCTATACATACTACTCCACTACATTTTTTTATTGAACTGAAAAGTATAAATATTTTTTATTATTATCTGAGATCTGCTGAAAATGCAGATTTTTTTAAACATGTTCACAAAATATACAATTAAAACTGCTAATAACTACATTTGAAGCTTTATTAGAGCTTAAATTCTGTGCAAAATACTTTTACTTTTTTCTCTTTAAGTACATTTTCACTTTTCACGTTTTTATTTATATAGATTTTTTCATGTGATACTTTTACTTTAACTTGAGGATCTTTTTGTGCTGGTATCTGTACTTTTACTTCAGTAACAAAACGGAATGGAATGCATTCATTATTATTAGTTCTGCATGTGCTTTGGCTCGTGTCAACAGTTATGAGCCTAGAGCAAACAAAAGCGTGTTTATGATGGAATTAAATAATAGCTCGTAATCATAGACTGTGTAAAGGGGTGAACTAAGTGAGTGTGACACCACCCATAGCATCAGGCGCCAGTCGAATGAAGCTCATGAGGCTAGCAGTTATAGGGACACATTTAGAGCCAAGTTTCATATTAGGAATAGGAAATTATTTACAGACAAAATAGCTGAATATAAACAAAATTGAGGTTCGAAAATTGGAGCCGGAGTCAATAGAGCCAGAAGCGGCCCCAAGCTCACTTCCTATTTGGAACACAGTGGCTAGCAGGTTTGTTATATCCATTTATGTATGATATTTGATCATATGGGTTTCTAGAAACACTTAAAGGGCCCTTATCACACTATTTTCTCATCTGTTTTCATACTGTTTCCTCATCACAAACATTTGTTGTGTTTCATTCACACACGTTTGACACACAAATTCTGCATATTTAGGCTGAGTTCTTATTTCAAACAGACATTACACATTACAACATACACAACATTATACATTATATAGATTTCTTTTTTACTATTATAAATAATCAGTTAATTCCAAGGGCCGTATTTACACGCTATTAAATATTTACTGACTTTGTGTAATTATAGGTTTATTGGAAGCAGTTCCTGGTTGATCTGGTGCGTCAGTTGTTTAGGCTGGTGTAAATAACAAGCATGTTTTTATCTTTAATGAGTGTCTGCCTGGTCACAGCTCATTACGTCAATTACAAAGCCTTAGTTACACTTGCAGTCAGGACAGGTGAAGCAGTGGGGGAAGTCAGCTGTTGTCATTAAAATAAAACAAAGAAAGCTTATAATGTGTGTTAAAGGTGCTAAAGGTTCGAATGACCGTGAAGTGTTATTGTTATTGGTCTAGAATGTTCCTCACTACGGCATTAAATGTATCCATCTTGAATTTTATTACAGGGAAAGAGAAATATGCTTTGAAACACATGCATTTAAACTGTGAGAAGGGTCACCACTTCACAGATCTGACCTGTAACTTGGCCTAGAGGCATCACCTGATTGTTTCCATGGAGATAGATATATTTAATGTCATACTGTGGAACATTCCAGGCACAGCAATAACATCTCCATGGAAATAAGCGGGTGACAGGCCCTCCACCAGAAAAGTTACACAATGCACCTTTAATAGGGATCCACAATGCAGCTTTTTCTGTTCTGATACCGATGCTGATACTTTAGCTTGGAATATCTGCCGATCCCCGATATCAACCGATACAAGGTTAGAGACTGAAAATATCATTTATTTTCTTTAAACACAAACAGTATATGTAAGGTAAAAATGATCCAAATGTGCTTAGGATCATCGTCCTTTAAAGTAATTACAGAATAGCTTTGAAAAATATTACAAGGTGTTTTGGACCAACACTGTCCAGACAATTGTTTTACACCATTTTATAGAGCAAAATGGGATATCGACTGAACCAATATCTTGGGACCGATATTCGATCCATCCAAATCTTCAATATTGGCACTGATATCCAATACCAGTGTTGTACTCTTTTAAAAAAAAAATGTTTTAAAGCTATCTGATTTCTTTGTGCATGGTCCGTCACCTACTTGGAAAAGTTTTTGTTTTGGCTTAAATGTCCCACAGTATGGCATTACACTTTTATATCTGACAAATCCTCAGTTACGTGGGTTCCACCGTCTTGAAAACTGTGCATCCTCACTATCAGCAGGGTCACCTCTCCACAGATCTGATCACCTCCTGTTTCAATGTAGACAGTTAAGTTATTGTTGTGCCCTTGGACACTGTAGACTGTGTAATAGTGTTTTTTGGCTGTTATACATCGCTGTTCTGATAATTTAACTGTATTTTAATATGAATTGTTACTAACCAGAGAATTGTGAAATATTTTTTTTAACATTCTTGTAACTTGGCTTTGGAAAAAAAAAATCCTGAGTATAGCTTTATTAGTCAGCGTAGTTCCTGCAGAAACTAAATTTACAACTTGGCAGAGAATTTGCTTATTGATCGCATAAAAAGGTGTCCCATGAAAAGTAAACAAACATAACAACACATAACTGAGCCTATGGGAATACCAAGTGTGCATTTTCTGAGTGTTAAAATCTTTCTTGGAGCCTGCCCATGCGTCTTCCCTCATTAGCTCTCTGACCCTTTGTCCACTATTTTTACAGTCTCCAACCTTCGCTGCCAGGGACTTTTTGGACCATATTTTGATTTTAACGGCTCATAATTACAACCAGGTGGATTTAAGCACAAGTTGGTCCAGCTGCTCGGGGTCCTTTAGCTGAGTTTAGCCTCTCGGGTTTCTACTGAGAGCGATAAAAGTCAAAGTATGTAAAAGTGAGGGTTACACTGCTCAGTGAGAGCGTGAGTCGGCACAATCCAGGGCTGTATTTGAGCCTTGATCAGTGGATTCCTCTGGTATTTGGGAAACACTGCTCCTATCTGTGTGGCTCTTTTAGGATCCTGGTTACATACAGAGTAACAAGGGATATTTTTTACTAATAAAGTAGGCGTACTGAAGGTGCATTGTGCAACTTTTCTGGTGCTTTGTTGTATGGATGTTATTGCTCTGCCTGGAATACACCACAGTGTGGCATTAAACAGCTCCACTTTACATTTATTCAATTACAGGTGGTTTTATAGGTCAAACATACCAAGAAAAAGAGGCATTCTGACTGTGAGCGGGGTCGCCTCTCCACAGATCTGGCCTGTAACATGGTCTGGTTTGGTCTCCATGAAGATAGAAAGGTTTAAGATCATACTGAAACATTCCAGACAAACCAATGACATTTCCATAGAGAAAAGCATTTGATGGACCACCAGAAAAGTTACACAATGACCCTTAAAAATAATTATGTGGGCATGTTTTTTTTTCTTTTACTTTTTTGCTTTTTGTAGTAAAGAAGATGATATTTGTCTGGCCAATAAAAGACCCATGTTTAGTAGTTGTAGTTGTAGTCAGTTGTTGAAGTAGATGTAGTAATTTAATATGCTACAGAGTATTGTTTATAGTTTACTGTTTATTCAAGTTCAAATGTTGTGTAATTTTCCACTTTTACCTTTGGGGAAACTAGTAAGAATAGTTATAAGAGTAACTCACGACAAAACATCTGATTTATAATTTTCGATTTGAAAAGACAAAACATTTAAGACAAAGAATAGATGACAGAAATTAGATTAAACTGACACAAATGTTCAAATCTTTTAACAGCGTCAACATAAACTTAAGCTTTTTTACTTCTAGACTTGCTCACTTGCTTCAAACTAAACATTATTCAAATGAGAAAAGTGAGTACACTGTCCAAAAACTACTCCTAAGTACAATGTTTTACCATCTCTGGCTGTATATGTGTAAATGAATGTGTGGGTTTTGCGCAAATGTGGAATTTTTATTTTGTTTTTAATTTTTGCTTGATTGTGAACATTATTAGATGCTTAAAGGTTCACTATGTAACATTTTGGTTTGAGGTCCGTCACTTGCTTGTTTTTATCCACAACTCTGACCTGTAACTTGGTCTGGATTGGTCTCCATGAAAGGTTTATTATCACACTTTGAAACTTTTTAGACAAACCAATGACATATCCATGGAGAAAAGTATGTGTTGGCCCCTCCACCAGAAAAGTTACTCAATGCACCTTTAAGTAGCAGACAGAATTATTTGCCTTGTGATTCAAACTTGTTAACTTTGTGTTTTTGTCTTTGCAAAGGTGTGTCTCCACCGAGCATCACGTCCCTCGCGTCCAGCTGTGCCTCCTCAGAGCTGGGCTGTCCAGGTAGGAAAAAACTACAGTTTCAAATCACCAGTAAAAAGTCTTATTTACTTGGTCCTGACTATTTTACAGTATTATCAAGATGGTCAAGTTCATGCTTCTATAGGTTTTAGGTTTCTATAGGCAGTGGTGAATGAAATACTTTACTTTACTTAAGTGCATTTTAACGTGGGTGCTTTTTAATTTTACTTCACTACATTTAAGAGCTTGTATTTGTACTTTCTACTACACTATATTTTTGAACAGGACTGAAAAGTAAACATATTTTTTATGATAGTTTGAGACCCGCTGAAAAGGCTGAGGGTTTATTTTTAATATATTCATAATTTAAGCAAACACAAATATACAAAAAAAGCGAGAAAAAAGGACTGATTCAAGTGTTTTGACTGAACAAAATTCAGCACAAACCTTTATCAAAATCAGTACATTTGAAGTTTTATAAGACCTCAAAATCTGTGTGAAATACTTTTACTTTTTACTCTTTAAGTACATTTTTAAACATGTACTTTAATACTTTACATTTTTCATGTGATACTTTTACTTAAGTTTTTTTTTTATATTTTTTTGCTCCAGTATCTGTACTTTTACTTAAGCAACAATATTTAGTACTTTTTCCACCACTGTCTATAGGTTATATCAGTTTTAGGTGAGATACATGTTTCTTTCTAATATATTCTCATTGTTAAATTATGTTGTATTGTCTTGTGAAAATCAGTGCTTAGACTTGTTTATTGTTCTGTTAAACTCTGAAAACATGGCTTCTGGACGGGCACAATCAGTCCATACAATAGCCCAATCACATGCGTCTGTGCAATGAGTCCATCTGCAGCCGTCCGTTCTCCTCAGATAAACCCTGTGCGTCCGGGAGGAACGTCACTCATTTTCAGGACATTTTTTATTGCATACCCCAGAGATAGTTTCTGCTCTGATTGAAAAAGCAGGCATTATGTAAATGTTCTGGCTAGAGGCTACTATCTAACAAGCTAATGATAATAATGTAATATATTTGTTATGATTATAAGATGTTTTGAACGTTATGCTATATGAACCAGAGTCATTTTGGCAGGCAAATTTAAGTTAGTTTCAGTAATTATTTTGCCCTTTAAATTCTTTTTAGTTTTAGTCAAGATTGACAAAAATGTTATGCTAATTTCTATTTAAAATGTGCATTATGCAACTTTTCTGGTTGGGGTTCTGTCACCTGCTTGTTTCTATGGATATGTCATTGCTCTGCCTGGAATGTTCACTTCCAGGTGGTTTTATAGCTCAAAAATACCTAGAAAAACAGGCCTTCTGACTGTGTGCGAGGATGCCTCTCCACTGATCTGACCTGTAAAGAAGGTTTAAGAAGTTTTATTACCATACTATGAAACATTCCAAGCAAAACAATAACATCTCCATAAAGAAAAGCATTTGATGGACCCTCCACCAGAAAAGTTACACAATGCACATTTAAATTATGGTAAACAGACTGGTGTTTTCCTCATAGTTTAAGTCATGATGATCAGTTTTTACTTGCTTTTAGTCAGCAAAATTATGACATTGTGATGAAAATATTTGAATCCACAAAATTAACACAGCTATAACATGTAGTATCTGAATACTCTGAATACTTAATACTCTGTTTTATGTTTATATAAATGGTATACCTATATTTTGTATTTTAGAGTAATAGTCTCCAGCTAAGTATTCCTGACCTGGCTTATCTGAAAAAGACTCTCTGCTCCTGCCACATTTTGGGTCAGATCCAAAACCATAATTGAAAGCACATATTTCCTACTTCTTTATCCTGTGAGAAGGGGAAAAACTTGAGCTAACACCATGGCGTGGTTTAGTGCATTGTTCAAAGCTTGCAATGTAAAAGCTACATTCTGGGTAAACATGATATCAAACTAAAACAGGAAGTTCCATCTGGCTTGCGGACAGTAGCTGTGGGTCAAAACACTTTCAAGGACAGAGGAGTTTGAATGTCAGTTCTCACACTCTGCACACCCAGGGACTTTTATTGTGAAAGGTCATTGCTGTTGAATGATACCGCAGGGAGAGACGCACTGGAGACTAAAGACTTTCTCCTGAATTTAACTGAAATTATTAGAGCAGCAGTTGAGGTCAGATCTCAATGAACCTTCTAACTTAACTGGATGTCACTAACATTTTAAAAGTGGCAGTTCAATTAGCCTTGTCTGGAGGCCAAGAACACACAGTTCTCAACTCTCTCAGCAGTTTAACACTTTATGAAGATGTGAGTCTGGTTACCTGGTTTCATCTCACTGAGTGCAAATGGGGATGATTGACAGATGAATGAACCAATCAGAGACATGCATGGCCCATCTGTATCAAAACACATATGGCTGTTTAAGGGGAATCAAGACTGTATGCTATTATCTGTGGAGGGAGAAGTTTGATTTTGTTGGTCCCTTGTTTCAGATACTGAAATGAACAAAACTGAGATGAACAAACCACATTAGACTACTAAAATTTTGTAACAGATTTTGCTGTCTAATTATAATGAAATCTTGTAGTATATGTGCATTTATTGTCTCTGTGGGGAAATTTGTATGTTAGTTTGACCCTTCCTTCAACCAGTGCCACACAGGAGCCAGTCAGGAGCAAATCTTGAGCTAGGATCTTGGGTCCGGACATAGACTGTATATATAAATGGACATAGCTAACCTGCTAACCGCTGCGTTCCAAATAGGAAGTGATCATGGGGGGGGGATGGGCGCTTCTGGCTCCATCGACTCTGTTTCCAACTAACTTTACATTGGAAAATTGTCACTCCTCTGTCTGTAACTGCTACAGTGAGCCTCCACATTTTGGTCTTAAAATGTTCATATTAACCCACTCTACAAGATCCTGGTGTTTTTATTTTACACAAATAAATTCCTATTCCTAATATGAACCTGGCTCCAAATTCGCTCCTGTAACTCCCAGCACTGTCAGCTTCATTTAGCTGGACCCGAATGCTATGGATGATGTCCCATAGTTCTCATAGTCCACTTCTTAATATAGTATTTGGGTCAGGATTACCTAGCTGGAGGATTGGCCCATTATAATTGAGAATTGAGAACCTTAACTAACACTAACACTGATTCAATTTTTATCACATGCCCAAAGGTAAGTTGGCTCTATTGATTTTTGCTCTTCCATATACAAACACTGTGTAATTGTTGTAATTATTGGTTTATTTTGCCATGTGAATCTCCAATCGTGTTCAAAGTACAGTTTTAAATGAGATATTGCTACACCCATGCATTGCTCATGTTTCATTATGAGCCCATATATATATACCTCTCCTGGCTCACTGGTCTCTGCTTGTCTGTGCTCTGGTCCTCCCTGTCACAGCCTCTGCTTCTGCCTCCAACCCATCCACTGCCTCCACTAACTCCACCCCTGATACTAACGCCGCCACCAGCGACGGTAAGACCCTACCCCATCTCCAAACTGCTTCACCCCTTCTAATGCTTTGATTTTTTTTAAAGGTCCTATACTACGCAAAATTGACTAAATTGAGCCTCAAGTCATGTTAAAATGTTATTACTTCCTCAAAAACATACCTGGAGTTGTGTTTTGTTTCATTCACATAGGTTTGAGTAATCCTGCCTTGGTTTTTGTGACGTCATGTAGCAGTAGTTTTCAGTTAACAACTTTTACCTTCTGTTCAGTAGAGATTGGCAATCTCACAGCTGAAATCATCCAAATGATTCTAGTGAAGGTGGATGGAGTGTAAAAACACAGTGGAGTGCTTCCTGTATTACCACATTACATCACAATGTGGAACAGAGTGTTTTGTGTTTAAGAGAACAACTCAGCCTAAATATACAGGGCAGGATATGTGTTTTAAACAGCAGTGAACAGCAACTCTGGATGTATTTTTGATGAGAAAATAACTTTATAATTAATAAATTATAACCAGAAAAAAATAACCAGAAAACAGTGTAATATGGGCCCTTTAATGTAGTTGACATTCGCAGATGTCCCAACATATGGTCCACACTGTCATTTGCAAAATCAGTACTTTGCAATCAGTTGTGAAAATGTCAAAAGCAAGCCAAACTTTTAAATACTACTTATTACACACTTCTAAGCAATAGCACTTTGCAATCAAGAGCAACAAATTGAACTTTTAGAATTTTGTTCAAATTAACCATGTATGTTTTCAGTTTTTTTAATCTCTTTTTCAGTGCCAGTGCTGGAATAGCTATTTTCACAATCATGTAGGTCAGCTGCCAATGTGAATCTGATTTTATTATTGAACATTGTATTACTTGGCTCCATGGCTGTTATAACAGGATACAGGTTTCTACACCTAAATATAGTCTTGCACAGATATGCAAAATACGCCAAACCAATGGGCAACCTTTAGTGTATTGTGTTCCTGTTCCTTCATAAAAGTTAAGCAAACATTTAATTTATCACTGATTCCGTTCTCCGTTTCTTGAGTAATTATGAGTAACTTCGGTCTTGTGGCGTTGCTCCCTCCTCGTGTAGCTGAGCGCACTGCCAGCTCCTCTCTGGCCTCTGGGTTACTTTCCACATTATGAGCTGTCTTGTGTAAATAGACTGGCATTATACTCGCTCCAGTAATCCAAAAATAATATGAATATTTCTTCCCAGTTATGATTCCCATTTTCAAACCAGCTCAATACGAACCAGGGCTTTCTTGATAAATTTTTCTCCAACCAGCTTTAACCCCCAGAACAGTTTGGTGATGGCTCAAACAAAGCTGACAGAATTTGCTGAGGGTATCTACCTCCAACTGTTTTAAAATTGAGGATTAAATTCTTTTTTTTCTTTTTTTTTTTTTTACTTTCAATAACTCAAAATACTGTTATATAATAATAATAATAATAATAATAATAATAATAATAATAATAATAATAATAATAATAATAATAATAATAATGCATCAGTTTTATATAGTGCTTTTCAGGACACTCAAAGACGTTTTACAGAGCATTATTCATTCACTCCAGACCCGGTGGTGGTGCTACTATTGTAGCCACAGCTGCCCTGGAGCAGACTGACGGAAGCGAGGCTGCCAATCTGCACCATCGGCCCCTCCGACCACCACCAACACTCACACATACCAGTTTCATACTAGGCAATGTGGGTGATGTGCCTTGCCTAAGGACACAACAACGCCCCACTTTAGCACCTGGAATTCCTTGTGGTCTCCCATCCAATTACTAACCAGGCCCGGCCCTGCTGAGCTTCTGAGATCTGATGGGTTCAGGCTTTGACGAGCCGGTATGGCCACGAATATATATTAACATTGTGTTCCAAATGTATTTATGCTGCAAACATTCTGATATTGCAAGTAACAGTGTGGACATCTGTTCAGTAAAATAACTGATGTATACTTGAGTTTGACAGGTAGAAATATCTTCAAAGTTAAAGGTGCACTATGTAATTTTTCTGTTGGGCGTTGTCTGCCATTTGCTTATCTCCAGAGAGATGTTATTGTTCTGACTTGAATGTTCCACAGCAAGGAACATACTTTGAAAAGACTGAATTCTCTCTGTGAGCAGGGTCACCTCTACACAGCTGACCTGCAACTTGACCTAGTGGTGTCACCTGCTTGTCTCCACGGTGATAGATAAGTTCAGTGTAATATTGCGGAACGCAAAGATATTTCAATTGACTCTAGAAGATGAACCTTCAATCAGAAGTTACACAGTGCACTTTTTTAAATAATCACTCATATGTGCAACATGACCTTTTCCCCAAACCTGAAAAATTAGCTTGAACCCAGAAAAAACTAATTTTCTTCAAAGCCATTTCTGCTTATAATGACTGGGCAACCTAATAAAAGAACAAGGTGCACATTATCTCCATCAGCACCAGGGCTTGACTGGATGTACATTTTCTGTAGTTAATTAACAACATTCCTCCCCATCCATCTTCAACTGGGGAATTGGGGGGCTGAATACATTTTTTAATCAAGCATTTAATAAGCCAGGGTCAGACATACATAGCATGGTGAAATATCTTGAATTTGCTTGTAGGCTATGAATATTTTATAATATATTATTTTATAGCTATGAGGGGAAAGTTAAGATACCACAAAAGCAAAGAGTGAAATGTTTCTAATAAGTCAAAGCCAAAGTTACTATGGTAACAGCAATAGTAGCATTGCAGTAGCAGCAGTTTTGAAAGTTGTAATAGCTACAACATTTATTGTAATTTCTAGTAGCTTTATATACATAATAATATTTGGAGAAGTAGTAGTATCAGATAGGCCTATTGCAGCAGTAGTAGCAGTAGCCATACGATTGAGCTAAAGATTTAAAAGTAATTTTTGCCCAGCTATTGAGATGTTTTTTTTTCTTATTTAAATTTTGTTTATTTTTATTATTTTTGCTTGATGCTGCAGCTCTGTCACCTTCCACCCCTTCATCCATCACCCCCAGCATTGCTCCACCCACTTCACCCAATAACCAGACCCTAACTTCAGCCGCCAACACCACCTCTGCTCCCCCTTCCTCCGTTGGTGGTAAGGCTGCTAAATAACACTGCATTTACGTTCCCAGGAAGCATTTTACAATTATAATATACAAAAACCCATATGGCCTTCATTTTCAGTGCATCGAAACTATAATTCAAATTTGCACATCAATTTATTTAGACCTCCCTCATTCTACTGTATATTCATGGGTTTTGACCGATGGTAACGGTCCTTCATCACGATAGTAATTAAGCAATTCAAATTAAAATATTATATCTTAGATCTAAGAATCATTTGTTTGAAAACCATGAATACTGTATCACTGTATTTCCCTCTAGCCCTCCCATTTAGCATAATTCCCCCATATGTAGGCCCCTGTGTTCTCTACATGCCCAAACCATCTCTTTTATCTTAATTTTAATTTAATTTTGTCAAAAAAAATAAATAAATCATTGCCCCTCCAGTCATTCTTATGCATCATGATGAACAAACCATCTGTTGCCTTTGTGCAGATGGACCATAGCTTAATCATCATTTTCTACTGCATCTTTATGCTAAGTGCTTTCTGGGAAATTTTATTTTTGCACAATTTATTTGCATAAACTGTCAAAAACATGCCTTTTACAATATGCATTTGTATTTTAATTTCATTGCTAACTTTTTTTGCTAACCAGCTTTGCCATCCACTCCCATGAACACCATCCACCTGCACACTACCCTCGCCTCTACCACTGGTGCTAATGTTACTGTAAGCAACCATACTAACAGCACTGCTAGCATCCAACCTACAATAACTACTAGCAACACTACCATGACTGTTAGCATCAGTGGTACCACAACTGCTGTGGTTAACACTACCACCATTGCTGCCAATGCTACAGTCAATGCTACAGCCAATGCTAGAGCCAATGCTACAGTCAATGCTACAGTCAATGCTACAGCCAATGCTACAGCCAATGCTACTGCTTCACCTGTTAACGCTACTGCAGCCAACGCTACCACAAGTGGTAAGACAACACTGCACTCATGTTTTCAGATAGCTTAGCGTATATCAAAACTATTTTGTTGTAGGCCAGGTTATATTGTAGTCTAGTTTATGCTACATTGTCAGTAGGTCTTTCATTAGCTGAGTAGAATTTATGGTCAAATGAATGGTAACAATGTTAAAGCTGAGGTGTTTTTCTCTTAAATTAGTAAATTCCTTTTTTATTGTATTTTCTGTCTAATTAGAAAACATTAGAAAACATTTTATCTGTTGCAAATCTAAAAGAAAAACCCATGTGAGTCACTATATGACACTTTGGGATGAGGACCATTTGTGAGGGCTAAGTTAAATAGATTCAAATACATGCTCAGTGCTTTTCAGAGTTAAATACATCTTTTTATTGTTTTATATATTTTAAAAGAGCTATAAATTAAAAAATCATGCATTGAATTATAATGGGCAGATTAAGATTAAACTTTGCCATATTTTGTGTGCACCATAATCATAAATAAAAGCATCTCATATTTCTTGATTTATTTTTGGGTTATTTCCATAGACCGTATAGATGAGTGGACATAGCTAACCTGCTAGTTCCATATAGGAAATGCTCCAGGAGGCTCTTCCGGGTCCTTCTGACCCTGGCTACAGTTGACTTACATTACCTCTGTGTAACTGCTGCTGTAGTGCGCCTCGACATTTTGGTCTTAAAATGTTCGTATTAACCCTCTCTACATGATCCTTAATTTTTTAAATTTTTTTTTTTGCTAATTTGTCTGTCAAAAAATCCTATTCATAACATAGAGTCTGGCTCCAGATTCACCTCTGTAACCGTTAGCATCGCGAGACTCATTTGAGCACCGCTGAGCGCTATGGGTAAGGCCACACTCACTTAGTCCACTT
The DNA here is from genome assembly GCA_030686955.1 of Odontamblyopus rebecca. Classification (NCBI taxonomy): domain Eukaryota; kingdom Metazoa; phylum Chordata; class Actinopteri; order Gobiiformes; family Gobiidae; genus Odontamblyopus; species Odontamblyopus rebecca. The sequence goes on along the minus strand of CM060673.1, from coordinate 20,606,958 downwards.
TTTTATACAGTCTATGGTTTTTCCCTTAATATATTCACTTCTTGACGTTCAGGAGAGATGCGAATGTGTCACCTTGAGATAATAAAATTGCGTAACCTTGAAGAAACTGAAGCTTTACTTGTAGTGTGATAATCTACAATAGGACTCATTGACATGTATCACAAGACCAGTAGCCTATAGAGCTCTTTGAAGGATTTACTGTGCTTATTTATTCAGATATAAAATACATCTATTATCCAAGGACAAAAAATGCTATTACAATTGCTCCAATTTATTCATTTCTGTCTGAAAATTGCAATACAAAGGTTGTGAAAGATTTGCTAGGCTAATTAGCATGTTGTTATGCTGCATATGGCTTTGGCTTTAGCTTTAGGATTTGTGCTAACTCCATTATTATTGCTGTTTACCCTTTTTAGCACAACAGTCCACAAGCATCTCATGGGCGACAGCCACTAACTATCCATCTACTAACCCCAGCGCGCATGGTAAGGATAAACTGAAAAATCCTGTTGAACTTGCACTGGAGTTTATCCCACAAATGAAATTAGAAATATTGTTTTGTTTCATTATGAAAGATTCCAAAGTCCAAATTTGTCTTTTACCTAGTAGTTGTAGTAGAATTTCTCTGTATTAGCATATTATGCTTGTAATTTGTTATCGTGACAGGCCTAACTATTATAAACTACTCTTGTCAATTTTTGTGGCTATAATCTATGCTGGTGCAACAGTGGGCAACAAGAGCTTCAAAAATCATTGATTATAATATGTATCTCGCTTCAACATTAACACTTAACTGCTAAGATCCTGCATGTCACAAATGTTGCTTCTATCACAGCCTTGATCAATCAATTTTTCACCTTATGCCTGTATTTTTCACTGTCAATATTTTCCAGAGACACCCACTACTAACCCATCAGCAACTAGCTTAGCTGCTACCTCTGCTCCCTCTTGGGGTAAGGCACTGCATAGTTTTGAACCAGGTTTGGTCTAGTTTTTCAAGGCTTATAACATTTGCAGAGTTGGATTTCTTTTTTTCATTGATCTTTTAAAGTTTCTCATTGGGGCCCTGATTGATTTTTTTTTTCTCTTGGGTGTCTTGTTATTTCGAATCAGTTGACCAAGACAGTAATACAGTTAAAACTAGCCTGTACAAAGAATTATTCTGTATCTCTTAATATTTTCACATATCTCCATCGTGTATTGTTCATATGTTAAATCTAAGAAATAATTAGATTTTGATTTTATGCTGTTGCACTTCTTTCATCACACTGGCATGTCCCTTCTCCATTTTGATGACAGTAAAGAAGACTACACGGTCCTCACAAAGCACAGTCTCCAATTTGGATACGAAAAGTACTACCTCCAATTTACATTCACACAAGATTTCTCAAGCGCCTATACACTTTACAAGATTTTTGCCAAGAAGAGTGGTCCGAAGCCTTTTAAGCCAACCCCCTCACTTCAGATTTTCACCCCCAACTGTGAGGCCTCCAGCTGGGACAACAGCTCGAGCTTCCCGACCTCAGAGACATCGGAGCTCCAAAACTTCACTTGGGTTCATCTCTACTCCGCTAAGATCGCAAGGGAGAAAGCGTATAACTGGATCAAGACGGCCAATATTTGGAACGTCACCCAGACCACTAACAGTTCACGTCACAAAACCTCTGGGTGAATTTACAACAACCCCTAAACCTAAATACTATACAGGAAGGTTTACAACTGTACTGAGAAGACTTACAACTAGAGTTCCCAATAGCCAGGTCACAAAGCAGTTGCCGCACCAACCAGGAAATGGAAAATCTACAACAACCACTGCAAAGCTAATGGATAGGGGTTCTCCAACAACAACAAAAAGTAAGGACCAGAACGGAAATGTTACAAAAGCTACCATTACAACTTCTGGGATTTTGCATACGGTAACACAAAAGTTTAGACTGGATTTTTTAAGAACTACAGTTACTACTCTTAATACCATTGCTACATCCAGTGTTAAAAATGTTGGACACTTTGCAACTAGTGCGCCACAAAATACCAAAGTACCAAAAACTACTACCCAAAGTTACAAAATGTACAATGTTACAAGTAAAAGCACTGGAGACAGTACTGCTGCTGCTAGTAAAGTTAGCCCAACTAGTAGTATGGAAACCAGTACCAAAGCGTTGAGCTTTACACCAAAAAAAGAGGAAACCGCACCCATTTTGCTATCGTCTTTACTGTCATCTTCATCTCTCAGTAACAGGAAGAATAAGCAAAGATGGTCACCTGTTAGCATAATTAGCCAGGTTAACCATTCAGTGGCTACAGGTAACTGGACTGACCCTATAGATCCTCCCATAATTGAATATGCATCAGGCAGTGAGCCATTTTTGTATGATTTGGGAGATTTTGGAGATGTTGGTGACGTTTTTAGCTTGTATGATTTTGACTATTCATTAGAGGAATCACCTAGCATTGAACTCCCTGTGCAGAAAACCATGCTAAATCAAAATGAAAGTATACAAGCAAAAATTGAAGATGAAGTCTCTTTGATAAATCCTACTCCAACAGTACCAGTGACTACTTCTACTGTAACAGAGAATGTTAGCTTTCATGTACAAGATGTTTCACCGCCCTTACCACACTCCAGCTCTCATGTCCCTATATTAATCCCATCTCCAGAGCATAAAGATCAAACAAGTGAGCTGGATTCAGGACCCGTTATTACTACAACAGCCGCTTCTGAAGTGTTTGCCCAGTGGCCCATAGTAGCAAATCCATCAATACACACCCCCTCCAAGCCACTGGTGTCCGTAAAATCTTCCCCACTGCCTTTTCATACTAGTCACAATACAACACAAACGCTTTCAATGCGTCCTCCGCTTGCACCCACAGTCACTCCCGCACTTAGCCCTTCCCCATTCGGCCAAGTGTTTGTTCCAACTCAGCTCCCAGATATTGATTTTGCACCCATTGCTTTATCTGGTAGAGATAGCCTGCCCTCCCAGATGCCTTTGTTGCCATCTATGCGTTTGCTGTCAGAGCCTCAAAGCATGCCTACCCTGACAACACACCACATCAGGCCCGGGTTGCCACTTACCACCAACAATTTTACACATAGTGGTTGGCAAACAGATTATTCTCATTCAGGATCAGTAGTTAAAGAAGGCGCAGTCGTGCTTGACCCTGTCACACCTCCTCTTCTTGTTCAGAGCAAAGTCTTTCCTTCAACTTCTATGTCTCAGTCTCCCTTACTAAATATTTTACAACCTTCCTTCAACTCTTTGTCGGTCTTGCGTGATCCTATGAGGCCTCCAAGCAGCACATATTCTCCTATAGATGAGATTTCACATTATTTTGAACACAAACTCGCCACGACTCCTCTGCCAAGTCACTGGGGCTCGGGTGAAAACTTGGATATTGAGAGGAAAAGCACTTTAAACTTTATTTTTCCATCCTCTCTTTCTACTTCCAATATTCTGTCCGCTACTGCACAGTCCCTTTTACCACGTTTTGATGGCTTGTCACTCAGTCCTTCACACACTGCACTGACAGGGCGGGCTGCTACACTGCCAGGAAATTCAGAAAACACAGACTCTCTGAACAATTTAACTTTTAATAGAAATGTATGGAAATTATCTAGTGTTTTCCAAGAATCCCCTAGTCCGGGAGGTCTAGCCACTTCAACTTTGAATTTGTTGAAACCATCTTCAGACAGTACCACCCAGTTCAGTTCTGCAACTACAACCCAAAATATATTAGGGCTAAATGCGCGTATCTTAAACCGCACACCAACTTTAGCTCATTTGAATTCAAGAAACTCATGGGACATACTAACGCCAAATGTTCCTATTACAAGCAACATTTTAATACCAACAATAGATATATTTAGATCCTCCGCTTCACACATTGATTCCACTGCTGCTTCTTTTGCCCCTACCCCCAAAGCACAAATAGCCATTTCCTATACTCATACAGTGCTTACAATGCAATCTAGTACAAGTATGTCTGACTTGTTTATGTCACCCACTGCAAAATCTTCTGAATTCCTACACCAACCCACATTAGCAGTAATCCAGCCTTATCCCACTTTGCCAAACCACAATGATACTAGGCATTTGAGGGAGCAAACTTTGTTAAGTAGCCATTTCAATTTTGACGAGCAAGCTTTTAGTGTCCATGGTGGTAAAGTGGAAAAAGCAGAATTCACTTCAGGTCACATGGATTCAGGTGAGAATAGCGACATTTTAGTGAAATACTTTGAAAGATTAGGTATGCCAAGGCTTGTTTCAACTACATCGCCCATTAGTATCACAACAAAGAAGCAAATCTCTGCAATTTTTGACATTGCAGACATTGTACCCAAAATTCACATGCTGGAAAGCTCAGAGGATGAAAGCGTGACAGACAAACTGCAAATGGACCACGTTTTGAATACTGAAAAGACTGCTATTTTTTCTCCCAAACCCACTTTTGCAAAATCAAGTTCTATTCACCCTGACCTCCCGCTAGTTTATGGCCCAAATGTGCCCCCTTTTAGTGCGACCTCCACACCCCATGCTGGTTCAAATATCAATGACCCAGATCAAGACCTGAAGCCTGGGATCCAAGACCGCCCACCCAGCCTCACAGATAAACCAAATGGGACCACTGCTATATTGACACACAATGCAACCAAAGTGAAAAATGTATCTGAAATCGTTGGGATGTTAATGGAAGGCAAAATAGACCTAGATCTCCCTGTAAATGTTGGGGATATTTCTAAGGCAGCTGCAAGATTTGATAAAGCAGCAAGTTCAGAAGATACACGCAGCAGTGAAGAGAAAGCTGTTGTTACTACCACAAAACATCCACCGTCAACACAGAAAATTATTAGCAATGGTGGAAACAAAATGGCCACTTTGAAACCTTCTAGAGTTACAAGGAAGTCGAAAATGCCTTGCCAATGTAGCCGTCATTTTACCTGTGTGTGTGGACTGACAACAGGAAACAGTATGTGATGAAGTAACTCCAGTAGAAGTAGAAACTCAACTTGTAGTACAAATCAATGTAGTATCATGCTGGGTATTCAGTCTTGAGTTTTCAGTATAAGTGTATTTCTTTACAGGTTCTCCATTTAACATTTCTATCAGGGGGAACATCACTTGCTTGTCTCCTTTTACTGCTTTGTCTTTGTCTTTGTGGGGAATGTTCCATATAAAGCATGCAGTCGTGGTGTAAGCAGCCTTGCCTCTCCACAGATCTAGCAAGGAACTTGGCCTGATGGGACCTGCTTGTCTCCTCAAACATAGATAGGCTTAATGCACCATGTAATATTCAAGGCAAAGCAAGAATATCTCCAAGGAGACGAGCATATGACAGACCCTCCACTAGAAAAGTTAGTTAGTGCACTTTACAATATACAATATACAATGATGTTTTTCATTGGCTTCACCAAAACCATTTAAAACTGATATTAAGACTTTAAGACTGAATACACAGTGATTTTCTAGATGTATGGGTATTAAGACAGCTGCAGTTTATGATTGTTGTTAGTTAATAATATGCAGATGCTGGTGTCATTATAATTCGTAGTAATTAATGCTTTTAAACTTTTCAAACTAATCAGAATTATTAGTCACTGCCATTGTAGATTTTTCTTATGACATTGTAGTCAACTATTCTAGCACATGCCCTGTTTTCTGCCTTGTTCATATTGCTGCAACTATTCACTTTTTGTTATATTCAGCTTCATATCTTTGTCCATCTGACTTTTGGGTGGAAATATCTGTGTTTCTCCAATGATTTTCCATTCTGTAGTAGTATCTTCTACCAAATTGGATGGCTCCACGAATGAACTGTAGTGCACCTGTAGTGACATCTGGTGGGCACTGTGTCACATAGCAAGAGCAAAAAATAAGAACGATTTGACATGTTTTACTATTATTTACATAAAAACGACAAACTGGTAACAGATACATTTACATTCCCGCTGCCTGCTTTAAGCCAACACAAAACATTTCTTTAATCTGATTATGATGACAATGGGACGTCCTCTAAAGACTGAATGTCACTAAAGAAATGTGTTTATTCTAAAGTTACTCAAAGCTCTTAGACCAGCTCCTGCTACGTAACACACTCTTTAAAATCTTCAGTTACATCACATCCAACTATTCACTGTAAAAACATTCTGATTTACAGATAGTTTGTTTTACCGAGTGGTCTTTGTGGTGGAGGACAGCACTCTGACCATGTCCCAAGCCGACGTTGAAGAGGCTGTGATCACCTGGGTACGTGGTTCATTTTAATGGGTTCATATTACACTATTTTCTGATCTATATTATAATGTTGTTTCCTCACCAAAACAAACCTTAAAACACATGGTTAACACACAAACCCTGTCTATTTAGGCTGAGTTATTCTCTAAAAACACCTTGTGATGTCATGTGGTACTACAGGAAGTGCTCCACTGTGTTTTTCAACTCCATACAACTTCACTAGAAGATCATTTCAGCCCTGGAATGGCCTGTCTCTACTGAACAAAAGGCAAAGTTAGCTGTTAACTTGAAAACTACAACTGTATGACATCACAAGGTGGCACAGAGGATTCTGAGCTTTGGAGATGTAGATAGACTAATAATAAAGGATTACTCAAACGTGTGAATGAAACAAAACACAACTCCAGGTATGTTTTTGGTGACATAACAGCATTATAATGCGACTTAAAGCCTACAAGAGTAAATTTTGCATAATATACAACCTTTAAAATGTATTATTACTTACTTAATTATTTGGTTGGGACAGTGTTAAGGAACATACTTGAAAAACGTGCTATAAGCCAAAACAATAGTGTAAACAGGAGGGAATCAAGCCATCATCTATTCAAATGCCCCATTGCTGATTAAAATGTATCATTTTAGGCCACAGCGGCTATTTCCACATCTATCAATATGTTTTTTTATTTGTTTTGTAGTTGAATCAGACATTTCAAAATTGGACCCATTCTGTTTATGTGGACTTCATCAGGTAATATTAGGCCCTGTGGCAATTATACAAACTCAAATATTCTTATATGTTGTATCAAATCTTAATATTTTTTGGTAACTCACTCACAGGGTGCAGTCTGGGTCACAAAACAACGATGTCATGAGGTAAAACAGATATCATTGAATGTTTAATGTTATTTTTAAGATCAGATGAATAGACTGTGCCCTGTGTTGTAGTTACCAGTGCCAGGCTTTGCTGGTTCATTATTTCACCACAAACGAGAGTCTGGGAGAAGCAGCTAAAATCCGTCTGTCCAACTACGAGGCTCAGCTGGGGACCGGGCTCCGCATTCAGACTGGCTCCACCAGTGTTTCACTCATATGTAAGCAAATGTTACTCATGTGTTTGACTGTAAGTGTTGTTTGCAATTGTATGTAGTACAATATACATTGTATAGCCTTTTCAAAATAGCATTTCCATCAACAGTAATTTCAAATATAAAGGTGCACTGTGTAACTTTTCTGGTGGAGGATCCCTCAAATACTTTTCTCTTTGGATATGTTATTTTGTCTGGAATGTTTCACAGTATGTATCAAAACCTTTCTATCTTCATGGAGACCAAACCAGACCAAGTTACAGTTTCCAGTTTTGTTTTTTGTTTTTTTGAGTTATAAAAGTACCTGTAATTGAATAAATGTAAGGTAGACCTGTTTAATGTCAAACCGTGGAAAATTCTAGGCAGAGCATTGACATATTCATAGAAGCAAGCAGGGGACAGAACCCCAATCATAAAGTTACAGAGTGAACCTTTAAATCTAGACTTGCACAATATCAATTTAAACTTTTCATTCTTTAATTCTTTTATGTGGACTTCACTCTCAAGAGCAGACTTGTTTTACTCTGTGTAATGTGTAATCTATTTTAATTACATGTGCCGTAACAAAACAGTGTATCACACCTACTTCAGCTTAAAGGTCCACTATGTAACTTTTTTGTTGGGAGAGTCACCAGCTTGTTTCTATGGATATGTCATTGCTTTGCCTGGAATGTTTCACAATATGACATTAAACAGCTTTGCCTTATATTTATTAAATTAAAGGTGGTTTTGGTAGTTCAAAAATACCTAGAAAAACACTTATTCTGGACTCTCCTGTGATTTGGTCTGCTTTGGCCTCCATGAAGACAGAAAGATTTAACCACACTGTGAAACATTCCAGAGAAAGCAGTAACATCTCCATGGACAAAAGCATTTGACAGACCCTCCACCAGAAAAGTTACACAGTGCACCTTTAAATGGCATTACAGTACATTACATTTGGTAGTGTGTCCCATTTGCATTTTTCATTACTCCTATATTTCTACCATATTGTATGTGTTTGTATGTGTGTTTAGACAACTGCCCAGAGGAGGTGTCTGTGCATTATCGCTGGCCGGAGTCTCGCCCCACAGTGAGCCACACTCTGCCCTGTTTCCCCAACAAGGACAGCAGCACCACCCGGACATGGTACAAAAGAAATACCTACTACCTAATAAATACTGTCTGATGTTTGTTGTAAATAAGTCAGCTTTGGCGTTTTGATTAAGTGAGAGGAAGTGTCTCCAGTCCAGTACATTTTTATGTACTAGATTGTTTAGTGAATAAAAACATTGGACCTCATTCATTTTTTCAGCCTTATCTCTACTTGGGACTCGAGTCAAGGTCAAATTTAGAAATATTTAAACCCAAAACCATACATATCAAATTATCATGACTGTATTAATTAATATAAAATCTATGTATCAACAAAATAAAATAAACCAAAAAGTCTAGGATCTCGTTGTACCCTTGAAAATGTTAATGAAGCCGTTTTATTGTGTTTTTCTGGTCTAGTCTGATCAGTCCACAGAACTTTACATCTCACTGGTCGACTCCAGACACAAGTAACTGCACTGACATCAACGACATCCAAGTGTCCGCAGGTAATAACTGTCAGCCATTCATACACTCTCGCTCTAATCCAAATGAAAAACAACGATTTGCCTTCAGTCTAAAGGGGCAATAGGTATTCAGTATTACATGATAAAGCAGTTACTTTTTTGTGCAGAAAATGCAGCAGAAATTGCAGGCCAGCTTGTTGTCATCACCAACAATGATCTGTCCCAGGAAGAGGTACGAAATAATCTATTATAAATATGCCTTTTATAGCATTTGTGGTAATACAAAGAACAAACAGTTCAATTTCTCGTTAAGTCAATTTATGTAAGATTCTTTTGTACAGAAGTAACTTGTATAATTGTGTTATAGGTGTCTCAAGTGGTGATCAAAGTGAAAGAGCTGGTGAACGTGGCCAAAATAAACGCCACTTTGGCTCATACTGTGGTCACTATCATCTCCAATGTGATGAAGGGGTCTGAGACCACACTGCCAGCTACATCAGAGAAGTATAAAAATAATGATTACTATCACTATGTAGACTTGAATACATAAAGCCTATATTTAAGACAAAAATCAAGAGGTAACTAATCAGTAGATGATGGTGGACAGTTCTGTAGTTTAAAAGATGCATAACAGAAATTAACAATTGATATGGGGAATATCTAACTTTTGAGTCTTAGGTTAGTGACTAAAATATGACTTTAAAAATGCATTGCGTAACCTTTCTGGTGGTGGGTGTGCTTACTTCATCTCCAGGGAGATGTTTTGCTTTGCCTAATATGTTCCACAGTATGGCAATAAATGCATCTATGGAGCATGTATAGAATTTCAATATATTTCTTTATTCACTTCAGTTTTTATTGTTATTTTATACTTTGAATGATCTATGCATGTGTACTGTGAATGGGGTCTCCTTGGTTCAGTGGCACTACCAGGTTGTCACTATTAGGGTTGTCAAAAGTATGAGATATATGGTCACATTGTAATAAATAAGAAAGTACTATGATTTATTGTTTGAATGGTATTCTGTTGTCTAAAGAAAGAGTGCCAATTTAATGCCACTTCATGGAAGAATCAAGGCAAAGAGTATCACCTCAGTGAAGACACACAGTGCTCTTTTAAGTGTAGTTTCACGAAATTAGACACAAAACAGTGAAAAAAGTTACTGACTGAGTATTGTAGGGTATACTAAAATAGTTTTAATTGCAATATACCATAATAGTGTTGTCATTTTTTGTGTTCCTTTTCCAGGGCTCTGAAGGCAGTGGATAAACTGGCACAGAAGATTGAGTTTGAGGGCGACACACTGAGCATCTCGTCCAAACATCTGGCTGTGGGTCTCTCTTCTCTGAACACCACCATGTTTAAAGGGACCAGTTTCAGCGCCTTCATCGGCCCCAACTCCTCACAGCCCCAGGTACTTGCTCACAAGATACTTCTGCATGTGCTTGTGCATGTGCAAATGTGAGCAAAATAAATTGGCAAAATAGTGTTGAGTAATCCACAAAACATTTCGATCTAATCCCATATTCACCCTGGACTGGTTAAAGGACGTCATCTGGTAATTAATGTTCTTACAGAGCTCAATAAATAAAATAAAAACATTGTTTGACTGTCTTTAAAACCCATCAAACCTGCTCTTCATTTTCATAAAGGACGGGTGCAAAAAGTGGAACTAAACCTTAACTAGACAAGGACTAAACTAATTTATACATAATTGTCTGTTGTTTTCAAATGGCTAAACCGAAGTATTATAGAGTGTATTTAATACAAAAACTGATCATACTTCTAACCCAAACAAATTGTAACTATCACAAATAATACTTGTCTCTCTCTCCTCAGATTGACTTTTTGTCGAATCATACTAACCCATTAGCTCAGGTGACCCTCCCGCCCTCTCTCCTTTCCAACATCTCTCTGACTGAAATCGAACGAGCATCTCTGTCCAGGATCAACTTCATGTTCTTCTCCAGCACAAACCTTTTCCAGGTCAGACCAAATCCTCTTGAATAAACCAAAATATGACTGTTTATGGTTATAATCTTGTTTTGTTTTTTTGTTTTTTTCTATTTCAGAAAGAGCAGGGCGGCTTGTCTCTGAACAGTTATGTGGTGGCCAGCAGTGTTGGGAACTTCACCATCAATAACTTAGATGAGCCAGTTAGGATCGAGATCGCACACCTCACTGAACAGGTGAATGGACAAGAATCTGCCTGAAGTGTTATGTTATATCAAAGTGTTAGTTATATCAGTGATATAAATGTATATTAAAGAAGAATGTAGAATTATTATTTGTATGTGTTTGAATGCTCACTAGTATTTAGCGGTGGTGAGTTATGTCTATCTGACACCATAGCCATGTTAGTGTAATTGTGTACTTTAAAAAGTGCATATATTTATTTCACTTAGTAACAGTACACTTGGTTAAATCAATTTACTTGATGATTTTAAACTGCAACTGCAAAAAATTCATACTGTCAAACCTAATATTTTGTTGAGTGCTTTAGGCTGTGTCTTATGCATATAATTGTAAGTCATCTTGCGATCTGCTTCTCTACCAAAGCTACATCAATAATAATGATATCATCCATGACTCTTTGTGCTTTCAGGCATTTGACAATCTGAAGCCACCGGTCTGTATGTTCTGGGACTTCACTATGCGAGGTGAGTACAGATCTCAGCTCATTACGATGATCTCCTGAAGCACTGGGAGAAACTATATCCCTCTATGGAACAATAGATTGCCCAACATTTGCAGTGCTCCTTTATCGGGGCAGTTATCAGTAGCAGTTTATGTTAATCTAAATCGTATAAGGGTTTTAGCTTAGTTTTAGTCAGTGTTTAAGAATTAACCTCCACAAATACAAAATTAAAATGATTGTATTTTAAGCACAGAAAAGGCTGTTGCAGATATTATTTTCTACTCAAATTTTGCAACAGTACACATCTGTTCAGATTTGATTGCCGTGAAGCCCAGATAGTGATAAGAGCCCATATATGACTTTTTGTTTTGCTCTGTTCCTAATTCTGAATAATTCAACAATGATACAGTAAGGTTTTATCCCAGTTGTGGTTGAATGTTGTTAGATTTGTTCCTGTGTGTCCACCAGGTGGCGTTGGAGGATGGAACAGAGAGGGCTGTCGCGTCTCAGCAGAATCCACCAGCAACAAAACTGTCTGTCTGTGTGACCACCTCACTCACTTTGGTATCCTCATGGTAAAATACAAATAATTTTATATGTTTATACATTTAAGTGCCAACACATAACTCAAGATGACAACTGAAATACTTTACTCGAACTTAGTCATTAGATTCTGATCAACTTCCATCAACGCATACTTCCCTTGTGTCCTTGCGCAAGACACCCTGTATTCAGGTATTTTAAGCTATAAACCACCTTGAAAAAATGTAAGGTAGAGCTGTTTAATGTCATACTGTGGAACATTCCAGGCAAAGCAAGGACATATTCATTAAAACAAGCATGTGACAGACCCCCAACCAAAAAGTTACTTAATGCACCTTTAGTATTTAAAAGTAAAGTAAATAAATAAATGAAAATTAAATTAAAACCCACTGTTACGCTCTATACACAATCCTTTATTTCACAGGTTATACAGGTTATCTCCAACATCTTGCCGAGATCATGTTTCGTGCGAGATTTATGAAACTTCTTAATTAATTGGCATCATTAGTTTTAGCCAAACGTCTTGGCTGTGTTGACACGACCTCACTCTGGACTGGTTAGATTTGTTCTTTTAAACATTTGTGAGTGTAAGCTTTGAAGAACGAGCCATGTTTATGAGTTGTTTCCCTTTTGTTTTTCTTCAGGACATTTATGGCTCATCTGCGTACATCAATGAACAGAACACCAAGATCCTCACCTTCATCACGTACATTGGATGTGGAGTTTCTGCTGTTTTCTCAGCTGTGACCCTCCTGACATACATTGCATTTGAGTATGTTGCATTGACCATAGTATTTAATGGAGCTAGAGCTAGATGAGCAATTAGGGAAATCTGTGCAATTATTGAAATGTTTATCTGAACCGTCTGGGCAGAGCTTACAAGTGAACTGTGAATGAGAAGCGCAGTATATTGAGGTTTTCATAAGGACCACCTCAAAGTTACAAAGGTAGCTCAAAACAATGTGTACATTTAGCTTTATTATAATTTTTAGATCAACTTTAGTCATGGTTTACTCCTTAATTTGCCAAACATACATATTGCAGATGCTTTCACAATGCAACTTTTTTCTCCATTTTACTTTTACTACTACTTCTACTGCTATTATAATTTAAACTTCAAAACTGCATTTGAATTTTATTATCATTTTTAAAACAATAACTACTATTATGACAACTAATACTTCTACTACTAATGCTAATACTTTTACATGTATTACTACCACTATGAATACTGATCATATTTAAGCTTTGGATGTATATGAATGAAAAAGTGAATACAAAGGTGTACAATAAAAAGTACAAGTACAATAAAAGAAGTAGAAAAGTGTACAGTAGAGTAAAAGTAAAAGTAGAAAAAGTACAATAAAAAGTGAAAAGTTGTACATTATTATCACAATGTAATACAACTAGTACGACTATGACTACTATTACCACTTCTAACCACTACTATTACTACTGCTGATCAGGATATCAGAGTTGTGGGTTTGTGTGAATGACTAATAGGACTATATCTGCAGTACTATATAAAACTTTTGTAACTACTGACTAGAAAATAAGTCAAATAGAGTAAATATGAAGTAAAAAATAGTAAATAAGTAGAACATAAATAAACAAAACCATTACTCCAGTGTGCTTCTCCAAACTGACCCCTCCTCTGTCCTCATTTCATTCAGAAAGCTGCGTCGTGACTACCCCTCCAAAATCCTCATGAACCTGAGCACGTCCCTCCTCTGCCTCAATCTGACGTTCCTATTGGACGGCTGGCTGGCCAGTCTGAGCTCTGAATGGCTGTGTATCTCGGTGGCCGTGTTCCTTCACTACTTCCTGTTGACGTCGTTCACCTGGATGGGCCTGGAGTCCATCCACATGTACATCGCTCTGGTCAAAGTTTTCAACACCTACATCCGCAGATACATCCTCAAGTTTTGCCTCGTGGGATGGGGTCAGTGCGCCTAAATGTCTCTATAATATAAGACGACTTAACGCAGTAACTGCTTGTCTCTTGTCTCTCAGTAAAAATGTTATTCAAGGTTTTTTTTAGCAATAAAAAATATGACTCCACTAGAAAAGTTACAGAGAGCACCTTTAATTCAAGTGGGCATTTTCTTTTATCCAATTAAACAGTATTTCAGAAATTAGTGTAAGAATAAATGAATATTGAACCAGTTTTAACTATCACTACTAATTGTTGTATATGTCATTTCCTTGTTTGTTTGTTTTTTCAGGTCTTCCAGCTGTGGTAGTGGGAATAGTGGCTGCAATAGATAAGTCCTCCTATGGGCTTGAGGAGTATGGCAAAGGGGCCAGTGGGCAAGGATCCTCTGAGTTGTGCGTTTTCTACTCTTTTGTATTGAAAATCTAAACATATTCCTCTATTTAAGTGTCATTTTGTCTTTTGTGCAGTTGCTGGATCAAGAACCCGGTGGTGTTCTACATCACATGTGTGGGATATTTTTGCCTTATATTCCTCCTCAATGTGGCCATGTTTATCGTGGTGATGCTGCAGATCTGTGGGCGCAATGGTAAAAGAAGCAACCGGACGCTACGAGAAGAGGTGCAAATATCATCCCATACATACTAAAATAAATACTAAAAATGTATGCTGACAACTGCATGGCTCTTTGTTGTTTCCCTGTGTTCTGTAGGTGCTGAGGAACCTGCGCAGTGTCATCAGTCTCACCTTCCTGTTGGGGATGACTTGGGGCTTTGCATTTTTTGCCTGGGGTCCAGTCAACTTAGCTTTTATGTATCTATTCTCTATCTTCAATTCACTGCAAGGTAATGATAATTTATGGATTACGTTTGGTTCCCCTTTTGTTTCTTCTCTCCTATGGAGGCCTTTGTGAATTATCTGCAACCATAAATGTCTTTAAAAAATACATCTACAAATTACTACTCACTGAATAACAGGGAAGTTATGCACCCTGATTATCTTCCACAAAAGGGGTGGCTGTACTAAAGCTTTCTAAGAATCTGTTATCTATCTATATTATATTACAACATCTTAATTCTTTAACCTAAAACCTCCTAAATTGTACAATTAAGGTAGTCCTGACCAAACCTAGGTCAAGATGCAGAGGATGAATTTCCCCACAAAAATCAATAATGTATCCCTTATAAATTTTGAAACTGGTCTTTTAGCATTCTTCTTCTTTTGTCACTATCTCGCCTTTGGTGCATGTTCAAACCAACAAGAGTTGAAATATCTTGGTCAAATCTCTAAATTCGGTTTTATTTGGTGTTTAATTTCCAGGCCTCTTTATTTTTATCTTCCACTGTGCGCTGAAGGAAAATGTGCAGAAGCAGTGGAGAAGATACCTCTGCTGTGGACGTTTCCGTTTGTCTGACAACTCAGGTCAGTCTCCTATAACGACTCCTACACAGACGTAAAAACAAAAACAATATACTTTTGAAGGTATTTAGTATTGAACGATTACAGAAGTAGATCATAATTTGACCTGGTTTAGTCCTGGTTTATTCTGTGCTTGGACCTGGTTAGTCCTGGTTTGGTTTTGTGTATTTTTCTATTCAAGTTGGGTCATAATTTCAGATGTAGGGCTCTTTAAGTTTTTCAAGTTGAAAGAAATAATAAAATAGAAAATCCCAAAATGTTGAACCTTATCATACTTGTGTGATAATTTAGCTCCTAAAACTAAACTAGATTAAAGTGCTTTCAACAGACAACAAGTAAAAGATTGAGTAACCCCACATTTTATTTATGATGACCAAGAAAACTTTGAACTATGTGCTGTTTTTTGTTTCATACAGGGCCAGTAATAACAGTGATATTACCCAAAAACAAGGTCAACAAATCTGTATTCTGACTTACTAAAGGCAAATTCCTCAGAAAACTGACCTGCCTTCCAGCTCATTGTTAAACTGTTGGGTTTCTAGATGTATTGCAAATGACGGTTTAGTTTACTGGTGAGCTTTGCCAATATGTGACGCACTATTTGACTTCAGACTTTTTAATGATGATTTTCATATATTTTTTATGAGGTGGTACTAAAACAGTCGGAGTCATGTCTAGTTCAAAGCAAAACGAGCAAACACAACATTCTGGGAGCCTGAGAAACCAGATCAAAACCTGCCTCAGACCTGAGCCCTGGTAGCGGTCCACATTCCCATTGAAATCTTTATTAAACATGCAAACTGTGTAAGTCCAGTGGATCTGATCCTAATAAAAAGATTATGTAGAGTTTGTGTCTACAAAGGAGCAGGAAGGTTCCAGGTGGTCCTGCCCAGACCTCAGTCCAGACCTGTGAACTCAGAGCCACAGAGCAGCACAGGTCACAGGGACAGACATGGGAGACTCTGGTATGGGGCTGTTAGGTGTGACGCCATCATAGCTTTATGGGTTCAAACGCTGTGAGTGACATAGACATAGACTGGATAGCCGCCACCATAGCATTAAACCAATAGTAGTTAAATTATATGGGAGTCTATGGGCAAAATTATGTGAAATTTGCTTCCAAAAACAACAGATGACTTCAAGGTTTTCGCTGGATTGATTCAATATTTCACATGTCCAATCTTGGTCCTTAATCCTGTTTTTTATAGTCCAACTGTAGTTTAGTACTGGTTTAAATCTGGCTTTGTCCTGGGTTTAGTTTGTTTTGATCCTGATTGTGATGTTTTCACAGCCATGTTGCTGTGCACTTGGGTCATGCCCTTCTGAGTGTGTATTTTTGTTGTGGCCTTGGTTAAAGTAAAGCACTTTAACTCTTTGTAAGTCACATGTATGACACATAAATAAACAACAGCATACATTACAGCTATTTCAATGTTTTCTCAACCCACCACACTCCCCGCTGTGGTCTGAAGTGACATCTTTGTGTTTACTGAATATAAATGTATTTACATAATCTATTTAATCTTCTAAACATTGAGATACTTTTACATCATGGGCCTCACTCCAAGACCTTAACTTCAACTTATGCACATTTGGGACCCATTAGCAATGACAGATGCTAATTAACCATGAAAATATTCTGTCACCAGTTCAAGGTCAATTGGATAGGATAAGATACAAACAAGGAAAAAGTCTAGAGTGTACATGGAGGGTTTTTCCCTTTGACAATCAAAATTATAAACAGCTAATATTTGTGGCATTTGTGTAAAAACAAAAAACGTGGTAGTATTAAAGGTGAACTGTGTAACATCATATGGGAGACAGGTTACCGCATGCTACCTTACAGTTCAGATCTGTGGAGAGTCGCCCCTATTATCAGAAGGAATTATTGCATTTTCCTGCAACAAAAACACCCGTAATGAATAAATGCTAGACGGATATGTACCATGGAAAGCAATAACATCTCCATGGAGACAAGCAGACGGCGGACCACCCACCGGAAAAGTTGTGCAGTGCACTTTTAAAATGTACATTTCTGTTGTAATATAATATTATTTTCTGTTGTAATATAGTGAGTTTCATGGTCCTGTGACTAATAGAAATGATCAGGTTCAACATTTAGCAGTTTCCCATTTGGATCTTTCTTATGAAAATGCAGTGTTATTAGTAGGGAAGGCTCATGTTCGCCTGAGTACGGTATGTATTTTTTGCAGCTCTGTTTTTTCTCACATCTTGGTTGTTGTTTTGTTGTTCACAGACTGGAGTAAGACAGCCACAAATAACACAAAGAAAGTGAGTTCTGAAAATCTGGGCAAGTCCCTGTCCTCCAGCTCCTTTGGCTCCAGCACAGCAAACTGGACGTCCAAGGCTAAAGCTACACTCAACCCCTTCACCAAACGCCATAGCAACACAGGTAGGGCTACACACGGGGGCTGGGCATACTGGGGGTGGTATTTATGACACACATCTGTGTATGCACTCACATCATGGGGACAAAAATAGGTCCCCCATGGTGTAACTCCTTTCCTTATTTTATTCCTGCTATTGTATCTTAATCATCATAAAATTATGTTGAGAACACGTTTCACTGTCGCACACACCTCCAACTTTCACTATTTCAATTATGACACAGACTTATTTACCACAGTTATCTTGAAGTTGGAAATGACACATTAATCAATATAAAATATATACATTTATCTTAAGTTTACTATATTTTCCAACAGATCCAAAGAGCTTCCCTTTCATATTGGTGAAGAAATGCACATATTGTAATGAATACCTGATACAAAATACTGATGCCTTATCTTATTCACGTTAATCTGGTTGGCTTTTTATTTGTAGTCAAGGTATATTTACTCACATGTACTGTTATGTATGTGCCTTGTGTTTGGTGTAGACAGCTCTTCAAACCAATAACCAATGAGGAGGAGCGACAGAGGTAATGCTAAATTTGGTTGGCTTCCTGCTTCTAGCATCATGCCGATCTGCTTTGTTTCCCAAAATATATGCATCTAAAATTGTAAACATAACTAATATAAGTCATAAAACTTTCCTTTTTAATTTGAAAAAAAGTTACATTCATACATCAAGCATGCATTTTGGGAAATGGTGTATAGGCTCTACTCACACTTACGTCACAAACCAGGGAGAAATGAGGGAGGACGATGACAACTTCCGGTGTAGTTACCGACACTGGGCTCGTCTACCAACTGTGATAAAACCCACTGCAGTAAATGTTGTCAGCGGTAAAATGAAGTCAGCATACATATGTGCTGTTTGGAATCATCTTGAGTTTAGCTCCCTCATCTCTTCTGCTTGCATGTACCCAGTGCGCTCAGAGTTGTGTGTCAGTGGGGAAACTGTGAAAACTGAGGTATAGTTGTAATTGTTGATTAGCCAAATATAACAGAACGCTACAATGAAATGTAGATGAAGAAAACTGGGCCGTTTCCACATTTTTCTTAGATTTTGTCAGACTTACTGCCCCAAACAGAGCCTGCCGGAAGCTGTCATTGCATGTTTCTAAACGTCTTCCTGGTTTGTGACGTAAGCGTGAACAGAGCCTGTTGTGGTATCATTTCATCAAGTTCACGCCTTTACACTGAGTGGGCGGAGTTTACTGTTTAATGATTGGCTCCATCACAAAATTAAACCCTGCCCACTCACATGGTGCACATGAACAAACTCACCTTGGGCACAGAGCTAACTTGACCTATTTAACCTGTGTGAAGTTTTTGAAGTTATTTTATTTCAGTTTCAGTTATATTTGAATCAGTGATGGAGGCAATGGAGGAAAAGAGAGCACTGATCAAATTAACATGTATTACATTGTGTGCTTTGCTGTGATAATGTCATATTGTACTATGCCATTGTTCAAAAGATGAGAATTTATTACATATCATTTATTTATACAGAAATACAATTCATATAATTCCAATGATAAAGCATCTGCATTTTAAAGATACAGGAAGGAGGAATTAACATATGAAAGCTGCTCAGTTTACAAAAGAAAATTAAAACTCTAAATCCTAATGGTCTAACATGATCTACGCCCCTTGCTGGCTTCCTTAATGATATCATGAATTGACTGAATATTCTTCATAATCTGTTATTGCTCACAGACAGACATGCATGAACTTTGCCAGGACTGCTGCAGTACATAGGACTTGATTTGGTTGGACAAGTAAACAGAAACACAGTGAAATTATAATTTAAACAGTCTGTTGTTAGTGTTAGATTCAAATGATGAACTTACCAAGCCCAGGCAGTCGAATGTCGATGATTATACTAACTTTATTTAGGATACTATAAATTATGACTTAAAGGGGAACTATGAAGGTCTCCACGGTGATGTTATTACTGAACTTAATCTATATTGCATTTTTTCAATTACAGTCATTTTATTGCTTAAAGAGGAGGTATCATGCAAAATAGATTTTTTTTTTAGCTTTCTACTATGTTATAACATTGTTCCCTCATCCAAAACATTCCTGAAGTGGTTTTAGATGTCATCCGTACATGCTCCCAAGCTCCCATTCGACAATTCTCCATAAATATACAGAAACGTGATACAAAACTGTACAACAACTTCAAACCTGATGCAATGTGCAGTGGTTTCTTTAGGGAGATGCATGCTGATTGTGTTGTGATAGCTCTATGAAGGGGGAGTGACTTAGCGTGGAGAGTAAAGGGATGGGAGATCAAACACAAATAATAATTAGCTAATATTGATATTGATTTTATATTGATTTCAGTGAGTTTGGGGCAGTACTGCCACAGGCACAGACAAATGTCTCCTCAGATAAATTCTGATGCGGAGCCACATATTAGGACATTTATCTGTCTGTAAATTGGATTAAATGAGCATAACATAGAGTCTCATCAGCAAGATTTAGGCCGATATGTCTCCAAGTGTCCATATCGGCCAATATCAACCGATATATCAGTCGGGCCCTTAAAAATACATTGAAAAACATGCATTTGGTGAGTGGGGTCACAGTCTTGATAACTCATCCTTATGATTGTGACATAAATTTATCGCTCTTAAATTTCTCTCATGTTGTGTTAAACCATAACACATCCATCTTATCTCCAGCTCTGCAGCACTCCTCTGTGTCTGTCCAGATTCCTCTCATTTCTGGGGCATCTTTCCTGCTCCCATTGACCGTAAATTAGTTTATCTGATGGCAAGGACCACACACATTTACACATTATGGCATGTGGAGAATGATCTCAGTGCACGTGAATGTCAGCCATAGTGTTAAAGGGATATGTAACAACCCAAATGCTCACTACACCGCCATAGAATTATATGGGTCTATCTATATACATTTTTAAGAAGATATATTGTACTTCAACCTGCTATAAAGTTATAATATATGGATCATTACCCGTGGATCATTATGTTATAATTTGCATATTTAAATGGCAATATTCATCTAAAACAGCCTAATAAAAGAAACACATTCACTGACTTCTGTGTTAGAAAACTGCAGTGGTCAACAGGATGTTATCACGACAAATAGTCAGTACTTCTGATGGTTAACTGTAGATCACACAAGCACATTTGCACATTTGTACCAAAATGACTATGCAACACTGCTGAATCCAACGCGTATCACTGATAAAAAAAAAGAAACTTGGACAACAGAGTAATTCCAGAGCAGTGGGCGTATGCCGGTGGCAGGCAATATGGCTGCTATTAAATAAGCTATTAAAGAAGACTCAAATGTGGTAAAATTACACTGGTCCAAATACAACTTAGAGAGGGTAAATGAGAAGGAGAAACAACATGGTTCAAAACTCCATAAGATTTTGTAAAATAGGTAAATTTTAAGGAAAGGAACAAGCTGCTGTCTTGACCAAACCAGAGACTGATTTTATTTCATTTTATTTTGGCAACAATACAGACTTTACACTTGCACAATATACCCCCAAAAAATCACATTCTTCCTCCAATATGTTTACTGAATTTGAGTAATTGCACAGCATCTTCATCTCGATATTTAATTTTTAAAGCCAATTTTGTGTGCGTCATGTATGTGATATTACAGACTGCAACAAGAACATGTGCGCAGATTTAGGGGTCGAGCGTTCTTCCATGAACTCAAACTCGGTTCAACTCTATCTCACAATGATGCATTGATGGTGTTGATGATGCATTGATGCTGTTGCCGTGTCCTTGTACGGTGTGATTAAGTGAAAGGTGGTCAGATGTCAGAGGCCACTGTCACATTTCCATCAATAAGCCTGTAGGGCAGCTGTGTCACTAATCACAAGATAATATCCAGTGTCTGCATGTTTGTTCATTCCCTAGGTGGCTTTGGAAGTGTTTGTAAAGGCATTTGTTTTGGTACAATTTAGGTTAATGTTTAAGGTTAAGGTTTAATTACAAAAAAGCAAACTAACTAACCTTTGAAACATCAAAGACCGGTTCTACAGTTTCCACACTTGAAGTAAATAGTCTCTAATCTTAAACAAAGCAAAGGTGGTCTCTGTACTGAGCTGGTGGCATTCCCCTTTATGTGGTGAGCGTGTCTTTGTCTGGATTTTAAAACTGACTCTTTGATGCATTGCAGTTGGATCTGTCCATGTTTGTATTATGCAAACTGTGGAGGAATCTATGTTAAAATGAACGCAAAACAATTAGTTCACAACATTTCTTGCAATTCCTGGCCAGAAGCAGTGAGTCCAAACCAAGATCTTCGTATTATAAAAGCCTCATTGTTGACACTTAGTTATCCTTTATATTTATATTAATATTAACATTATTTCAATTACCTTATGCATCAACAGTTTGAGAAACTATATGGCTCACATTACTCTTACACATTGGAGACTTCTCACTAAGTGGTGCCTGACGATATCGTAACACAAATGTAACTGAAAAGTCTTTACACCCAGATAATTCTCTCAGTGCCCATAAAATGAATTGACAACAGGATTTAAGCAGTAAAACACAAACCCAACAGTAAACGTGATTTGGAATTGCCATCCCTTTTGAGTATGTGCAGTGTTTTAGGCACAATATTGTCTCATGGGTTTTAGAGCGATGAAAATGTTGCATTGTTGCCATAGCAATCAACAATTCGAAATACAAATGTCTTTTGAATGGTGAAATGTGCTCAGAATTTTGTGTTTTCTGTTAAAGGTGTCATTTTGACATTTGATCGTTGAAAATATAATATATTTTGTTTTTTATTTTTAAATTCTATGGAAACAGTGTACATTTTTCACCATTATGAAAACTCATTGATGAACATTGAGATGAAACCTGGCCTTTATCATTGTAACTAATGCAGATATCCCTTATGACTATTAGCTTATTCAGTCATCTATATACAATATTATCATTGTATCCGGAACCCCAAATTCTGTGTTTTGAAATACACAACTCTCCCACTCCACTCACTATAACTTCATTTTTCACTGAGACCTCTGGACCACACCACAGCACTGTTCCAATAATGAACAAAACAGCTCCAATACTGTACACTCCATTAAAATCGACTAAACACAGGGACTAACTGCTGGGACATGGATATTACCCCTGTGATGAATGCTTCTTCTACTTTTCAGTGATCCCATCAGCGATTTGGTTCAAATACTGATGACATGATACATTTTCTGTCACTAAGATCAACATTTTGATACAGTCTCAAAGAAATGACTTATTAGTACATTTTAGAGACAGTTTAAGCAGATACTTGTGGATTTGTTTATTGTTTTATATTGTTACAGCTGTGGAGGTCGGAATACTCATCCTGGAAACATCTTTTAACATCATCAATTTGAGTGATTAATGACAAAGGAATGCATTTCTTTTTCAACAAGTTGAATAAGTTTATCGTTATTATGTCCAGTGAGATTTGCTGTTCAATTTCTAACACTTCTCCATTGCATGATACGGTTCCCTTTATGCCACTTCCAAGACCAAAATGTGTGATATGGTGTTTAAATCCAATGAGAAGTCTGGAGACAAAAGCGAAGCATCCAAACAAACCAAAATAAACAAGCCTATGTGGATGGTTGTACTTCAGACTATTTGAATTCAAATATGGGCTATTTTGTTTTTGATAAATGTGCAGTGTAGCGCCTTTGTGCATTTGTGGACAGGAAAGATGCTTTTCTCTCAACGTCTTGTTCCGCTTTTGTGACACTTTGTTCAGTCAGATTCAGATATTAGTCATGATGTTCCAGATACTAGATATGTACTAGAGCTACTGCTGCTCCCATCCGTCTGTCACCCCAGTTCTAACCACATCCAACCCGGTTTAACTTGTGAGATCATAAGACATCAGGCACCCGCCCCCCTTCAATCACCATAGATGTCTGTCTTATCGTCATAGACTATATAAAGAAGTGGACTAAGGGAGTGTGATGCCACCCATACTATTCAGCTCCAGTCAAATGAAGCTCACGATGCTACAGTCATAGGAGTGAATTTGGAACCCAGCTTCATATCAGGAATAGAAATTTATTTACAGACAAAAGAGGGAAATCAAAAGACTAAGATGTATGTATGAGCGGGTTAATGCAAACATTTTAAGACCAAAATGATGAGGTACAGAGAGAGAGGGGCCATCATCACTTCCTATTTGTAGGAAGCGGCTAGCGGGTTAGCTATGGCCATTTATACAGTGTATGGTTGGCTTTGTTTTCAGTCTGTAGTTTGAAAAAGCATTTTGCCCAGTTAGGCTTCATAACCAATAAAATAAATCAGAAACGATTAGCAAATTATCTAAACTGAGAGAAGACAACTGAAAAAAATCCATATTTTTCTTTGGACTTAGAGTTATACTAACCAATTTTTTGGTTTGGCAAGCAGAATGAATAAGGTAACAACTGTTTCTGAGTCCATTCATTTTTATTAGATTTGACTGGATCACTTGAACAGAATAACTGAAGTCTTTTTTTATATATATTTATATCCACTTTACCTCCTGACTGCTTCTCATGACCACAGCTATCACTATTCAACCACACCGCAACAATAGTCAAATACATTTTCCTCCAACCCGGTCACTGCTGAGAAAAATTTATATTTTTCATAACCAGAAGTTAAGAGATTTGGGGTCTTGGGTTTGACCTGAGCATAGCTTCACACACTCTGAGCATTATCCACTGGCTCGAAGAAAACTGTGAAAATCTTTTAAAGGAAGGATGCCAAACTGAAAGAGTTTGGAAGATCTGAGATGGGAACAGAAAAAACAGTATTCAAAGACTCTAGTCACGTTTTCATCCAACTTGTATTTTTAAATGTCACTATAGCAACCAGTGATTTGGAGGCAAATGAATTTGAACACTGTTATACTGTTGTTTTATTTGATATTTGAAGATATATTGTAGTATCAAAACTAAATACTCATTTGAGCAGGAATCAATACTAAAAAAACAGGGCAGAAATTGACCTTTTCTGGACAGTTTTAGAATGATCTTGAGCTGTGTGAGAATATACTATAAGGCCACATACGCTCATGAACTACGAAGGACCCTGGAAAGACATTCATCTTTTTATTATCATTGTGGTATTGGAATTGGTATTAAGTATTGAGTCTATTTCTTAGTATCAAAATCAAGGTTGAAATGTTAGTATTGTAACAACACTAATCCCAGTGCTTCCCTTGTTTTCTTTATGAGAATTTGCCTATCACAAATTTACCACAGCTAATCACTCTTCATTACCCACACAGGCTTGGGACCTGGTTTGGTCTTGTGTGTATTCTGGAAATCTTTCTCTGCATTTCACACAGTGGTCCTATAAAGCCTACAGGCTTAACTCATGTTATGACATATGCATTTGCCATAGGATTCACTCCATCCCCCTGAAAATAGAGCAAGAATCTTCAGGCTTTGCAGAGGCTGGACTGGTGTCTGTTTAGTTTTAATCAGCTCCTCCTATATACACACATATACACACTCACTGTATTAATATTGGCCATAGCTCACATTCCTCTGCTCTATCCTGTCCTAAAGGGACTACGTAGGCCACTGTAACTCTACTCTGCTTTTTCTCTTCCTGTAAAAACTCTGGCAATTAATTAAAAATGGCACTTTTATGTTTTGTAATAAAGAGTTCGACTGTGAACCCAATGGCTGGAACCTATACTTCTCACTTCTCATTCAAACAGCCCAGTCATGATTTAACTATGGACGTGTGCATGGCTGGATAAGTGTTATCTTTAGGGGATATTAATTGCAGTAATGCTAAGTAAATGAAGCAGAACTGAGTAACAGTGAACGAACTGTAAAACAGACACATATGTGCAATCTATAATAATGAGTATTAGAAAATTATCATAATGGAAAGTCTACTACACTGAAACTGAAATACAAATTGAACTAAAATGTGACTCGTGCAACTTTATGACTCTTGTGTATTTGTAATAGCTGTGTTTTCCCATCTGTCATTTCCACATTCATTAAAGTTGCACTATGTAACCTTTCTGGTGAGGGGCTGCCATCTGCTTCATCAAGATGTTATTGTGTTGTCTGGAATTTTTACATTTTTTTTTTCTTAAAATTTACCTGGCAAAACCAACATGCATTCTTATAGTGAGCGGGTTCCTTTCCACAGATCTGAACTGTAACTTGGCCTGATGTTGTCACCTGCTTATTTTTATGGAGATAAATACATTTATTCCTTCTTATAGAGCATTCTCTTCAAAACACTCATTCCTATGGAGAAAAGCAAGTAGCAAACCCTTCATCAGAAAAGTTATAGTGTAGTATTAGTGCAGTAAAGGTGCACTATGTAACATTTTGGTTAGGGGTCTTATTCCTATTGATATGCCATTGCTCTGCCTGGAATGTTCCACAATCTGACATTAAACAGTTCTATTTTACATTTAGTCAGTTACAGGTGGTTTTATAGCTCAAGAAAAACAAAATTCTGACTGTGAGCGGGGGTGCCTCTCCACAGATCTTACCTGTAACTTTGTCTGGTTTGGTTTCCATGAACACAGAAAGGTTTAATATCATACTGTGAAACATTCCAGCCAAAGTAATAACATCTCTGTGGAGAAAAGCATTTGACATTTGAAAAGTAGCACAATGCACTATGTGACATTATAGACTGCATTTCACCTTATATGTAAGATATGGGAGAAAAAGGGAAAAGATGTCAGACATGCAGCAGAAAATTGACCAATTTTATTAAGAAACACTAGGATTTATTTTTACAACTGTTAAATAATGATCTTGTGTCTAATAGTTAAGATGAAACCCTTTATCATTGTAACTATTGCAGATATGACTAATAGTCTTCAGCTTATTCAGTCATATACAATATTATCATTTGTATCCGGAACCCCAAACTCTGTGTTTTGAAATACACAACTCTCCCACCCCACTCACTGTGACCTCATTTTTCACTGAGACCTCTGGACCACACCACAGCACTGTTCCAATAATGAATAAAACAGCTCCAATATTGTACACTCCATTAAAATCGATTAAACGCCGGGACCGATTGCTGGGACACGGCCATTAGTTTGAGATTGGTTCATTAAGCCTTTCACAGCCTGATTATTTTGCTGATTTAGAAACCCAAATGATTCAGCTATGATCCATTAGCTGTCCCCATGTCCCGTAGCACAAACAAGGCTGTTTTGATAGCTGACGTGTTGTGAAAAATCCATAACCTGTTGTTTTCCTTCATGCCCACAGATAAATGTTTTTCGACCCCGAGTGGCCCAAAGTGCGTCTCCTCCTCGGTGTCCTCCTCAGAGCTGGAGCCTACTTCCTCTCCCTCCTCCATACTTCCCGTCAGCCAGATGATCGATAAGGTCAAAGGTTACTGCTCTACTCGCTCTGACAACTTCTACAAAAACATCATCCTCTCCGATGGATTCAGCAACAGCACCAAGTTTTGAACCAGATTTATCTCCGAGGACAAATCACTTTTTTTTATCCGTTTTTTTAGTTGGGGGAATAGATGCATACAGTTCTAGCTTCATACTAAAAGATATTTGCGCCTTTCATGGCTTTTACACGTTCTCTTCTATTATAGACATTTTGACCAAAGAAGTTATGGTGTGCTTTTAATTTGCTTTTCCAATCCATCCATGCATCCATCCATCTTCTCCCGCTTAATCCAGCTGGGTCACGGGGGCAGCTTGTTGCCCAATCCTCATAGCACCTGACCCCCCATGAACCCCTCTGTGAGTGGTGAGCCCACAGGAGGGTGGACGTCATGGTCCTTGATGTTAGTTAGTTAGTTAGATTTTCCAATCCAAGTTTTTGTTATTCTTACAATTCAAGATTCAAAGCTTTATAGTCATATGTACAGTGAAGAAACACGTTTCCCTGTACAATGAAATTCTTACTTTGCTGCCCACACTGAATGCCTGGAGTATACACACAATTTTATGTTAGACAAAATAGAACTTATTTGCCGTCTAATCATATGTACAGCCTATTCTCTTGCTTGATTGCTTAGTTAGTTTACAGTAGCACAGTAATGCCCCAAACAATATTTAATACAGCTTTACAATTTATACCAATATTTGTGAAGTTGTAGCTTAAGCCATAAAAAGTGCATGCTGCTTTGTATTGGTCCAAAATCAAAATCCGTCCATCTGTTTTTCATCATGTTATACTCCACAAGAGATTATTGATACTGTAGGACCTATACCAAAGCGTGTTCAGCATCTATCAAAAGATCAGATACACATTCTAGGTTTACTAGGTTGATTCTATTTTAAATGGTTTGTCTAAAGTTATTCCTCACTCTCCTAATACATTCCTATAGCATCCTAATACTGGTCACATGGCATTTTTATACAGTATAGGTCTATGTGCTCTTATGATCCCACATTTTCATTATAATTATGGATAAAGTTGCAGATATATATTTTTGTCTTTTTTGTCACTCATTGAAAATATTATCACTGGAAGAAACAACCCAAAGATCATAACACTTAATTCCTCCTCTGCCCCGATGCTTTTGCGTTTGAGTCATTTTTCCTATATTTATCTTTCAGTACCCAGTCAGTTGTATGTATTTTCATGAAACCTAGCTGTCTTTTCTTATCTTCATACATCGTGATAGAGATAATGTTGGACAAAGTTGGACATGGAGAATTTTAAATCCGTGGATCAGTTCTCTGGGTGGTCACTGTAAAAAAAAAAACGCTCTTCTACTGTATCTTATCACGTTACAAATGGGCCCAGCCTATGAGGAAATGAAGAGCGGTGGAGGTGGGAGAGTACAATAATATACATTACTGTGCACAAGTCCTGTCGGCAGGTTTTTAAAGACTGAAATGTGTTTTTAAAAAGAAATATTTAAACAGTTGGATTTGGATTGACCAGATTGTTTGCCAAAGTCCTGCATCGTGCAATATAACTTTCTGTAGTGTGGCATGCTCTACCTTACTTGTCTCTATGGAGATGTTATTACTTTGCATGGATAGTTCCCCAGTATGGCATTAAACATATTTTGTGTTTATTGAATTACACATGTTTCTATGGCTAAAAATACTTTGAAAAACATGCATTTTACTGTGAGCTGCTTGTCCCCCCGTTTAATGTGTAACTTTCCAGGCAAAGCAAAGGCATCACCAAGGAGACAAGGCAATTGGGGACCAGAAAAGTTACATAATGCTTAAGTGATGAAAAAAATAGGATCGACGTCATAGCGATTAACAATTTAAACCAATGTATTCTTTTAAGTTGTAAAAAGTCCTCAAATTGGCACCCATAATAGGAAAGGCCATGTTAGTGAACCCATAGATGGTGAGAAATCCTCTTGTTCATTGGTATTTTTTGGTTTCTAAAATAAAAATCTTATGACAAATAATCTTCTTAAAATTCTCTTGACAAAAAAAATCACAAACAACGCAACTAAACCAGGTCAAAAACAGAACCTGGACTCTAAAAGGTCTACATCAGGACTAAAACCGATCTAAATCCATCTAAGTCGGCCTAAACCTTTGCACAGTACTATATATCTGGACTGTTTTTGATTACTGTAATGTTTATTCAGAGTATGTATGGAGCCATAGACTTTGTAAATATTGAGAATTCTGTGTTTTGTCTGTTGTGTTATGTTATAGGTTGCTTTTGTGCATGCCAGTACGGGGTCCAGGAGGGGTCAAAATGCCTTGTACATATAAACACATTCCTTTGGCATGCACCGATTTGGAACGCTCACAAAGAGGTCAGAATAAGTCTCTCCAACTGTCACTTTTCTGTTGAAGTTTCCAGGCCAGAATCCTTTGAGGGGACATTATGAAACGAGTGAAGTGCAGCCAGTTGTGTGAATGATCTGAACGCCACGTGAAGAGGGGCTCAGACCAGACGCTAATGTCGGCAGACAGATAAATACTGAGCCGGCAAACCACATTGTTGAGGTCACGTCTCTACTCTGTTATTATTTAGCTTGGAAATAAAAATATGTAAGTGGATAAAATCAATACAGTCAATACAATCAATACACATTCGGCAATCAGATGAATTAAAGTAACCAGAGACGACATTTAGAGAGAAAAAATATCAAATGTAGCTTTAACAATATAATCGGATTTCGTTCTTTATAGTGTCCAAAATAATACTGTAATGCTTGGGCAGTTCTTTTTTCAGTATTTTAAAATGTGCATCTTGTGTTCATGAATATTTTTATTTAAAGGTGCACTGCGTAACTTTTGGGGAGTCGGATCCACCACCTGAGATGTTGATGTTTGAATGGGTAAAATGTTCGATTGCAATGAAATGAACTTAAAAGGCATCCTTACTGTGAGAAGGGTCGCCGGTCCACTGATCTTACCTGTAACTTGACCTTGTGGTGTCATCTGCTTGTCTCCATGGAGTTATAATTACATCTCCATAGATACAAGCAGCTGGCGAAAAAGTTACATAGTGTATCTTTAACGTAATAACATAAAACTAAAGGACCTAAATTGTTGTAGAGAAGTTGTCATATAAACTTCTTGGGTAATCTTACCAAATATGAAGTCACCAGTCTTTATGTATAAGCTCTGACCATTTATAGTGGAAGTCATTGGAAAACCCCTGTATTTTCTGGCCATACATGTCAAACATCAACTGCAGATTTTGACTTTATGGAGACATATAATCTACTTTTTACTTCTCCAGTGGCCTCGGCTTACAACTTCGATTTTATTCACCATATCTTTTATGTGGTTGTCAAAGTGTAAGTGTATAAGGTAATGGCAGGACATGTGCAGGCTTTAGAGCTGAGGAATCAACATTTGGGATAGGCCGTCTCATACTTGACTTTTTATGATATACAATTACATGTAACATTTAACCCAATCAAGCTTTGGAAAAAACTACTGTTTGTGAATGGCATTTTAGTTGCCTGTGCTTGCCTTTAGCTGCTCTATCTAACTTTTCTGGTGGAGATTATGCTACCTGCTCGTCTCCATGGCAATGTTTTGTACCACTTTGTACCACACTGTGGCATTATAAACGTATGTCTCACATTTATTCAGTGAGATGTGTTTTTATTGATGAACAAGACCCAAACTGTAACTTTACCAAGTGTTGTCTTTATGGACATGGATGGGTTTAATGCCATACTGTGGAACATTTCAGGCAAAGCAAAACATCTCTATGGAGAGTATTGGCTGGCAGATGAAGTTAAACAGTGAAGGTTCTGCTGTTATTGTATTTTCTGGCTTTCACACTTCAAAACTATTTTTAATCCATCAAAACAATCACGTTCTACCCCAATCATTCACCCAAATTGCTTTCATCACGATTTGGTCAGAAAAGTCCACTTTCGAATCCAGAGTGGTCCTTTGTCAATAACACTTTTCTGTTTGTACTGAATTTTGAGGAGCTGATTTGTTTCAAGAATTCACCACATAATTATAAATGTTTAAAGTGAAATTACAGGCAAACATCAAGCAAGTCACCACATAATCTCCAAGTTATCTAAAAAAAACCAAGCATGGACAATCATGCAAACCTTGAAATATATCTTGAAATATATGGGGATAAGACATTTTAATATTTTCTGTATTTTTTGTATTTGTTTTATGAGACTTCCAGGTATTAACATTAATATTAAGACATTAAAAACACTAGGCCACTCACTTGGTTAACTCACTTTGTTTCACACGAGGACCGAAACTAAACTAAAGTAAAACTATTTTCACAGTCCCCTCAGCTCGTCTCATGACCCTGGACCCTGTCTTCATGTGTCTGTACAGTTCTTCTTAATTTAAACACGTCTGTAGTAACTTGTGTAGGATATTATTATATTGTACCTGATGACTGTCCAGTGGAGTATGTTAAGGATCTTTTGTGTAATGTTATTCCGTTCAAGCACCAAGCATTTTTTGTCTCGTCCGTTTTTCCTTGTGTTGTCTGTGATGTTATTATCTGCAAATTCAACAATAAAAAGGGAATTAAGTACACTTCAGTTCTACTTTTCTTTTATGAAGGTTAAAATGTATATATATATATTTTTTAAATGACATTACTGTTGTAACATTCATCTTGTCTTCAAGTTACGACAGCTCTCAACCTCTCAAAACAAGTGAGTTTTTCATTTTTGCTCTTGATTTTGTTTATGATGAAACAAAACAGCTAAACTAGTGAAGGTAACTTTCACGGTGTGATTCAGCAGCCGCTCCCTGTTTGCACCTTTTTCATTCACCTTTAAACTGAGTTTATTGTGTGTTCTGTCTGCTGTAACACCAAGTAGTGCTCAGTTTAGACGTATAAGATATAGTTCTATTTCTTAGAAAGAAAAACAAATTGAGCGTTTGCCCTTGATGTTTGAAAATTATGAAAAATGTATTGAACTTTCTTGTAATAATAATAATAATAATAATGCATCAGTTTTATATAGCGCTTTTCTGGACACTCAAAGAGGCTTTACAGAGCATTATTCATTCACTCCAGACCCGGTGGTGGTAAACTACTATTGTAGCCACAGCTGCCCTGGGGCAGACTGACGGAAGCGAGGCTCCAATCTGCGCCAACGGCCCCTCCGACCACCACCAACCTTCACGCACACACCACTTTCATACACACCACTTTCATACTAGGCAATGTGGATGATGTGCCTTGCCTAAGGACACTACGACAGTTTTTGCCTCTGGCGCCCCACTGTGGCACCTGGAATTCCCAGTGGTCTCCCATCCAAGTACTAACCAGGCCCGGCCCTGCTTGTGCAGAGCTGTTCACAAACCACAGTATAATGACAGCTAAATAAATGATGTTAGGGTTAGTGCCAAAAGGTGGGAATGTGCCCCATTTTCTCATGTTTATTGACAATTTACAGACATATTTTCACATAGTATGAATTGCATGAAATTGATCAAACAAATTAAAATGACTATATGCCACAAAATTTGGTCTGATTTACAGATGCTTTGGGTTGGATTTGTGGGATATTTTGAAATGTGGCAGTCCTGTATTGTCAAGAATGTAGTTTACATATTACATATACATATACATATTATGGTCACACGGTCCCTAACAGATTATTCACATGGACAAGACGTCCAAACGATCACAACAAAACAGCAGATAAATGAATACTATCTCCCAGAGCAGCTATAAAACTCTGTATTAAATCTGTCCTTCTTCCTTTCCTACAGCCAGTCCAGTTTGAACCCCTTCCAAACCAAATTCACAAAACTATTTGAGTCAAGAAATGTCAAAGCCTGCACCGTCCTAAAACTGTATGAAAACCACCGCTTAACCTTCATCATATGGACTGAAATTTACCCACAATGCACTGAACTGGAGGACATCTGAGTTTCATCTTCCATTTTTTGGCTTGAATCATGACAGACATCTTGAGAGTCTGTCTTCTGTTTTTTGTGGATTTGGTGTGATTGGAATCTGAAAGAAAAAGTGGCGGAAAATATGAACAGGAGTTGATGTGCGATATTTATATCTGAGCCATACAACATTCCATTGTATGTTTTAGACAAAAGTTTTCAAAATGGTACTAAACACGTATGATTTCCATGAAGTATAGGTTTATTTGGAATGTCCCCATATTCAGTGTCCCTCTACGTCGAGAGGAACCAGCTGAAGGGCTATGTCTCTGGGCTGGGCTGGGAACACCTTGGGGTCCCACTGGAGGAGCTGGGGGAAGTGTCCAGGGTGAGGGAAGTCTGGGAGTCCCTGCTTAGATGGCTGCTCCCATGACCCAGCCCTGGATAAGCGAAAGAAGCTGGATAGATGGATCCTGGAAATACCCGAAAAACACACATGGTTTGTATAAATCTTAAAGCAATGTTATTATTAATACTATTTCTATTACATTTTATCAATTTAATGAGCCTGGTTTGAAACGGACTATTTTGCAAGGATGATCAGGCCAAGATCTCAGTTTATTTGTTAAGTTGTACACCACTGTTGTGTTGATCCGACGGGAATTAGTCTTGAGCTCACACGCAGGCTGAGCATTAGACAGTGGCTCACGCATAACAATATAATATAATGTTTAATTAATAATATAAAATAACATGATATAATAACAAAGAGCAAAAATCTAATCTGTTATATTCAATTCAAAATAAACTTGTTTCTACTGTATGTCTCTACTCAGAAAGGCCTTCTTGCTGATTGGTGAGATGCTAAACACTCACCGCTCCTCCACTGCTCCGTCCTGTTTCTAAGAATAAAATCACAATTGCCTCCAGGTTCTGTTACTGTAAAATAAAATAAAAAACTAAATTGTAGTGAGGACAACTTGAGCACTGATTTGATGAGAACAGGCCTGGTGAGGGTGTGTGACCTGCACAGACTTCATTGTGCTGATGTTGCAGTGACTGAAATGAAACTCAGCTCCATGTTTGTGATGAGGAAATGCTCCAGAGTGCCAGTTCAGCAAATTATCAGCCCTTCACTTCAGGAGCCTGTGCTCCCTGGCCCTGGTCTTGAATAATCCCACAATAATACACTAATATTACTTTCTGTTGATCCTGCTTCAGCTGTCTATATTTTGTCCTCAGAACTGTTTTGTCCTTTTCAAACAGGTGGTGAAACAAGAGGAGAGTCCATAAACCCCAGTACACTTCTAAATAGTGTGTGGTCCAGTGCAGACGTGCACCTCGTACACGCCAAGGCCAGGCAAATAAATCACATGTGAAATGAAAAAGACATTGTGGCTGTTCTGTTTTTGCAGAGGGAAGAGTTTGAGAATAACACATGTCATTCTTTCTCCCTGGGAACCTTTCCTTTATACACACACACTCTGTTAAGGAAATCCTTGGTTTTATTGCTTTGATTATGTTTAAATTCACATCTGCTTTAAACAGGGAGCCTCTTGAACTTGAATCTTAAAATAAAATAATAATAACACTGCTAACTAATTGTTAGTTGTTAGTGCAGTGTTAAAGTGTTAAAGGTCAGTTACAGTTGTCAGCATTTGGGAGTAATGTTAAAAGTGTGAATCGTGTTAAGAACAGCTTCCCCATCTTTGTAAGACCTAGAGATGCAGGTGTTCTTAATAATGTTCTTTTCATAGAGTAGCTTGTAGCTTGGAATAGAGCTACTGCTCCACCTCATCAAACAGGGCCATCTTCCTTAAATGTTCTCAGGAGTCTATCTTTCTTGGCTGGTCTTTGGATTCTTCTGGAAGAACTGGAGCCAGTGTCCAGGTTGGCATCTCTCTATTCAAAATGGTTATTGATTTGGTTTTGTTAGGCCATAGTTGATGGACAATCTTGTGTCTCCTCAGTTCCTCTTATATTTACTCAAACGGTTCAATCTCTTCACATTTTGTCATGTTCCTGACCAGAGCCCTGATGATGTTAATGTTGTTGTAACCTTCACACTTCATCTTGAGACATCTTCAGAAAACAATGAGACTTTATAATGAAGCAGAAAGGATTCTGGGTATTTAGAGCAGTGCAGAGGCCAAGACCAACACAACACTATTCAACAGTTTAAACCAGAGAGAAACTGTCGGTGTTTTTACTGTTGTTGATAAAAACGTGACCGTAGACCTCTCTTGACCTGTAGTCCATGCAGCGCCAACAAAAACCTAATTAGAGTAAATGGTCACTGGAAATTTCACAACTATAAAAACACATTCTTGGCTGTTAACAGTAGCATATCAAGAATGAGTTTTCAATTGTGAGCAGCACTCAATTCCATCCCTCAATGTGTAACTGGACAAACCGAGTATCTGGAAGTTGAATAATCTCAGCAAATCAAGATGAATTTGTCAAAAACGAATGGTAAATTTAAAATCGGAGACTAGTTTTCCTGGTTTTCAGTTTTTTGCTGTTTTAGGACATCACTTTATCTTGGACCTGCAGATTAAACAGACTGAATACACATCACAGCAGCAGTTCAGTTTTACTTGTTCATCGCTTTTATTACATCTTAAAAACAAATAGGTTTATGAACTCTTAATTATGTTGTGCAAATTAATTACTAGAAAAACTCACTGAAAACATTTTACTATCTCAAATTTTGCATATATAAAAGCAGTAAAATAATTAGGTCCATTTAAAGTTCCCATGTTACATTAATTTTTATCTTTGTTATAATGTTGTTTCCTTATGTGAGAATGAAACAAAACACAACTCCAGGTATGTTTTTGAGGAGGTAACTGCATTATAACATGAGTTAAAGCTCACAGTTTTTCACAAATTTTATTCATTTTTATGGTACATTCATCTTGGATTCTTTATCTGTTCTGTTCTTGATCCAGTCCTGTACTGACAAATTCAAATAAGTCATACATAAGATTCCTTTAAATTAAATTTCATCTTTGGTCCACTGCCCAGTTTCTATATTATCACCCACACACATCTGATGCCTGTATCCCACACTGCAGCCTGTAGTCCACATGCTCTCTGTTGTTTATGCAGACCTCCTGTCCTCCATGTGCTATGAGGAAGAAGGATGAGTGCTGAGACCTGCTCTGTTCTCGTCTCAGGTCTTGTCTCTAGATGGTTGCTAAAGATCTTAAAGGTCCAATATTACACAAAGCTGATTCTTGTGAGGTTTAAGGCATGTTAGGATGTTGTTAACTTATCAAAAACATACCTGGGGTTGTGTTTTGTTTCTTTCACACAGAATGCTCCTCGGAAAACTGCTTAAAATGAATCAGGGGTTAGTTGACAAAATATCTTTTAATGACAAAACTATAAGGAGTTGGGAGCTAAAATTTGGGATTTTTCCTATTGGAAAGAGTGTGAACTTCCTAGATTTTTTTCAGTCAAATCTGTGATGATCGTGCAGAGGCATTCGGAGATTTGGCCTGGAATGACCCACATATGTTTGAATTATCCTTTATTATTGGTCTGCTTCTCTAAAGCTCAGAATGCTGTTCCACCTTGTGATGTTGTGAAGTAGTAGCTGCTATTTACCTTTTGTTTAGTGGAGATTGGTAAACCTAGGGCTGAGATCATCCAAATAATTCTAGTGAAGGTGTGTGGAGTCTGTGGAGCCTAAATATGCAGGGTTTGTGTGTTAAACATGTGTGAAAGAAACCCAGATATGTCTTTAATGAGGTAACAACATTATAACTCAGCTCAGAGAATAGTTCAAGCCCTTTGAAGTGAAGCTACAAGATATTTGAATGCTCAGCCTTTGTCAAAGCATTAGCATTAGATTTGTGATGCTTGTGATCTTCATTCACAAAAGTCACTGATAAGCAGGGGATCTGTTGTGGAGTGGGGGTCTATTTAATTACCTTACAGTTCCCTTGGTTTTCCCCTAAGTCTTGAGAAATGCCCTTTTCTCATTCTGAGTGGTGAGACTGCAGAGCCAGACCACTTCACAGTGACACTAACTCCTCTGCTCGAGTTTATAAACAGGTTTATGATGAACACCCACTCCACCACATCACCACTGTTCTGTCACCTCCACAGCACCACCGGAAACACAACGAGACTGGTCTCACAAACCGCTGAGCTAGTTACACCACCGAGCAGAACTAAACCTGTGAGTAATTGGCCACTAACCAGACTTTATCAACAGAAGGGACTACTTTGATGTGGACACACTTCTAACCCAAAGGATATCCTGCATCCTCTCGTGAAAGCCCCAGCCCCAGCAGAGAAAAGCCCTGTAAACACACACATCTTGTTTTTAAATTAAGATTAAATTACATTCAATTCTATTAGATTTAATTATACATTTTATTTGTTCATTTGCTTCTCCAAATTGCTCCAGTCTAGAGTTGAACCAAAGTACTTAAGCTGTGTAACAAATTTCTCTGTAAAGACTTTAAAAAATACCCTTAATTACCCATAATGAGTCTTTGTTCCAGCTTTATTAAAGGTGTAATCTATCCGAAGGGTCTGTCATCTGCTTTTCTCCATGGAGATGTGCCTAGAATGTTCCACAGTATGGCCATAAACTTATGAATCTCCATGGAGACTTTCAAGCCAAATTACGGCTTAGATTTGTGCAGAGGCGACCCAATTCATTGTAAGAATTGATGTTTTTGAGCAATAAATGCAAGACAGATTAGTTTAATTCGATTCAATTCCATTTATTTTGTAGCGCCCAAAATCACAACAACAGTTGCCTCTAAGGGCGTTCCAAGATTTTGATGAGTAAAACATACACACAGACATATCAAAACAGGAATAAACAACATTCATGTAAAGCAGCAAATGAAACATCGTCCAGTCCCTGTCCTTAGACCCTCCTTCTCAGCAAGGAAAAACTCCAAAAAACCCAGGGTCCTGGGAAAAAGAAGAAACCTCAGGGAGAACTACAGTGAAGGAGGGATCCACTCCCATGGACGGACAGGCTATAGATGTCCAGGCCCGTGGGCCAGTTCGGTATGGCCACAGCTACCCAGGTGGGGAAGGAGCCGGGGAGGAGCCAGGCGAGAAGGAGGAGGCCGGGCAGTGGGTGGAGGAGGGCCAGGCGAGGAGGAGGAGAGGGGTCCAGCTGTCATCAGGCGTCTGAAAGAGTTACACTCCACAGGGGGAGTGGGACAGGGGACAACATGTGAATAGCAATGAATGAGCTACAGATGAGAACATAGTAAGT
Organism: Odontamblyopus rebecca; assembly: GCA_030686955.1. NCBI lineage: Eukaryota > Metazoa > Chordata > Actinopteri > Gobiiformes > Gobiidae > Odontamblyopus > Odontamblyopus rebecca. Next base: position 20,568,609 of record CM060673.1, on the reverse strand, counting down.
GATGCTGATGAGAAAATAGGAGGAAACAGAGGACAGTGCTCAGGTTGCCACACTTCCCCCAGCTTGTTATCTCCTGCGGCAGCTTATCTTAGTAACATCAACTAAGTAACCTGGTCATAAGCTATTCCGAAGAGGAAGGTTTTAAGCCTGGTCTTAAATAAACTATATAAACTAATAAAGAGACTGTGGGTGCCTGTTTAACATCAACAGGGAGTTGATTCCATAACACAGGAGCTTGGTACCTGAAGGCTCTCCGCCCCACTGTACTTTTAGACACTCTAGGAACCACTAATAATCCTGCATTCTGAGAGCGAAGTGCTCTATTTGGCTGATAGGGGACAATGGCAGCCTGAAGATATGATGGGGCCATATTGTTTAAGGGCTTTGTATGTCAGGAGGAGAACTTTGAATTTAATTCTAAACTCGACAGGAAGCCAGTGAAGTGATTTTAACACAGGACTGATGTGATCACGTCTTTTAGTTCCTGTTAGGACTCTGGCCGCTGCATTTTGGACCAACTGGAAGCTTCTTAAAGTACCTTTAGCGCAGACGGCGAGCAGAGAATTACAGTAATCTAGTCTGGATGTAACAAATGCATGGATAAGTTTTTCAGCATCATTTTTAGGCAAAATATTTCTGATTTTAGTTATGTTTTGCAGGTGAAAATATGCAGTTTTACAAGCTTGGTTTATATGAGCTGTGAATGAGAGATTTCGGTCAAATACGAGTCCAAGATTTTTTACAGTAGAGCTAGAGGTTATACTCACATTGTCAAGTGAGATTATCTGGTCGGACACAGAATCTCTCTGACCTTTAGGACCGACAACAATGACCTCTGTTTTTTCAGGGTTTAAGAGCAGGTAATTCAGGGTCATCCAGGTTTTGATGTCCTTCACACAGGCGCTGAGCTTATCGATTTGATCAGTCTGATTATGTTTCATTGATAAGTACAGCTGAGTGTCATCAACATAGCAGTGGAAATTAATGCCATGTTTTTTGATAATGTTACCTAATGGAAACATATACAGAGTAAACAGGATTGGACCAAGCACAGATCCTTGTGGAACACCACAAGCTACTTTAGAGCAGGGAGAGGTGCACTGGTTTACACTAACAAACTGGTACCTATCTGATACATAGGATTTAAACCATCTGAGGGCGGTCCCTCTGACACCTATGTAACATTCTAACCTCTGCAGTAGAATGTTGTGATCAATGGTGTCAAACGCTGCACTGAGGTCCAGTAGGACCAGGACTGAAGCCAGCCCATTATCAGCAGCTAGTAGCAAATCATTTGTCACTTTAAGCAGAGCAGTTTCTGTGCTGTGGTGAGCTCTGAAACCAGACTGAAATTTTTCAAATAAATTATTGTCCTGCAGATGGTGACAAAGCTGTTTCACCACAACTCGTTCCAGAATCTTTGAGAGAAATGGAAGATTTGAAATAGGTCTGTAATTGGCTAGTTCATCAGGATTTAAGCTAGGTTTTTTCAAAAGCAGTTTAATTACAGCATATTTAAAGGACTGAGGAACAAAGCCATTTTCTAATGACATATTTATTATGTTATGGATGGAATCTATTATTAGGTGGAGAGCTTCTTTGAGGAGTTTGACTGGAATAGGGTCGAGCAAACAAGTTGATGGTTGGACGACATGATGACTGAGGTAATCTCCACCTCATCGACAGGAGTAAATTTGTCTAATGCTGTTAGAGGATTCATGTGGGATATTGGTGTTACTGACTGGATTTGCTGGATTTGCTCAGTGCTGATTTTTGGAGTAGCTTCGTTGATCTTGTCTCTAATGGTTGTAATTTTGTAATCGAAGAATTCAAGAAAGTCATCACAGCTGATCTTTGAAGGGAGAAGAGACTCAGGGGCAGTGTGAGAGTTTGTCAGCCTGGCTACAGTGCTGAACTGAAATCTGGGGTTGCTTTTGTTTACTTCTATTAGGTTTGAATAGTATCTGGTTTGTGCTTTTCGCAGAGCGGCCTTATAAGAGAGCAGGCAGAGCTTCCATGCCTTCAGAGACTGCTCAGAGCGCGAGCGGTGCCAGAGCTTCTCTGTGCGTCTTACGTGTTGTTTGAGTGATCACAGTTCTGGAGTGTACCAAGGAGCTGGAGGTCTTGGTTTAATGCTTTTCTGTCTTAGCGGAGCTGCAACATCGAGAGCAGATTTTAAGGAGAGCATTGTCCTATCAACAAACTGATCCATGATAATTGGATTAAAGTTGTTCTCACTGTCACATGGCGTATCATTTAATACTGGCTCAATTATTTCCTTGAACTCGGCTACCAATTTTTCTGATATTGTTCTTTTCATTATAGTTTTCTCCTGCCGAGCTGGATAGTCTTTTAGTATGAATTGAAAGGTAATTAAAAAATGGTCAGAGAGTATAGGGTTTTGAGGAATTACAATTAAATCATTAATCTCAATACCATAAGTTAGAACGAGATCAAGAGTGTGATTGTGACAGTGAGTCGGCTTGTTCACACACTGGGTAAAACCGACCCCATCCAGGAGAGCACCAAAAGCACTGCTGAGGCACTCACTGCTGTTATCATGTATGTTGAAATCTCCAACTATAACAATCCTTTCCCATTCCAAAACTAAACTTGAAATAAAGTCAGAAAACTCGGCATATGGACCAGGAGGTCGGTAGATTGTTATGAATATAACAGCTTTTTGGTTTTTCCAGTTGGTGCACGTAATAGATGGTGCGAGGCTTTCAAAGGAGCGGAATGTATAATTAGATTTGAGGCTGAGAATTAGGCTGGAGTGAGAAATGACGGCCACACCGCCACCTCGACCTGTGCTCCTGGCACTTTGAAAGTTCACGTGACTTGGAGGTGTAGATTCGTTTAGTCTAACATGATCATTTTCCTGAAGCCATGTTTCAGTTAAAGCTAGAAGATCAATATTAAAGTCGTCAATTAATTCATTTATTAAAAGGGATTTGGAGGAGAGGGACCTGATGTTTAGCAGTCCACATTTTACACACTTATCATTTTGTTTATTTGCGGTACATGTATTTATTTTTATTAAGTTATGAGATCTGACGCCTTTCCTGTCAGAGTTTAGTTGAGTTTTATTTGTGCTTTTTACACGCTTAATTTGTTTATTTGCGACACAATTATTTATTTTTATTAAGTTATGAAACTTGACGCCTATCTTGTCAGAGTTTAGTTGAGTTTTATTTGTGCTTTTTACACACTTATTTTGTTTATTTGCGACACATGTATTTATTTTTATTAGGTTAGGAGATCTGACGCCTTTCCTATCAGAGTTTAGCTGTGTTTTATTTGTGCTTTTTGTGCGTGGGACATACACAGCCTCAACCAGTCTGGGAGAATCATGCAGGGTGGCTCATGGTTTAATACCATAATGTGGACAATTTTAACTAAAACATTAACATCTCCATCTCAACAGGTTACAGTTCCAGAAAAATAACACAGTGCACCTTTAAGGCTAAATATGTGTGAAGTGGTATCCATGTGTCCAAGTTTGAGATTTACCCATTGTCCCTGTATTTGCTCAGCACTGCTGCAACAGAGCAAATATTAAGTGTTCATTCAGTGTGGCCAGAACCAGGATTTTCCTATGACATAATTACTTCCAGAAGCTTCGATTAGTACAGCGATGGGAACTACTGCATGTTTTATCCTTTGCTATTATTATAGTCTGAACAGGAGAACACGGGGGAACACGGATTTACAACTGGTGGTATTTGTAAAACAGCTGTGACAAAGAAAAGGGTCAGAGTTTATTGTCATTAGTGCACATGTCTAAGGTTAATTGCTCATCCAGTAGTGAAACAGACCCACTAAATGTGTAGCTGTGGAACTGACAGATGTGATGCTGTTCCAGGGAATGGGAAAGTAGCAGGTCTGGAGAAGGAATGTTGACCTGAAAGTGCATCGGACACAAATATGAAAGGGATTAAGGGCGGATTTTGTACTTAGACCATCAGGACAATATGTCTTGATAAATAAACAATAAACTTCTGGCTTGTATCTTCAGACAAGATAGTTGTAGCTCGATCACTAAGAAAAAGCATGGGGTTTTAATTAGGCCTTTTATTTTTACAACGCTAATGAACACTGCATTTAGACATTTTTTATTCATCTTAAACATACACTGTGTAACTTTTTGGTTGGGGGTCCGTCACCTGCTTGTTTCTATGGACAGACAGGGCCTCAGGGTGTTGTCAGAGAGGAATCCGATGTGAGGGACCAATGCCTCTGCTTTTTTCACCATTTCTATAGAAACAAAGATGTTTATAACACAATGCATAAGGAATATGTTTTGCATAAAGATGACGTGATCTCCAGTGGTTTTCATTTCCAACTTCAACAACAACAAAGCGCTGGATTCACATGAGGCAAGTCTGAACTGAACCAAATGAGCAAAATACTTGAGTCCAGACAGCAAGAACGTGCATGCAGTTTAAAGGGCAGTGATTGCAATGTATGTAATGAGATTTAAAAGTAAACCCACAGCATAAAACTTCTGCTCCTTCCAAACTCTCTTTTGTTTCTCGAGTGTCTTTAGATTCCATTCACAAACAAATGATCCTCCTCTTTTCCATTACCACTGCTGTGTGAGAGGGAATAAACATATAACTTTATGGAAATGTTGAAAATACATCAGCCCCTGTCCTCTTCTGTCCTCTTATCTGTTGTTCACACCTTACCTACTGTTTATTTTGACTATTTTAGTTGGAGATGATCGGGTGAATTGCCCAGGGACAGAACTAAAATGTGTTTCAAACAAGAGAAAGAACAGGCAACTATCTGGTTAGTGGACAAATGTTTAACTCCCTACGCCACTCTGGACTTATTCTATGCGAATTCAAATCCCAAACTGAAGTTAAAGCAGACGTGTTGTTTTAAGAGCTTTATATTAATGGTTCTCCCTCATTAACTCACTCGAATGTGTGTTTTGCTTGAGTGATTTTTATCGTCTTGCATTTTAGGTACCATCAAATCTGAACATTTCTCTTTTCACCAATTTTCCCACACAAAAGCGCCATAATCACAAACGTATTTATTTTTGTGTGTGAACCTATTTCTATTATTAAATTGTTGTAATTTAGATCAATATTGAGATATAACATGAACAAAAAGTAAAATAATAATCTATGTGTTGTGCTATAACTAAATATCCTGAATGCATTTATTTTCTCTAAGCTCCGATTGGCTGTGTTACATGGTGGACATGAGAATGGCGTTTAAAATGGACTCTTGTGAGCTTTAAGTCATGATAGGTTGTTACCTCCTCAAAAACGTACCTGTATCTGTCTACATTTCCAAAGCTCAAAATGCTCTGTTCCACCTTGTGATGTCATGAAGTTGTAATTTTCAAGTTAACTGCCACTTTTTAGCTTTTGTTCAGTGAAGTTTGGCAAATCCAGGCCTGAAATGATTCAAACGATTCTAGTGAAGGTGTGTGGAGTTTAAAAACACAGTGGAGCTCTTCATATTCTGTATTACCACATGACATCACAAGGTGGAACAGAGTGTTTTCTGTTTGAGAGAAGAACTCAGGATACATATGCAGGGTTTGTGCGTTAACCATGTGAACAAAACACAGCTCCAGGTATGTTTTGATGAGGAAACAACATTTAAGTCATTACAAATCTTGATTATTTTACATTTCTATCTCCTCTCCGTGCTCAGTGCCCCTCTCTTTTGCCCCCCTTTGCACACGGCCCTGCAGCAGCCCTGTGTCTCTGGGGCAGGCTGTTGTTTTGCAGGTTGCATGTTGTCTTTAATTATCCCACCACAGATTTGAGTCAGGAGCTATAGCAGACTCTAAACAGCATGTACACACTCGCTCCTCTCTCAAGTCTCACAGGAATGGGACAGACAAATACTCCCGTAAATACTTCAGGACGATGAGACGAGTACTTCAGTAAACACACAACCGTAAAACACAAGTAAAAGTAAAGACGTTTATGAGGCTCATTAGTTGTAAGGGGGATACACGGGGTAGTCTGTTATCATAAATAGTTTTAGAAGAACTGTGAAAAACTGTGATGAAAAAATGAAGATATTCTGAGGATTCTTTCATTTTCTTAAACCTAAATACATAAATCAGTCTTTTAGTTATCACTGACCTAACAAATTTGATTTTTTTTTTAAATTTTCTGTATTATTTGGTTGCTATTTAAAAGTAATACTGTAACCAAGTGTTCTGATTGTACAAGTAAAAAAATAAATACAAGAAAAAAAAAGTGTTTTTAAATTTGTCACATTTTTCTATTTAGTTAATCCAAAACAAATTATTTTGATTGCAAAATTATCTATTTAAAATGTATATGCCCATGTAAAATATATATTTAAATAAAAAGGATGACATAATAAATACAGTTAACATTTTATTGAGTTGTATAACACTGGAAAGGAGGACAGATTGAGCTCACAATGACAAAAAAGTGGAGTTTTGTTTCAATATTTCAATTTAACCATCATTCATTGTCAATTAGTATTTTGACTTTATTTTCTAAAAAAATGTTTTTGTTTTTTTTTTGTAATTTGAGAACAGATTTTATTTCATTTGATCTGTTTTGGGGAAGCCCGACCAAAGGCTTTCCTGCTCCATCTCTGCTGCCCAGATGTTACATAGTCCTTTTACAGTCAGGATCACCACAGGAACCCACTCACTTCCTTCTATGACCAAAAAGATAAGAGGGAAACTAAAACGGGACTGACTCTTAGCCACAAAACTCAGCAGCACACAGTACACTTATCACTCTTGTGGAAGGAGTCGGTATTTTTGACCCCGTCTTGCAATGATACAAATTCTTGAATTTAGAAGAGTAGAGGAGATGGAGAGGCTGAGGAGGCCGGTGGGTTCATGTAAATAGACAACGTGGAATAAATTTGATATGTGCAAGAACTTAAACATACATAGAAGTGAAATGAATGAAATGCTCTTCCAGAAAATGCAAATAATTTTAATATATTTTCTCTCCTGCAGACATCCAGTCCAGAACAAATACTCTGAAATAAGGATGTGCTAGAATCCCAGTGAACCTGAAGGCAGCACACTTCGGGGACCCTCCTGACAGTCCAAAATATGAGGTGCTGATGTGTAGGTTTTGACATGTAGGTTTAATTTTCTTGGTGGTGCTTTTTATTGATTTCTTTCTTAAAGCATAATATGTAAAGTGTGAAGTCTGGATTTTAGACCGTCTCATCCATTGTACATTGTTCTTGGGTTTATCTTTGTCAGGACCCTGGTTTCTTGGTACATTTGCAACTTTATGGAATATTTCTATAAAACTCCAATTACACTTTTTAGGTCTTGGCCTATTCTATGGGATATTTTTCCAAACAAGTAACCGGGGTCATGCAGACATCTAAACTCAATCATGTTTTTCATCAGTGTTCATATAAACTTAAAATAACTTATTCACTAGGGCAAAGGTGAAAAGTCTGGTCTAATGTGTCAATGGAAACATTATGGGACACAAGTAAATGTTCCATGTTGGTTTCTTGGGGAGGTCTTTTAGAAGTACATGCGTTTATTATTTCTTCTTTCGTGTCCAAAGTTAAAACGGCAGTAAAAGCATATTTACTTTTATTTATTTAGTCAGGAGTTACTTTCCTGACACTTCCAGCAAGGGCTAAATTGTTCAGCTAAATCTTGGTTATCCAACAAAACATTAAAATAAAACGTCACAGTGAATTAAGTTCAAAACCATTCATTTGGTAATACTAAGTCTAAACAATGGGTGACACCAATGATAATGAGTTATTTAGAAAAAAAAATAACATATTCTAAAGGCAATTTTTCTGGTTTTCTCAAACAAATGTGAGGCTTTGTGAATGGCCAGAGAGTGTCACATGACCTCCTAGAACACAAGATGTCAGATAAGTATGTTATTTCTTTATTTTTTTTACAATACAAACCTCTCAGACTGCCCCACAGGCCACTGGGTTTCAGCATTTTATTTGGTCAGGAATTCTCCAAAACCGCTGAGAATTCCAGGTGTCACAGGATGGCGCCAGTGGCAAAAACTGTTGTTGTATCCTTAGGCAAGACACTTCACTCACATGGCCTAGTATGAAACTGGTGTGTGCATGAGAGATAGTCGTGGTCAGAGGTTGGTCAGAGCCTCACTTCCTTCAGTCTGTCCCAGGGCAGCGGTGGCTACAATAGTAGTTTACACCACCACTGAGTGTGGAGTGACTGAATAATGAACTATAGTGCTCTGGGTGTGTTGAAAGACGCTATATAAATCCAATGATAACTAATTAATTAAATATATCCATTAACTATCAGTTAAATGTGAGATTGAGTTATGAAATATAATGAACAGAGTCTTAGAAATTCCTCGTTTAAAGACATGAGTGAAGCCCATTGGTTTGGGTCCTCCTCTGTTTAACTCCCGCCTCCTGTCTCCTCTCTCTCCTCTTTATTCTCTCCATGTGTCACATACAACTCAATACACGCAGCTCTCCTCTCACACACTATATCCTCCTCCCGTTGGAACTCTGCCCAGGCACCCCTCTGGATACAAGCCCAAAACTAAGCTCTCAGTCTGGGCTTCACCTGTGGTCTACCCCCTTGACTGGAAGTGGACTTTCTGGAACCCCTGTGGGCGTTTTTATGGCAACCCTGATGTGTTTAGGTTAGTGTTGCAGTATTTGGACTTCTCTGTACTTAATTTCCTCTGAGATTTGGAGAGATTCAGCATCAAGGTGTGAGCTAAAGAGGATTTGGGGGATTTCACACCAGGAGTTCAAAATGGACCTCACTCACTTTTGGATACTGGGGACCATGCTTGTGTTGATTCATCAGCATCAAGGTAACTGTACACTTTTTATACTTATATTTTAAACAGGCCACTACGCAAAGTGTTTTTATTACTAATACGCTGCAGTTGGGCTTCATAACTGTTTAGTCAATCAGTTTCTGTATTATTATCGAACAATATAATTTAAGGAGCCCATGTTGCACTCTTTTTGATTTCTGTTATAACGTTTCCTCATCACAAACATACCTGAAGTCATGTTTTGTTTCATTTACATGTTTAACACACAAATCCTGTATATTAAGGCTGAGCTCTTTTCTAAAACAGAAAACGCTCTGTTCCACCTCATGATGCCATGTGGTAATACATGAAGTGCTCCACTGTGTTTTTAAACTAAATACACCTTCACTCAAATCATTTGGATAATTCCTCCCTTGGAATTGCTAATGTGAACTAAAGGCAAAAGGTTAACCTTAAAACTACTGCTTCATAACATCAGTGAATGAAACAAAACACAACCACAGGTATGATTTTTTATGAGGCAACAATATTATACCATGGTTTAAAGAGTCATTTTGTGTCACATAGGACTTTTAAGATGCATATTTGAATCTTAAACATGACTTAAGTGAAGTTAAGCAGACACTTTTTTAACATTTTGCTTTCTTGATAAATCATGACATACTTCCTGTTTCTCCGTTCATTTAACCGAGACATAAACCCTGGCCAAATAGAATCAATTTCAAATATTTGGCTGTATTCAGTAGATTCATATTATGGACAGAAAATTATTAAATAACGTGAATGCGTGAAACAGGCAGAAAGAAGTATTTCTGTATTCAGCTGTTTATTTGGTTGTTTGTTCAAATCTTTTGTGTAAAGTGTCAGAGCAGGGCATACATGTGCAACATGAACGTCATACAGAGAGATGAAGTTCTATTTGGCAGAGGTTGCATGGTGATTTCCTATATTCATCAATTGTAATGTATTGATAATGTAAATGGTTGGAATGTGTGGCAGATTATACCAGTTCAATCATTGCATAACATACAGTAGACATAGTATCCCTGGCCTCTCTTATAGGAATATGTGAGATTTATTCCTTATCAATTAATTTTTTTAATGCTTATTAGAGTTATCTGTCATATGTTGACTTACATCATGATGTAATTGTGTTCTCATGCTTATCATTTTAGAAATTAAGTGAGATAACGAACATTTAGGGCATTGGGTAGAGTCCCTGTGTTACCATGGTTTCTTTCCTTTATCATCATATAGACATGCATAAAATGGGGAATCTAAATGTAAATAGTGTTCACTTCAAATATCTTTTTTTTTTTTTTCTTTTTTTTAAGTTGCACCATGTAACTTTTCTTTCTGGTGGAGTGTCTGTTTGTCTTGATGTTATTGCTTTGCTTATAACGCACCACAGTGTGGGGTTTGTTTATCTATGAGGGCCCTATCTTGCTCCTAATCTTAGCGCTAGCACTAGCCTAAAGGAGGGGGCGTGTCCAGGTCAGGCTGTACTTCTCTGCTGGAGGCTTGAGTGGGACGGTACAAGTACATATATGGTGATGACTTCTGAATGTGACCACTGTGACCACTGTAGCATTTAAAAGCACTGCCGGTGTTGGTAATGCACAATGCAAGTATGACCCAGTAGAGGCACTAGGAATATAACATTTTGGATGGGCTATGACAGAACTAGATCGGTTTGTGTCCCGACCACTCCGCGTGCACGTGCGTCTCTCTCACACACATGCACCCCTGTATGCCCGTGCACGTGCGTCTCTCTCACACACATGCACCCCTGTATGCCCGTGCACGTGCGTCTCTCTCACACACATGCACCCCTGTATGCCCGTGCACGTGTGTCTCTCTCACACACATGCACCCCTGTATGCCCGTGCACGTGTGTCTCTCTCACACACATGCACCCCTGTATGCCCGTGCGTCTCTCTCACACACATGCACCCCTGTATGCCCGTGCACGTGCGTCTCTCTCACACACATGCACCCCTGTATGCCCGTGCACGTGCGTCTCTCTCACACACATGCACCCCTGTATGCCCGTGCACGTGCGTCTCTCTCACACACATGCACCCCTGTATGCCCGTGCACGTGTGTCTCTCTCACACACATGCACCCCTGTGTGCCCGTGCGTCTCTCTCACACACATGCACCCCTGTATGCCCGTGCGTCTCTCTCACACACATGCACCCCTGTATGCCCGTGCACGTGCGTCTCTCTCACACACATGCACCCCTGTATGCCCGTGCGCACACATGTCAACCTTTTTAGTTTCCTCCACGTTCCTCCATTTGTTTGCCTCCATTTCCGCAGCAGACCAGTGTCTGTCTCATGCACTCCTCATCCCACAGCAGATCCGCTGGCCGCTGCTTGCTCCCACCTGTCCCAGCAGAGCCACATGGGGATTATGGAATATGTTTATTGTCATATAAATGTTTCTAACGTTACCACTTTGTGCACAGACTTGGATTAAACCATTAAGACAGGGAGGGCGGTTACACGACCTGCATTTGACCCACACAAGTGACTGATATGTGCCATGAATGCACAAAGCAGGATGCACAGGTGTTTGTACAGAGCAGTGCTCATGTGCACTATACGTCTCTTGAGCCACTGTACAAAGCTCCACTGACCGCAGCAGCTAAGAGAGCAGAACACACAAGACATGCGTCTGTTCTCGTCTGTTCTCCGCTGTCACGGCCCTGAGCGGTCAGTGAATGCACACACTGATCTCTGTCAGAGTCCAGATGCTTCACAGCTCTATTTATAGTTTTCTATGGTTCTGATGGTATTCTACCTACTTGTGATTAACGTTAAAGGTACTAGCATGTGAGGAAATCCGACATCACAGCATTAGGACCGCAGACAGAGTAAGAAAACACAGCGCTGTAAACAGCCTCATGTGAATGTTGCAGCTTTTGCACAGCTCCAGATCAAACCAAACTATAGAGTAGTGCTAAGCCGATACTGAAGCAGGCGAGGGGCTGTGCTCTGCTGCGGGAGGGCATCTGAATGGAGCACGAACATCCCATGCGACACACAAACATGTTATGAATGTTAAGCATTTATCATCCTAATATATGTCCAAATAAAAGAAGCCTTGAGCTTGTTACACGTTGTTTTTCATTGGACAAGTTTGATATTTATTTTTAAGATTCTGAACGTGCCAGACCAGGCCCTCAGTCTGCTCCACCTGATATTCAGGCACCTCTTGTTTAAAGCTCCACCCTCCACATGCACTAGCTGGATGTTTTTATTGCTCAAAAACTTTATTCTTACTATCAGCTGGCAAGACTCTTCACAGTTCTGTAAATTCACCTGCTCCCCTCGATGGAGATACATACGTTTAATGCCATGTTGTGGAACTTTCCAGACAAAGCAACAACATCTCCTTGGAAACAAGCAGATGATGAACCCAACATCAGAAATCTTAGTTATTGTGTGTTATTGTGTTTCATTTCAAAATAATGAGGACATTAATATGAGTTCCCAGGTTGGAGTGTTCTGTGGTGTTTGTAGGAGAATGTCTTGCCCTTCCCACATAGACAGAAAGAATAATATGATAAACCCCAGACAGTCCAGTACAGTAGTCTTCAAAGCAGCTCCCTGTAGCCGCGGGCCATCGGATCAGTGGCCTCACTAACTGGCTAATGCGCTGGAATCTCACTCCTCTAGCTTTACATGCTACGTTTTGTAATAAATCCTCTTTTATTTTGATAGGAATTCTTAGACACTGATGGACATGGTTACGTAAGGACCTGGAGGTAATGTTAGCTGTTAACATGCCCAAAAAGAGGCTCACCCACACAGAAATCATATGTTTTTACTGAATTGGAAAGACACAGAGAAATTTAAAGACATACTTTGGAACTTTTTGGTGTGGGGTCCACAATTTGTTTGTCTCCATGGAGATGTCATTTCTTTACCTGTAATGCTCCACAGTTCAGGGCATTAAATGTATCAATCTAGCATATTTAATTGTAGGTGATTTTGTTGTTCAAATAGACCTTGAAAAACATACAAAACTGGTGCCATCTCCATACTGTGGAACATTCCAGCATCCACCCTTATAGACAGGGCTTGTACCCTCCAGAAAAATGACATAGTTCACCTCTAAATGTGAGCACAGCACTGCACTGGTCAGACAGAGCTCCACTGACCCTTCAAATGAACTAATCCTCAGCTCTCTGTATCTGACGTCATGGCTGCAGGACCTGCACAGTTTACATGCTCCACAGCCAGCACTGTGAAGCTCCCTGACTTTTACAGAGACATGGCCAAGCTAAAATAATAACAGTCCTGCAGTGACATAAGAAGTACTGAGTTTTTTAGGCTTTTTTTTTTTGCTAAATGAAAAAACATGATTTATATGTTTGGTGTTTGTGACAAGTTATAGTAGATGCAAGTACAAAACTGTCCACTTGTGTTAGTGTTGGCCTACCACAAGCAAGTGCCTTTCGAATGTGATAATAAAACTACAGGAGGTCTAATTACAGGAACAGCTTGATATTAGGATCTCATACGATAGGCTCAGTTCACTACAGCTAACGAGATTAAGATTAAGATGTTTTGATATGACTATAATAGGCGGCACGGTGGCAACACTCAGGCCTCACAGCAAGAAGGTTGCGGGTTCGATCCCCGGGTCGCCCGGGCCTTTCTGTGTGGAGTTTGCATGTTTCTCCCCGTGTCTGGATGGGTTTTCTCCGAGTACTCCAGTTTCACCCATCCATCCATCCATCCATCTTCTTCCGCTTATCCGGGGCCGGGTCGCGGGGTCAGCAGTCTAAGCAGGGGCTCCCAAGCTTCCTTCTCCCCAGCCACTTCCTCCAGCTCCTCCGGACGGACCCCGAGGCGTTCCCAGGCCAGCCGAGAGACATAGTCCCTCCAGCGTGTCCTGGGTCTTCCCCCGGGCCTCCTACCGGTGGGACATGCCCAGAGCACCACCCGAGGAGGCGTCCCAGGTGGCACCCGGACCAGCTGCCCGACCCACCTCCGCTGGCTCCTCTCGACGTGGAGGAGCAGCGACTCTACTCCGAGCTCCTCCCGTGTGACCGAGCTCCTCACCCTATCTCTAAGGGAGCGCCCGGCCACTCTGCGGAGGAAACTCATTTCGGCCGCTTGTATCCGCGATCTCGTTCTTTCGGTCCATACCCAGAGCTCATGACCATAGGTGAGAGGGTAGGAACGTAGATTGACCGGTAATCGAGAGCTTCGCCTTTCGGCTCAGCTCCTCTTCACCACAACGGTCCGATACAGCGACTGCATCACTGCCGACGCAGCACCGATCCGCCTGTCAATCTCGCGCTCCATCCTCCCCTCACTCGTGAACAAGACCCCGAGATACTTGAACTCCTCCACTTGAGGCAGAGACTCCCCACCCACCCGGAGAGGGCAATCCACCTTTTCCGGTCGAGAACCATGGCCTCGGATTTGGAACAGCTGATTCTCATCCCGGCCGCTTCACACTAGGGCTGCAAACCGCCCCAGTGCACGCTGCAGGTCCTGGTTCGATGGAGCCAACAGGACAACATCATCCGCAAAAAGCAGCGATGAAATCCTGTGGTCCCCGAACTGGACCCCTCCGGCCCCTGGCTGCGCCTAGAAATTCTGTCCATAAATACAGTGAACAGAACCGGTGACAAAGGGCAGCCCTGGCGGAGTCCAACATGCACCGGGAACAGGTCTAACTTACTGCCGGCAATGCGAACACAGCTCCTGCTCCGGTCATACAGGGACCGGACAGCCCATAAGCAAAGGGCCCCGGACCCCATACTCCCGGAGCACCCCCACAGGGCACCACGAGGACACGGTCGAATGCCTTCTCCAAGTCCACAAAACACATGTGGACTGGTTGGGCAAACCCTCGAGCACCCGATGGAGGGTGTAGAGCTGGTCCAGTGTTCCACGACCAGGCCGAAAACCACACTGCTCCTCTTGAATCCGAGGTTCGACTATCGTCCGAACTCTCCTCTAAAGCACGCTGTCATAGAATTTACCGGGAAGGCTGAGGAGTGTGATTCCCCTGTAGTTGGAACACACCCTCCGGTCCCCTTTTTATACAGAGGACCACCACCCCGGTCTGCCAGTCCCAGAGGTACTGTTCCCCGACCGCCACGCGATGTTGTAGAGACGTGTCAGCCAAGACAGCCCCACAACACCCAGAGACTTAAGGTACTCAGGACGGATCTCATCCACCCCGGAGCCTTGCCACCGAGGAGCTTTCTGACCACCTCAGTGACTTCGGCCAGGGTGATGGATGAGTCCGCCTCTGGGTCCCCAGCCTCGGCCTCCTCTTCGGAGGACGTGACGGTGGGATTGAGGAGATCCCCAAAGTATTCCTTCCACCGCCCGACAACATCCCCAGTCGAGGTCAGCAGCTCTCCCCCCGCACTGTAAACAGTATTGGTGAAGGGCCGCTTCCCCCTCCTGAGGCGCCGGACGGTTTGCCAGAATTTCCTTGGGGCCGTCCGATAGTCCTCCTCCATGGCCTCCCCGAACTCCTCCCAGACCCGAGTTTTTGCCTCTGCAACCGCCCGGGCTGCAGCACGCTTGGCCCGACGGTACCCGTCAGCTGCCTCAGGAGTCCACCGGGCCAGTAAGGCCCGGTAGGACTCCTTCTTCAGCTTGACGGCATCCCTTACTTCCGGTGTCCACCACCGGGTTCGGGGATTGCCGCCGTGACAGGCACCGCAGGCCACAGCTACGAACGGCCGCATCGACAATGGAGGCCGAAAACGAAGCCCACTCGGGCTCCATGTCCCCAGCCTCCCTCGGGATCTGGGAGAAGCTCTCCCGGAGGTGTGAGTTGAAGGCCACACTGACAGAAGGTTCCGCCAGACGTTCCCAGCAGACCCTCACGATACGCTTGGGCCTGCCAGGTCTTTCCGGCTTCCTCCTCCGCCAGCGGACCCAACTCACCACCAGGTGGTGATCAGTTGACAGCTCTGCCCCTCTCTTCACCCGAGTGTCCAAGACACACGGCCGGAGATCAGATGACACGACAACAAAGTCGATCCTTCGACCTCCGGCCTAGGGAGTCCTGGTGCCACGTGCACCGATGGACCCCTTGTGCTCGAACATGGTGTTCGATTATGGACAAACTGTGACTAGCACAGAAGTCCAATAACAGAACACCGCTCGGGTTCAGATCAGGGAGGCCGTTCCTCCCAATCACCCCTCTCCAAGTGTCACTGTCGTTGCCCACATGGGCGTTGAAGTCCCCCAGTAGAACAACGGAGTCCCCGGTCGGTGCACTGTCCAGTACCCCTCCCAGAGACTCCAAGAAGGCCGGGTACTCTGCACTGCTGTTCGGCCCATAGGCCGACACCACAGTGAGAGACCTGTCCCCGACCCGAAGGCGCAGGGACGCGACCCTCTCGTTCACCGGGGTAAACTCCAACACGCAGCGGCTGAGCTGTGGGGCTATAAGCAAGCCCACGCCAGCTCGCCGCCGCTCCCGCGGCCAACGCCAGAGAAATGGGAGAGTCCAACCCCTCTCAAGGAGTTGGGTTCCAGAGCCCCAGCTGTGCGTGGAGGTGAGGCCGACTATATCTGGCAGTAACGCTCGACCTCCCGCACAAGCTCAGGCTCCTTCCCCCAGCGAGGTGACATTCCATGTCCCCAGAGCTAGTCTCCATGTCCGGAGATCTGGTCGCCGAGGCCCCTGCAGCTTCGACTGCCGCCCAGATCTCTTTGCACCCGGCCCCTATGGCTCCTCCCGCGGATGGTGGGTCCAGGGAGGGCGGTCCCACGTCGCTCCTTCGGGCTGTGCCCGGCCGGGCCCCGTGGGGAAAGGCCCGGCCACCAGGCGCTCGCCCACGTGCACCCACCCCAGGCCTGGCTCCAGGGTGGGGCCCCGGTACCGCCTTTCCGGGCGACGTCACTGACCGCGATTGTTGCGTCATCATAGGGTCTTTTGGAACCGCTCTTCGTCTGACCCGTCCCCCCGGACCTGTTTGCCTTGGGTGACCCTACCAGGGCATAAAGCCCCCGGACAACATAGCTCCTGGGATCATTCGGGTACTCAAACCCTCCACCACGTTAAGGTGGCGGTTCGAGGAGGGGTCCAGTTTCACCCATCAACCCAAAACATGCCCGCACCCCTATGAACTAACATCAAGGACCATGTTGTCCACCCTCCTGTGGGCTCACCACCTGCAGAGGGGTTCATAGGGGGGGTCAGGTGCTATGAGTATTGGGCAGCACGCTGCCCCCGCGACCCAGCCGGATTAAGCGGGAGTGGATGGATGGATATGACTATAATCCATGTAGAAAAACATTACCCATGATCCTCTGGTGCACTCAGATATTCAAATGTTCCCATTTCAAATTTATACCAAAATATTATGTAATTCTCCAACTAATCCTGGAAATGAACATAAATAAAGGTCTGGAGTCTTAAAGTCACTGGTGTTGTTTCCAGTCTCCCAACTCAGCTGCCCATTTCTCCTGACCGGTTGCCCAGACATAAATGTTGAAGAATGGATCAAATACACATGAAGTCTATCCTGGCTATTTATGAATTACTTCAACTTCATTTTTATTGGAATGATTTTTGGTGCAAAGCTGAGTAAGGACTGGTAGTGTGGGTTGGCAAAAGGCTGCTCGTTCGACAACTATAATTGAGTCCTTGGGCACTGTTATATGAATGTGTGAGTACTGTAGTTATGGCTTCCATGTCACACTGAGTCTGCTCCAGGGCCGCTGGAGCTTTACAAAGAGATCATTACTGCTAGTTCCTGAAGGAATGAGGTGCTAATGTAACAAGCATTGTTGTTTACCAAGAGTATGGCCATGCTTTTCTGTTTCTTCCAGCTGTGATTCTGAATAAGTCTTCTTGATGAAATGATGCTATGATGAGTAAGGTAGACAGCTGTTTATGTAGAAGCTCAAACAGGAAGCTCACAACTCAAATGGAAAGTCTGTTAGCTTGTCTTTTGCCTTTAGCGAGGAAACAATTATCTTAACCTGATGTCACTGTCTGCAACAAGAACGTCTGGCTCAAATCTCAAGCAGCAACAACTTTCTTGAGAGGACATGTCACATGAAGAAAGTTAAAACCACACTTTGATACACTCTCCATGGGAAAAAATAATTGCATTGTGGGGCTTTTAAGCTTTTGACTTTTTATTTTGTTTCCCTAACTTTAGCAAATGACACGAATAGGTAGGTAGTGGTTGTAGCAGGAGAAAGTAAAATGACGTCAGTTCTGCTATTTAAAAGTTTCCTCTCTGTTTGCCACTAGACTCATAATAATTTGGTAATTTTGTGTGGTTTTGGCTGGTCCAAAGAAAACACTCCTGTTTCTCTCTATTTGATGTTAATGAAGTCAGAACTTCTGTCCTGTTTGTTTTAGCAAGTGTTTTATTTATGATTAATGTGGTAGGTGCCGTGAAGTGTTTCACAAACCACAAACTGCATTTCATTACAGACAGGTTTATAATCCTAGTCCCGTTCAGTTTAAGATCCCACTCCTTTATGTCGTATAGTGTACCCTGGTGATATTGGTGTATTAACACATTGCTGGAGACTGTTTCAAAGCATAATGTAAATTTAATGAAGTGCCTCTGTATTGAGTTACTGCTCAGAAGTTCATGTATTATGTCTGCAAAATGTCAGCACTATGCAGGGTTTTCTCTAGTTACGGGGCTTTGAATGTGAAGGCTCAAAAATATTAAGCCTATTTATAAAGGAGATGTATTTTCTTACTGGCTAATAAATACGTATAGATGGCATTGATATTTAAAGGTTCCCTATGTAATTTTTCTTTGTCTCTGTTGAGATGTTATTGATGTTACTGAAATGTCATTGTTTAGCTTGTCATGTTGTCTCCATGGGGAGCAGGCAGGTAGGTACGACTGACGGACGTGAGGCTGCCAAGCTGCACCATCGGCCCCTCCAACCACCACCATCACTCACGCACACACCACTTTCATACTAGGCACTGTGGGTGAAGTGCCTTGCCTAAGGACACAATGACAGGTAAAGCAGGTAAAGCCATTGAGCCATGTTACTGGTCAGATCTGTAGAGAGACTTGTAAGAATGTATGTTTTTAAGATATTTTTAAAGAAATCCAAACACCTGTAACTGAATAAATGTAAGATCAGGTTAACATTACAGCCAAAGAAATAGCATTCCCAAGGAGACAAGCAGGTAGTTGGCCCTTTACTAGAAAAAGCTACATAATTTACACACAGGACGACATGTATGGTTTTGTGTGATTAAAACACATATTATATCTAAAAGCTTCTATGATGTTTATATAACATTTTTTTCTACATATACGTTCTAAAAGCTATAATGATAATACCTACACTACCGTTCAAAAGTTTGGGGTCACTTAGAAATTTCCTTATTTTTTAAAGAAAAGCACAGTTTTTTTTTCAATGAAGATACTTTAAACTAATCAGAAACACACTCTGTACATTGCTAATGTGGTAAATGACTATTCTAGCTGCAAATGTCTGGTTTTTGGTGCAATATCTACATAGGTGTATAGAGGCCCATTTCCAGCAACTATCACTCCAGTGTTCTAATGGTACAATGTGTTTGCTCATTGTGTCAGAGGCTAATGGATGATTAGAAAACCCTTGTGCAGTCATGTTAGCACAGATGAAAACAGTTCAGCTGGTTAGAGAAGCTATAAAACTGACCTTCTTTGAGCAGGTTGAGTATCTGGAGCATCACATTTGTGGGGTCGATTAAATGCTCAAAATGGCCAGAAAAAGAGAACTTTCATGTGGAACTTGACAGTCTATTCTTGTTCTTAGAAATGAAGGCTATTCTATGCAAGAAATTGCAAAAAAAACTGAAGATTTCCTACAGCGGTGTGTACTACTCCCTTCAGAGAAGAGCACAAACAGACTCTAACCAGAGCAGAAAGAGAAGTGGGAGGCCCCACTGCACAACTGAGCAAGAAGATACGTACATTAGAGTCTCTAGTTTGAGAAACAGACGCCTCACAGGTCCTCAAATGGCAGCTTCATTAAATAGTACCCGCAAAACGCCAGTGTCAACATCTACAGTGAAGAGGCGACTCCGGGATGCAGCTTCAGGGCAGAGTGGCAAAGGAAAAGCCACATCTGGGACTGGCCAATAAAAGAAAAAGATTAATATGGGCAAAAGAACACAGACATTAGACAGAGGAAGACTGGAAAGAAGTGTTATGGACAGACCCCACTGAGCTGTTGTGGGAGCAGCTTGACCGTCTGGTATGTAAAAAGTGCCCATCCAGCCAATCCAACTTGTGGGAGAAGCTTCTGGAAGCGTGGGGTGAATGTCAATGTCTTGACTATAGTTTATTCATTTTACAACTCATGGTGGTAAATAAAAGTGTGACTTTTCATGGAAAACACAAAATTGTCTGGGTGACTCCAAACTTTTGAACGGTAGTATAGGTATATACATTAACAAACTGCAACAAATTCCACTTTTAAAATCTATTGTTATTTTAAATCACAATTTGTGTTATGTGAGGTATTCTAGAAGCTGCTCTGTTTAGGGTTAGGGTCCCTGTTTGTCAAATTGCAGGAATTCCTTTCACTGTTCAGAAGGTTATCAGCTACTGTCAATAGTGCCACAGGTGATGACATTTTAATGAAACTGCAGACAAGATAATTATCCACTTTAGGCCAGTTTTACACCAGTCTCTTGGTGGTAAGAGCTTAGACCAGAGAGGGGACAAAGCAACTACCGGAGACTGATCCTAGTTGCACTTTTTTTTAATCACCAACCAGTTTCATGTGGACGTTTCAAGCTGCAGGTCATGTCTGGCGAGTCTGGGTTTGGGGCATTATTCTGGGGTAGGAAGGGATTTGTTGATATTGCACGAGGGGTTGTGTTCAAATCAGTAAGAAAAACTCTGCACAGAGGAGATCCAGACAGATATCCAGACTCCCAAGCATTCCAAGCAAGCCCACAACACATGCCACAACAGCTCATTGTAAGGATGTGAGTAATTTAATTAAAAGATTGTGTCCTTGGGCAAGACACTTCACCAGTCTTATGGGCGTGATGCGTGAATGACAGATTGTAAGGAGTAAATGATTCATCCAAGAAATTATGTGTGTGTGGAGAAGTGCATAGACTCCATCAGGTACAGGAAATGCAGTTTTCCATTGAATTTATAAAAAAAAATACAATGAATTCTTTGAGAGCCAAATGGGCTGTGCCTGCTCAGATATGCTAAAATCCAAGAGCTAAAATATCATTTCATGGATATGCTGCCCCCACGACCCAGCCAGAAAAAGTGGAAGAAGATGGATGGATGGATGGATATCAGTCACATGCATGGACAAATTATGATCAATGGTTGTCTACACAAATCGTTTTAAAGAGCAATATGGTATCAGGAGCATTAAGAACAGGCTAATTGAACAAATGAGAAAAGAAATAAATAAAAAGCTTCTTCCTATTCCTTATGAAAAGATATGAGGGAAACAGACTTAACCATACAAATTAGAAATATCATTTTTGTTAATAATATGCTAAAATTGTTATAAATAAATAGGGAGCCAACTTTTTGCTGGGAGCTGATCCAAAAGAACTGAAGAACTCACTTACTAGTCTAAAACATGTAGCTAAATCCAGTATGTGAATGTGGTTGAGTGTCGTCCGTTGTGTTGCTCCTCATATAGAATGAGAATGGAGGTAACAGAATCATGGCCTGGTTTGTTTAGCTAACTGGCTCCTGTAGCCTGTAAGTCCACTGTTCAGGATATTGAGAGAGAGCTGAGCGTTCCTGCTGTTTTCACAAAGGCACTGGGTGAGTATGTATAAGAAGCACCTCATCTCTGTGTTCAGTGAATTAAGAGCAGAATGTCCCGCTGCAGTTTTGATTGGACGGTCACAATTATGACTCAACAAGGGGAGGACTGTTTGTTTAGTTAAGAGATGGGAGCATTTCAGGAAATTAGTTTACCTGCAGAATGACCTTCAGTCTGCAGCGACCTAATTTTACTCTAAGTTGATTAGATTTTTGTATTGTTTATTTTAATAAGGTCATCTTTGAAAATCATGGGTGAACTATAGCCATCCTCCCCTCTTTTCTATATCTTCTATTTTTATATATTTATTTACTAAAGCATGGCCCTCCTCACAGCAAAGCACTGCTACCAAAGTTGCCAGTCGCCCAGTCACACTTGTTTATTTGTCTGTTTTTCATCCCTGAAAAGCTCTAATGTATTGTTCACAGTGTACTTGATAACGCTTTCTTATCTCAGTTTGACCGCGCTCACTGCTTCAAATGTTGATTCAGTCATTTGTGTGGTTCTGTTATTAACCATAATTTTCTTTGATTTGTTAATACTGAATCTTTAATCTGTCTTGAAGGTGCACTGTGCAGGGACGGCATAGTTGGAGGAACTATGAGGATATAGGTTCTTCAGTGGGGGTGCTCATGTTAATTTAAAGCCTTATATGGACATGAGCAAACCCCCACCCCCACCATGTTTGCGTTTAAACCAGGTTAAATGTCCCTGTAGTGATTTATAAAACCTAATATGGAATTATTGTTTTATTGTTGTCTCATTTTGGACACTTTGTGGTTGCCATTTGAACTTTCTTATAGTCGAGATTGAATGTCAAATGAAAATGGGCTTTCAGTCTTTGGTGGCGCTATGGGGGTGCATGGGCCATTCTAGGTGAGGTTAGTGAACCCTTAAGATCCCCCTGGCACTGCACCTGGCACTATGTACATTTTCTGGTGCAAGATCTGCCACCTGCTTGTCTCTATGAACATACGTTTACTTTTCCTTAATTCTCCATGTGGCATTGAACTTATTTATCTTGAATTTAATCAGTTACTGCTATTTTTATTGCTTGCCTCTCCACAGTTCTGTCCTGGAACTGGAACATCTCAGACAAAGACATGGAGACAGGCAGGGTGGCATACTCTACTCTCCACCAGAAAAAAGTAAACACAGCACCTTTAAAAATGTATTAATAGATTGATGAATTGCTAGATTCCCACATTTGTTAAATTGCCCACTAGTAATTACATTTTCATCCATTGTCATTTCCCATTTGAAACCATGCCTGTTTTGTGCTCTGCTAACCCCACATCTGCAGCCTCCCTCAGTCCATCAGTCTGTCCACTCCCCATTGGTTTGAGGTTAGTCTGGGTTTGCACTGACAGCATGGCTCCACTCAAATCCTAAGTCTTTATGGAGTGTCTGTCATCTATGCATTTCACCAGCTCAGAGACATGGGCTCCACTCATGCACATACCACAGCGCATACATGTGGGTTTAATGTATGTAGCACTGGCAGATGATTCATATAGACCTGTTCTCATGTGCACTCAGACTTCACCATGGATTTTTTTTTGTCTTATTTTAAAGGGCAAATATTATGCAATGACATTTTAAAGCTTTTTGCCGTGTTATACAGTTGTTCCCTCATCAAAAAACATACCCTGAGTTGTATTTTGCTTCATTCACGTTCAGTAATTCTTGAATTAGTTAAAAATTTTCCTGGATTGTTGCATCACAGGTAGAAACACTGAACAGTTTTAAATCCATAAATCATCACGTTCAAAGTGTCCATCAAATTATATTAATTACAACTGTGTGTTTAAATGAGCATTTTGGAGTATATCAGTTATTAGCTACTTAAATGTTTTCCCTCATGGTAATTCCTTCTGCTGTGTGGTTCTTTAAGTAGCCATTATTTAAATAAAACATGATATGCCAGAGAAAAGGTACTCGAGCAAGGGCTCAAGGGTGCTTTATGATGATCAAAACATCTGGATTTCAAAAACAGTGTCCACATCACTACCTTCAAACTTTTTTTGTTATGTTCACTTTTATAGCCCATGTAAAATATATATCTGTACCTGTTTTGTTTTATGTTTCAACTTCCAAATCAAGCTGAATGTTATTTTAATAATTTCAGTCACATATATCCTCAACCCCCCGTTTAGATTTATGATGATTTAGTTAAATTTGATCGCATGTCATAATTTTTCATGGTGAAAGCTTGTGCACGTGAGCTTATTATATCTACAGTGTGCCTCCTGTCCATGTAAGGGGATGGGAGCTGGACAATATGCGGTAAATCCTCCTGTAGCCCCTTCTGTCGAGTGGGCTCAGACCTGGATTAAAGCTTTTAGACCAGCTTATAGTACACTTGTGTGCACAGTCATGGGAAAAACTGTTCGATTTATAACAGTGCTACATTTCCAGGTTTGAATAACTGTTGAAGTGCAGGCAGTTCTGGCACAATGCTCCTCGGGTTGTGGTGGAGGTTTGAATGTTGGGAAATGGTGTCTGGACTCTGCTCTCTAGTGTCTGGTTTTGACTGTGGTCTTAACACAACAGTGAATCATGGCTGAGGTTTTGGTCTTGATTATATCTAAATCAAGATAGAACTTAAGTGAATGCTTTATCAGTCAAATTAGTAAAGGTTTCTTGGTGGCAAAGCCTTGAAGCCAATGGGTCTTGGCTAGATCCTCTGAACACAGGTTTATTTGAGTTTGTATGTATCATGACAAAGTAGTTTGTAGTTCCTTGATCTTTGTAGATGTGATCAGGGTTGTTAACATTTTCACTCTAACAAAGTGTCAGTCTAGACTGAAAACCTACTCTAGCCAGGCAGAATTTCTTTGTATTTCAGGACCTTTTGTCTACTTTTCTAATGTCACTTGGTATTTGTGCTTGTACTGTACTTCATTGTCTTTAATATTGCCATTGTATTTCTAGTGAAGCACTTTGATCAACTATTAATGATCAGCTACTTTCTGATCTATGTTTTAATGTTGTCTCATTACAAACATAAACCTTGAGTTGTGTTTTGTTTAGTTCACACGTTTAACACACAAACACTATATATTTAAGATGTGTTCTTCTCTCAAACAGAGAAGATTCTGTCTGACACATGACACTTTGTGATGTCATGTGTAATACAGGAAGTGCTCTACTGTGTTTATAAACTTCATGCACTTTTACTAGAATCATTTGGAAAATTTCAGCCCTGGAATTGCTCATCTCTACTGAACTAAAGGTAAACCGTAGCTGTTAAGTAGAAAGCTACATGTGTGAATTCATCAAAACACAGCCCCAAGTATGTTTTTGATGAGCTTTGAATGGCATTATAACATGGCACAAAGCTCACAAGAGTCAATTTTGTGTAATACAGGACCTTTAAATATGTGAATAATAATTACACTTCAGTTAGCAATATCGTTAACTCTACAACATTGGTATTTCTTATCTTATCTTATCACCAAAAAGCTCTAGTTGATGATGTATGGAATAACTGCACACAAAAACATGTAATAATTACCTGTCTACTTGACCATTCAACAGTAAGTCCAAACCATATTAACTGCCTATTCTAAATCCTCAGGTGAAAGCAGCTCCACACCAGGCCCCAGCGCAGAGGAGGGCCCCCTGACGCAGCTCCGCCACATGACCCACCGTCGAGAGAAACGCTGCTCATGTGAGAACCAGAAAGACAAAGAATGTATTTTCTTTTGCCACATCGGCATCGTCTGGGTCAACACTCCGAGGTGAGTCAAAGAGGATTTCCATGTTATCAATACAGCTACGAATGATGTTTTCAATGCAACCAGCTCCTCCCTGTTACCCACGGTGCAAAGTATTGAGTTTCCACATGATAAATTCAAGCTCAGACATTTTTAACTCTTTCTTTCTCTCAGAGTGTGTTAAAAGTTACAATTCCACAGCAGTGTGATTTCACCAGTGAAAAGGAGGCGACACCTTACATAATATTTGGACTACACACCACAACATGACAGATTTCATCCGTCTTTAAGAATCCCAGACAGAATATTTTAACAATCCATAAAATAGTGGTTTAAACCTACCATAAATATTATCAATGACACTCAACAAAAGACAGCTGAGTCTGTTTTAAGGAATAAAAAGCCAGAGATATTTTTCACGTTTACAAATTGAGTTTCAACCAGACTGAGACAAATGAGTGAATGAATTACTGTATTAGAGTGCCTGCAGGTACATTAGCTATGCAAAGAAGGGAAAGTAGAATAGATTAGTTAGGGCCCTAGGCTGGTGGTGAAGAGGAGGAGATGGAGACACTGGTGGTGAAGAGGAGGAGATGGAGACACTGGTGGTGAAGAGGAGGAGATGGGGAAACTGGTGGTGAAGAGGAGGAGAGGAGGGAGGCTGAGGTGGCTAGTGGTTGTGTTGCTAAGGAGTTAAAGGGGCAGATAACAGTGAGGGCATGTACTGTATATACAACAGAGTGGAGGAGGGAAGAGTGAGTGCATTTGTTTGTTGATTGTGTATAATTGGTTGGGATCAGGGCCATTTTTAGTTTTGGGGCATATTTGCTTAAAGCCAGTGAATGTAAAATATACAAAAATATGGAAAAACATTCATCCTATCTCTGACCGGGCTTGCATCTCCACTCAGAGGGTTGTTCCTGGTCATAATATTTCACATTGTGACAGAAAACATTTCTAGCTTCATGATGAATGTTTTTAACTTCTGTTCTGTTCACATTAACTACATTAGAGTGATTTGTATAATGCTTATATGATTTGATTTTGTGTCAGGGCCTGGAGGGTCAGTACACAGATGGAGGCCTGTTGGCTCCATGTTTTGGTTTGAAAGGGTAAGACAAGTTTTTTTTATAGCACGTTACACAAAGTAACTAAGAGAATAAGAAAGGTGCATAAAAATCACAATACAAACAAGATTAATCGTTTCAGTCTTATGCAAAATCAGACAGACTACCCAAATAGAAGAGGATGCAAACTCCACTGGAACAGGCACTATATACAACCAGGCCCTGCATATTCTGCTAAAATATAACATTAGTAAAATGCGTTGTCCGTCTGTCTTCTTCCACTTTTTCTGGCTGGGTCGTGGGGGGTCGCCGCCCGGTCCTCTGCTCACCTAACCCCCCCTATGAACCCCTCTGTGAGTGATGAGCCCACAGGAGGGTGGACGTCCTTGATGTTAGTTCATAGGTGCTGCATGTTTTGAGTTGATGGGGGAAACCGGAGCCCAGAGGAAACCCATCCAGACACGGGGAGAACATGCAAACTCCACACAGAACGGCCCGGGAGTGTTTAAACTGAATTTATTATTTGAAATTTTGCCTAAGGCACATTTAAATTGCATTTTTTCAGTTTTTCAGATACCACTGCCCCTTTTCACTGTTGGTAGTAATTAAGTTAATTTAGTCTCATGAGCAGAAGTGAGGAGTGAGTGCTCAGATGTGGGGGCTTTAATTGTAAAGCACCCAGAGCCTAACGAACTATAATTTACACTGTCTTTATCCTGGACTTTTCCCAAATCCTCACTTTTAATACATTAACAGGAACTAAAGGGCAAAACCACAAGCATTTCAGAGCTATGTGGTCACTGTCTGATTGGCCTGTTGCCATTTAGAGGATAAACACATGTAATTAAGCAAAACTACACAAACAGAAATATCTCACCTTAAAAATAGACGCATTTCAGGTTTTACTATCTTCAGTGTTACCTAATGACACAATTGCCACTTGAAATATATCATTCAATGTAATTATCTGACGGGAATAGCTTTCTTTAAATTGTTAGTTTAGTCCAAAAATATATCGATATAAAGGTGCTTAAAAAGTTTTGAGTGGAAGTGGTAGCTGTGAGTAACCACCACTACTGAAAAAGTTGTGGTGATTTGAGCTAAAAATACTTGATAAGTGTTGGTGGTAAAACATGTAAATGTGAATGTAGAGACTGAAATTGAATAGGCTGATAAGTAAGAAAGTTTCTGTGTACATAGAAGTTGTCCATTTCTGTGGTTAAAGGGCTCATATTACACTTTTTTCTGATGTTATAATGTTGTTTCCTCATCACAAACATACCTGGAGTTGTGTTTTGTTTCACTGACATGCTTCTTAGTTCATATTTTATTTATTTGTAAAAGGACAGCTCATATTAATGAATATTTAAAATGTAAATATGTAAAGATTACAGTATAACCTAATTTTCATCTTCATTTTCTCAGCAGGTTGATGTCAAATAATCTACAGGGCAGAGAACACACACAAACCCTGCATATTTAGTTCTTTTTCTCCCTCTTGTGATGACATGTGGTAATACAGAAAGTGCTCCACTGTGTTTTTAAACTCCACATACCTTCATTAGAATGATTTGGATGATTTCAGAACTCAGTTTGTCAATGTTTACTGAACAAAAGGTAAATGCTGAAACAGAACATGTGTAAATGAAACAAAACACAACTTCAGGTATGTTTTTGAGGAGGGAACTGGCTCACAAGGGTCAATTCTGTATTTAATAGCTGGCGCAGACATTTGTGAGTAGGTTGCATGTTTCTTTCTCTCTTCTCTCACTTTCATTGACCTAAGATAATAGGAATAGGTTTATTGACTTCCTGTTCAAAACTGCAGAACTGATCAGCTTTACCTCTTCATAGTTTAATTCCCCTGTATCAAGCAGTGGGTTTTCATTTACATGCTTTTTTTGTTGAAATCTGTGCCACTCAGTCAGATGTTTGAATATAATACGTACAGAGAAGTAGAAGATATGGGGTTGGTGAACAATCCAGCTTCAAATGCTGTAAGTTCTCTTTGGGTCTCAGAGCAGTGACCTTCACAGAGAGCTCCACTTTCACCTTGTAAATGAAACCACAACCACACACATATTTCAGTTTGTTTTTGCCATTATCTAAAGCTTTTATTCCAAATCACTGCAAACCACTTTCACAAGAAGATGACTGTTTCAAATGGGCAGTGTGCCTCTCAAAATGTATGTAAATGTGAAGCTTTCCACAAAACATTTGCAGACCGAGTAATTTTGAGAGAAGAAATAAGAAAACAATTCTGAGATGTGTGATTCTGGTGTTTGTTTTTCACCATTTACAAAGAGACCAGAGTATATGCGAGCCAGTCAAAACTTGTGAAATTAGTCAGTCCATAAGAAGTTGTAATGTAGGTCGGCGCTTCAGTGCTGGTCTCATTAAGCTAATATGGTTTATTTATACTATAATTTACAAGCTATCCTGTGTCAAAAGGTGTAAAGATCGGAAGAGTTTAGTGCCGGGGATTGAGCCTGTGGAGATTAGAAAAACAAAGTGGTCAGACAGAAGCAGGAGAACGGTGCAGAGATGAAAGAAACAGTTTATCACCACACACACGAGAAATGAGAGCCAGGTGGCAGCCATTTTAAAGCAGGACTAAAACAGGGCCCGGTGTGTCTGCTGAGTCTCCAAAATGATCTGTGACTAAAGCAATGTGCATGGCAAAGGTTAAACCTAAAGGATTCTCAGGTCACTTTAATTCACTTGTATTATACATTATTTGAGTTAATAATAATGTTTAACTCATATGTGATGTAGTTGCCAGTAGAGGGCGATGGCAGGACTCAAATCATACCCAGTAAAACATAATCATTCTTATTTTACCCTCTTAAGTCATAAAGGCTTTGTTAGTAGCTTAGGCATGTTACGTGAAGAAGCTATGATCACTTATTTTCTCATTTCTACAAAATGTAACTCCATCATTTAAGTGTTCTCAGCTGCATAGTCAAAGTGAATCTTATATAAGACCTTTAAACGCCTCACAGTCTCTCAGTTTACAGGCTCTCAGTGGCAGTAACATATGAAGTAACATGAATGCTTGACTGTGGTTGTGGTTGTAGGAGCTGTGGGTATATTAGCTGTCATGGAGCATTGATGGATTTAAAGCATGTTTGAACACAGTCTATTTCCCAGCATGCAGTGGACAGAGGCAGAACTGAGCTTGGCATCCAACATCTGAAAGAGCCCATGTAGCAATGTAACAATGGCCAATAATGTAATTTTTAACCAAATATGCCATTTTTGTAGCAACAGTGCAAATCGTCAATAGAGATGCATGAGCCAAAACAATGTTAAAAAGTCACCAAAACAGCAGTGGAACAACTGGATAAACTGCTGTCAGTGGTAAATGCATTTATCAATCTCTTGTGTCAGAATACTTGCAATGTCAGCTCATTTATGTTAGGGACCAATAGAAAAAGACAGAATTACTTAAAGCTAGGTAATAGCAAAATATACATTTTGAAAATATTACAGAAAATGTATTCTTGTGAGCTTTTAGTCCTGTTATAATGTATCGCAATACCTTGAACTACGATTATAATATCACACTGGATTTACACTAGCTGCAAGTGTGGTGTGGTAGTACTTACACCAGGCTTCTTGCAAATTGCCTCTTACACCAACTAAGATCACTGTGGTATTTGACCAAAGGAACGTGGTTTCACCTGGGTTCACGCAATAATTCACATGTAATAACCTGAAAACTGACCCAGACCCCTGCGGAGTCCAGTAAAAATCGACTTCTTGCTGATTCTTTCTGCAAACCCTCCTCAGAGGTCAGTGAGGTCTGCAGGACACCTTAGTTTTAAGTGTGACCAGTGTGAGTCCTGAACCACCCTCCACTTGCAGTCAGTGTACACTAGGCGTCAGCCTCAACAGCCTCCTGGACTGACAGACTGTGTCAATTTAAACTCTCCATCACAGTTTTCCAGGCAGACTATTTTGATTTGATGCTTTTGTTTTTTTCAGTTCTGAAGTTTTCCAGCATGTTGGTTTGCACGATTTAACCTCAGAAATATTCTAGCCACAGGGGGTTGGACAGTTTCACTGACACATTTTTTCTGTCTGTTTTAGCCAAGTGGTTCCGTATGGATTTGGGTCGGTTCGTCTGAGGAGGGAGCTGAGCCGCTGCATTTGTAAACACAAACAGGACCCAGAGTGTGAGAGGTTCTGCTCCATCAAACCCACCACAGAGTGAGTGATGAAGAACTGTTGCTATGACAACTTATAGGTTTGTTTTACACCTCAGAACTAAAAAAAAGATCAGAACTGATTAACCAGATATTTCTCTGCTTCACACACAGAGCAAATATCCATCCATCCATCCATCTTCTCCCGCTTAATCCGGCTGGGTCGCGGGGCAGCGTGCTGCCCAATACTCATAGCACCTGACCCCCCTATGAACCCCTCTGCAGGTGGTGAGCCCACAGGAGGGTGGACAACATGGTCCTTGATGTTAGTTCATAGGGGTGCGGGCATGTTTTGGGTTTTGGGTTAAATTCTCTCTATGAGTGTTCATTTTGAAAGTGTTTTTGACCACTCTTTTTAGTGTTAAATTGACAGTACACTAATATATAATTACTTTTAACTCCTGCAGTGTTAAAAACAACACATCCTAGTGTCGATACAATTCTACACTAGAGTGTATTTAGTGTGACCACATTAACACTGCCATATTACACTGTACTGGTGAATACTGACACCTGTAGGCACCAGTATTTATAGTGTATTGTACAGGTTGAATCATTATAGTATGGTGCTCTTTACTGTCATGAAACAATGATTTAGTCCTGAACTTGAACAGGGCGTATTCTGTTAACATGACTATCTCCTGTTACAGAGAGGACATCAGCTTGGATAAAAGGATGCCCTCATCACACCACAAGGGTCGCCGCAGTGCATTCTGGGAGAAATGGGACCGACATGCCCTTAAGCCTCACACCTGAACACAGTGCACTTGTGTATTTGTCTTTCAGATAGAGGACTCTGTACAGGTCGTCTGTGTAAATGTAGGAACATATCTGTAATGTATTCACTACCAAGGACACTTTATGGAAAAGCAACCAATAATATGCTTTTGTATTTAAATGTATAGAATTGTTTGTTTTGGTACCACATATTTGCAAGTGACAAACTATTTCTGGGATCCCATTTGTTTTTATACGTATAACTGTAAAGTTTGGTACCATCTTAAAATTTGGATGAATAAGCTATCAACAAACAATACAACACTGCTCAAACAAAATGCATGAGGCAAATAACAACTACTGATGTGTTGATTTGTAATGTTGTGAAATACAGTTAAAGGTCTTATATTACACAAAAGTGACTCTTGTGAGCTTTAAGCCTGTTAGAATGTTACATCCTCATTAACATACACAGTGAGTTGTTTTATTCACACATCCTTTATTATGAGTCTGTCCACATTTCCAAAGCTCAAAATGCTGTGTTCCATCTTGTGATGTCATGAAGTGGTAGTTTTCAAGTTAACAGCTACCTTTCATTTAATTCAGTGGAGATTGGCTATTTCAGGGCTGAAATCATCCAAATGATTCTAGTGTTTGGAGTTGAAAAACACAGTGGAGCACTCCCTGTATTACCACATGACATCACAAGGTGGAACAGAGTGTTTTCTGTTTGAGAGAAGAACTCATGTGTGAAAGAAACAAAACACAACTCCAGCTATGTTTGTGATGAGGAAACAACATTATAAGATAGATCAAAAATAGAGTAATATGGACCTTTAAGCCCTAAAACTGAACATGCGGCTATTAATTTCAAAGTGTAAATGTGTGTTTTCAGTAAATTCAACAGTTAAATAAAGGGAAAGATATAATTTACATATCACAGATTACCTCCATCTTAAAGTACAGTACAGTTTGTGCAGTACATTGTCTTCTATATTCCTCCACACTAAATCTACCTTTTTTTGTAAATATTGTAGATTCTTCTGGTCAGACCCTATTTATATCTAGCACCTTTCATTCTGTTATTAAGTGAGTCTATTTAATGGTATAACATTGTATTTCCTGTACAATGCTAATATATAATTGTGTGTTTTTTTAATGACTTCAAAACACTTATGGTTCTCCTAATAATAGTTCTGAAAAAAAAAAAAAAAAAAAAAAAAAAAATTTATCATTTTTATACTAGTATAAGAAACACAATGAGTAAAAGTAAGCACAGACCACAGAACTTTATCTTGATTATTTTTAAAGATGCACCATGTATCCTTTTAGTGGGGGGTCCACCTGCTTTGCTCCTATGCTTTGCTTGGAATGTCCCACAGTATGGCATTTTACTTTTATTTCATGTCTTGTATGATCAGAGAAGTTACATAGTGCACCTTTACATCTGATATGAATAAATTAAACACGTGACTAAGGCTTATTTTGTTATTTGTACCATTTTGAGGGATCAGTTTGGTCTATAATGCAGTAAAATATAACACAACTGTACAGTGCAAAAAGCTAAGTTAAAATGACTTAAATTACGCTAACGTTTTACTTTATTTGAGAATATTCAGTTTGGCAAGCAAAATGATCTACCAGTAGAACAAGTGACTTTTTCTTAATTCAGCAACTTTTTTCTGTTATTTTAAAGTGCAAAACGTTGTAGTTTTTCCTATCTTAAGTGTAGCAAGATGTGTTTTCATATTTTAAGTACATAAAACCTTGTTGGTAGATCATTTTACTTGTCAAGTGAAATTTACTCACATCACGATACAACTTTCTTAATTCAAGTAATCTTAACTTGGCTAGATTTGAGTTTTTAGAGCGTACCCACAATGGAGCTGATATGCAAATATTTATAAGTTGTACATTTTCACATTTCCTATCTGTTTTGTAGCATTTACACACTGTAAACACAGACTTTCCTGCAGTGTGGTAATATTTAGTTTTATTGGATACACATTATTCCTATTGCACAGTGTTATTTGCATAACCACATCACTCAAACAAGGGTCAAGACCTCTTCGTGGTACAACATCCTTCCTCCATTATCTATTGCTTTGACTTAAACCGTGTCCAATCCTGCCTTTACCAAGACAGATGCATGGGCCCTGACCTCACCACACACAGAGGAGTGACAGGAGTGACAGAAAACACCCACAAACTACCTTTTCCATCCACTGTATCATTTGGTACGTGTGTAATGAAGCTAATTGCAAAACTGTTCATTCATTTTGATAATAACTAAAGTATATTTTTCTATGTCACTGTGAGGGGTACAATGTTTTTTTATTCCAGTATTTGTGAATGAAGATAATTACAATAAACTATTTTACTTGGTGTTTTCTAGAGTGTTTTTGAAAGTACAACAGTGCCTCCAATTATTGCGAAAACCAAAGTATTTTCATGTAATAAAGGCATTTTAAGAATGGTTTACAAATCATATAATCGTTTTCAGTCTTTTGGTACAAATCCAAACTCTCGATGTGATGTGTTTGAGGTTACAGTCACAGTAACTTTTGAGTACAGCTTATGGTTTAGACAAATTCATTTATTTTGAGCACCTTTATGTTAAAGGTTTGTGATCTGTCTGTTGTTTTTGGAACATAGTGTTAGTGGTGGTTGTACTTAACGGTTCTGTACATAATTTTTACACAGTCTTAAAAATGTGAAAATGCACCTAGTTCATTTTTAACCCTTTGCAGTGGTCCAAAGTCAGTCCTCACCTGCCTTATGCATTCACAGCATTCTAATTTTTCACTGCGATGAGTTTTTTCAACTTTTGACAACTAGCATGCTAAACACACACTTCCTGATTATTACAGAACACTTTATAACTCTGCTTATACAATAAATCTGTACTGGGGCAAGACAAATTTTGCTCAGATACGTAGAAAATATAAGTACAGGGCTCCTGAATTCGTGATAACAGACATACTACTGCCTTACTGGTGATTTTCAGATGACAGACGCATTAAAATATTATCAAACTACTTCTGTGGTGACTCGCACTTGAACTTAAACGTGAGGGTGTGTAGTTAACATGAACAGAGGGTGAAAAACATCTCCATAGCTGAAAACAGATCATAAATCCAGTGACAGTGGAGGATTGTAGCAGGTGAGAGCACTTTGAGTCTCTTCACACCTTCACATCCACACAGTCGTAAAGCACATGTTTTAGTGGGGTTGTGGGCACATACCTTTCTGACATCTGACTATACTTCATAAATCTGTATTCGAAGCTACAGACACCCAGATCTAGCTGTTGGACTGTTGTGAAGAAAGAAGAAAACACTTCTGCTAAGGGTATAATGTTACTATTCAACTATTAATTTGCTTTCACATTCATTCACTATGGGTTAATTAGACTCAACTGACACATATATAAAATATGCACACTCCACTTGGTGTGGAGGTCAAGAGTCAAACCCACAACCTCCACCTTAAAGAGCAAAGATGCATACTGCTGTGCCACTGTGCATCTCAAATAGTCAAATGAATCTGTATCTGTATGATTAAATACCATGTACATGCAAGTCATACACGAGCATAAAGAGTCTGTGAAATAGTGTCGACTATAGTGAGAGTCCTGGTGTAAGGGCTTGACAACAGCACCATCTAGTGAGCGTTTTTATCAATTGCGCATGTTTTGTTGCAGGGACAGGCAAATAAATACATTTAATTTGTAATTAAAGAGTCAGAACATTTGAACTCTTATGGTCAGTCTTAAACCTTAACAAATGGGCGAATTAAAGGGACTTTACAGCACACAAAGAGGCGGGTGAATATTTTTTCGTGTAAATGACATAATAGCATCATGACACTGTAAAGAAGTGGAAAATATTACAGTCTTTTAAAGGTTCACTATGAAACTTTCCTGGTGGTGAGTGCATAACCAGCTAGTCTCCATGAAGATGATAAAACTTTACTTGTACTGTTCCATGATATAACATTAAACTGATGCATATGTATGGAGAAAAGCAGGCACCACCAGATAAATTGCAGGCCAGATCTGTGGAGAGGCGAGCTTGCTCAGTAAGAAAGCTTGTTTTTTCACTTTAATGCTACACTGTGGAACATTCTAGGCAAAGTAACTAGTACCAAAAAAGTTACACAGTGCACTTACGCCACACTATTATGTTAATTGTGAGCAGTGCTGATTTAGTCCTTAGTTGCCTTTTAGATGAACAGTTTTTACACATTTTCATTTAACTGCTTTGACTTCGACACAGAACTGACAGAATCATTTTCTCTTCTGGCTCGGAGAACACAGCGCCTTCCTGCCAGCTCTTTTCCAGTAAGTCTCCTCAGCAAACCGCACATAAAGCGCGGAGTGGATGGGCTAAAATAACACGGTGTTTCCTCCGCTCCGCATCCCTCCTCTAGCTGCGTAATTACAGAAAAACTCCCTGTGCGCGTTTTTACAGTCCGCTCGTCTGTGCGCAAGTGTGGTTTATGACTTTGGAGAGCCCACGTCGACGCACTTTGAAGATGGAAAAACAAGTTGTTGTGACAGCTCTTCCTAAACAGCCAATGAGAACACACTGTGTCTTTGTGCTGGACTGAGGCGGCAGAGGTGAGGGTTAAGAAGGAGAGGTGAGGAGGGTATGAAGGAGAGCTGAGGTGGGTATGAAGGAGGTGAGGAGGGTTAGGAAGGAGAGGTGAGGAGGGTATGAAGGAGAGGTGAGGAGGGTTAGGAAGGAGAGGTGAGGAGGGTATGAAGGAGGTGAGGAGGGTTAGGAAGGAGAGGTGAGGAGGGTTAGGAAGGAGAAGTGAGGATGGTTAGGAAGGAGGTGAGGAGGGTTATGAAGGAGAGGTGAGGAGGGTATGAAGGAGAGGTGAGGAGGGTATGAAGGAGGTGAGGAGGGTTATGAAGGAGAGGTGAGGAGGGTTATGAAGGAGAGGTGAGGAGGGTATGAAGGAGAGGTGAGGAGGGTTATGAAGGAGAGGTGAGGAGGGTATGAAGGAGGTGAGGAGGGTATGAAGGAGAGGTGAGGAGGGTATGAAGGAGGTGAGGAGGGTATGAAGGAGAGGTGAGGAGGGTATGAAGGAGGTGAGGAGGGTATGAAGGAGGTGAGGAGGGTTATGAAGGAGAGGTGAGGAGGGTATGAAGGAGAGGTGAGGAGGGTTATGAAGGAGGTGAGGAGGGTTAAGAAGGAGGTGAGGAGGGTTATGAAGGAGGTGAGGAGGGTATGAAGGAGAGGTGAGGAGGGTATGAAGGAGAGGTGAGGAGGGTATGAAGGAGAGGTGAGGAGGGTATGAAGGAGGTGAGGAGGGTTATGAAGGAGGTGAGGAGGGTATGAAGGAGGTGAGGAGGGTTAAGAAGGAGGTGAGGAGGGTATGAAGGAGGTGAGTAGGATATGAAGGAGGTGAGGAGGGTTATGAAGGAGGTGAGGAGGGTATGAAGGAGGTGAGGAGGGTATGAAGGAGAGGTGAGGAGGGTATGAAGGAGGTGAGGAGGGTTATGAAGGAGAGGTGAGGAGGGTATGAAGGAGGTGAGGAGGGTTATGAAGGAGGTGAGGAGGGTATGAAGGAGGTGAGGAGGGTATGAAGGAGGTGAGGAGGGTATGAAGGAGGTGAGGAGGGTATGAAGGAGGTGAGGAGGGTTAAGAAGGAGGTGAGGAGGGTATGAAGGAGGTGAGGAGGATATGAAGGAGAGGTGAGGAGGGTATGAAGGAGGTGAGGAGGGTTCAGAAGGAGGTGAGGAGGGTTATGGAGGTTATGCTCCTAGAAATGTGTTTTTCATTCTTGTAAAGTCAACTGGGCATTTAAAGACAAAAAAATGGTTCCCTAATTTATGTATTTATGTGTCATCCTGAAATTATCTACAAATATCAATGTTGTGAAGAATCTGACACATCAGCAAAAATGCACAGGCCCCATTTAAAGGTCCTATAACACACACAAGTCTTATGAGCTTTAAGCCATGTTAGAATCCTGTTGGCTCCTCAAAAACAGACCTGGAGTTCTGTTTTGTTCCATTCACACATGAAGGAGGTGAGGAGGGATAGGAAGGAGAGGTGAGGAGGGTTAGGAAGGAGAAGTGAGGATGTATAGGAAGGAGGTGAGGAGGGTTAGGAAGGAGAGGTGAGGTGGGTTAAGAAGGAGGTGAGGAGGGTTATGAAGGAGAGGTGAGGAGGGTATGAAGGAGAGGTGAGGAGGGTATGAAGGAGGTGAGGAGGGTTAAGAAGGAGAGGTGAGGAGGGTATGAAGGAGAGGTGAGGAGGGTATGAAGGAGAGGTGAGGAGGGTATGAAGGAGAGGTGAGGAGGGTATGAAGGAGGTGAGGATGGTTAAGAAGGAGAGGTGAGGTGGGTATGAAGGAGAGGTGAGGAGGGTATGAAGGAGAGGTGAGGAGGGTATGAAGGAGGTGAGGAGGGTATGAAGGAGGTGAGGAGGGTTATGAAGGAGAGGTGAGGAGGGTATGAAGGAGAGGTGAGGAGGGTTATGAAGGAGGTGAGGAGGGTTAAGAAGGAGGTGAGGAGGGTTATGAAGGAGGTGAGGAGGGTATGAAGGAGAGGTGAGGAGGGTTATGAAGGAGGTGAGGGAGGTGAGGAGGGTATGAAGGAGGTGAGTAGGATATGAAGGAGGTGAGGAGGGTATGAAGGAGGTGAGGAGGGTTAAGAAGGAGGTGAGGAGGGTATGAAGGAGGTGAGTAGGATATGAAGGAGGTGAGGATGGTTATGAAGGAGGTGAGGAGGGTATGAAGGAGGTGAGGAGGGTTATGAAGGAGAGGTGAGGAGGGTATGAAGGAGGTGAGGAGGGTTAAGAAGGAGGTGAGGAGGGTTATGGAGGTTATGCTCCTAGAAATGTGTTTTTCATTCATGTAAAGTCAACTGGGCATTTAAAGACAAAAAAAATGGTTCCCTAATTTATGTATTTATGTGTCATCCTGAAATTATCTACAAATATCAATGTTGTGAAGAATCTGACACATCAGCAAAAATGCACAGGCCCCATTTAAAGGTCCTATAACACACACAAGTCTTATGAGCTTTAAGCCATGTTAGAATCCTGTTGGCTCCTCAAAAACAGACCTGGAGTTCTGTTTTGTTCCATTCACACATGTTTGAGTAACACTTTATTATTAGTCTGTCTACATCTAAAGCTCAAAATGCTCATAAACATCCACTCATGTCACAAAGTGGTAGTTTTCTACACTCAACAAAAATATAAACGCAACACTTTTGTTTTTGCTCCCATTTGTCATGAGATGGACTCAAAGATCTAAAATTCATTCCAGATACACAATATTACCATTTCTCTCAAACATTGTTCACAAATCTGTCTAAATGTGTGATAGTGAGCACTTTTGCTTTGCTGAGATAATCCATCCCACCTCACAGGTGTGCCACATCAAGATGCTCATCAGACACCATGATTAGTGCATAGGTGTACCTTAGACTGCCCACAATAAAAGGCCACCCTGAAATGTGCAGTTGTTGCTTTATTGGGGGTCTGGGGACTCAGAACCAGTCAGTATCTGGTGTGACCACCATTTGCCTCATGCAGTGCAACACATCTTCTTCGCATAGAGTTTATCAGATTGTCAATTGTGGCCTGTGGAATGTTGGTCCACTCCTCTTCAATGGCTGTGCGAAGTTGCTGGATATTAGTGGGAACTGGTACGTGCTGTCGTATACGCCGGTCAAGCACATCCCAAACATGCTCAATGGGTGACATGTCCGGTGAGTATGCTGGCCATGCAAGAACTGGGACATTTTCAGCTTCCAAGAATTGTGTACAGATCCTTGCAACATGGGGCCGTGCATTATCTTGCTGAAACATGAGGTGATGTTCATGGATGTAAGGCACAACAATGGGCCTCAGGATCTCATCACGGTATCTCTGTGCATTCAAAATGCCATCAATAAAATGCACCTGTGTTCTTCGTCCATAACAGATGCCTGCCCATACCATAACCCCACCACCACCATGGGCCACTCGATCCACAACATTGACATCAGCAAAGCGCTCACCCACACGACGCCACACACGCTGTCTGCCATCTGCCCTGAACAATGTAAACCGAGATTCATCCGTGAAGAGAACACCTCTCCAACGTGCCAGACGCCATCGAATGTGGGCATTTGCCCACTCAAGTCTGTTACGGCGACGATCTGGAGTCAGGTTAAGACCCCGATGAGGACGACGAGCATGCAGTTGAGCTTCCCTTTTCTGACGGTTTCTGACAGAGACGGTTTCTGACAGTTTGTGCAGAAATTCTTTGGTTATGCAAACCAATTGTTTCAGCAGCTGTCTGAGTAGCTGGTCTCAGACGATCTTGGAGGTGAACCTGCTGGATGTGGAGGTCCTGGGCTGGTGTGGTTACACGTGGTCTGCGGTTGTGAGGCCGGTTGGATGTACTGCCATATTCTCTGAAACGCCTTTGGAGACGGCTTATGGTGGAGAAATGAACATTCAATGCCCGAGCAACAGATCTGGTTGACATTCCTGCTGTCAGCATGCCAATTGCACGCTCCCTCAATGCTTGCGCCATCTGTGGCATTTTGCTGTGAGACAAAACTGCACATTTCAGAGTGGCCTTTTATTGTGGACAGTCTAAGGTACACCTGTGCACTAATCATGGTGTCTGATGAGCATCTTGATGTGGCACACCTGTGAGGTGGGATGGATTATCTCAGCAAAGCAAAAGTGCTCACTATCACACATTTAGACAGATTTGTGAACAATGTTTGAGAGAAATGGTAATATTGTGTATCTGGAATGAATTTTAGATCTTTGAGTCCATCTCATGACAAATGGGAGCAAAAACAAAAGTGTTGCATTTATATTTTTGTTGAGTGTAGTTAACAGCCACATTTTATCTTTTTTTTTTTACTTTTGGATTGAGATTGGAAATTGCAGGGCTGAAATCCAAATGATTCTATTGACGGTGTATGGAGTTTCAAAACCCAGTGGAGCACTTCCTGTATTACCACATGACATCACAAGGTGGAACAATTTTCTGTTTGAGAGAAGAACTCAGCCTGAAATTGCAGAGTTTGTGTGTTAAACATGTGCGAATGAGACACAACACAACTCTAAGTGTGTTTTTGATGAGGAAACAACATTAGAACATAAATCAGAAAATAGAGTAATATGGACCCTTTAAATGCAGACTCATGTAAAATTAAATAATTCTAAAGAAACTGGTTTTATACATTATTTTAATACTATTTTCTATTCAATAAACGTGTGAATTATGCTCATTTCATCAAAAATTGAACTGAAATGGAAAGGTTTTGCTCCTTCAGGCCTCAGTGCATGTCCGTCCATACATGTTTACATTGAACCTCCTCATTATTCCTGCACACAGCCTTGGAGCCGTCACACTTACCAACTGTTTGTGGGTTCCAACAGTAAATCCGTCTTTCCCCTCAGACAGACAGGGCTTCCGACTCACAACTCACAGCCGCTGACACCTGCCGCTGAGGATTCTGGGTAAAGTGGAGCTATAAAGTCTCAATCAGGCACCGGAGCGGAGGAGAAGAGGGAC
This sequence comes from Odontamblyopus rebecca, assembly GCA_030686955.1. Taxonomy (NCBI): domain Eukaryota; kingdom Metazoa; phylum Chordata; class Actinopteri; order Gobiiformes; family Gobiidae; genus Odontamblyopus; species Odontamblyopus rebecca. Next base: position 20,527,798 of record CM060673.1, on the reverse strand, counting down.
ACCAGGAAAATAAATCAACAACATTAATGCAGTGAGCTCAAGGTGATGCCAACCTCAAACTTCAGCAACTTCAAGAGTCCCCTGCATTCAGATATTTATTTCTTTAACTGCAATTATTCTGTATTCTGTGAGTTTAGAGGTCTGTAGAGGAATATGGGCCCTTTAAAAACAATGAAGGCAAAGCAGAAAACTGTAGAAAACTTTTGCCACTTTTGTAGATAGACCTATAGGTTTATGACATACTGCTGTGTGAGATGAAAGTGGTTTCAGCTATTTTCTTCTCCCATGAGATAACTGCATTTGCACCTGCTACTACTCCCCAGTACCGGTGATACAAAATATTTGTTCAGCATAAGACAGTTTCCTTAATATTCCAAATATGTTCATCTAAAGAGTATCATTAGCAGTAGGTATAGTAGAAATAGTACTAGGCTATAGTGGTAGTAGTAGCAGAAGCAAGTAAGAGTAGCAAGTAGTAGTAAGTAGTAGGAGGAGTAATAGAAGTACTTTTCACTCTGATTTGGTCTTAGAGTTTGAATGTAGTTTAGTGTAAACCTGGTTAGTTAGTGGGTTTTGGTCCAGTTTAGTAGTAGAAGTAATAGTACTATCAGTAACAACTGAAGAGGGTGCATTGGTAGTAGTTGTAGTAGTAGTAGTAATAGTAATACAAGTATTATAAGTAAAAGGAGGTGTAGTTGGAGGTGGTGTAATAGAAGTACTTTCACATTATTTTGATCCTATAGTTTGAGTGAAGTTTAGTCTTAAGTAGACCGGGTTTAGTTGTGTCTTTTGTAGTGAAAGTAATAGTAGTAGTAGCAGTAAGAACTGTGGAAGATGCAGTGGTAGTTGTAGTAGTAGTAATAGTAGCAGCAGTAGTAGTTGTACTGTGCAGGAAACTGAGGCTCAGCTGTGGCCACATTACAGATGGGGATGTTCCCGTAAACAATCTCTAAACATGCAGTGGTAAACAACTTCTTTAGGCCATCACATCTGTTCACCATTAGACCCCATTCAGTCAAGCATCTCCAGCTACAAGACTCACTCTCCCAAAACATGAATGACTCACTAATTACACCTGTTTTTGCACTGATCCCGCCAAGAATTAACCAGGAAGATTCAGCTATTTTCAACCCCACATGGGACTTTTGAAGGGCATGTTTCTGTCCGCACTTTAAGATGTGGTTTGGTAGTTTTTGATGAGGCATTTGTCCCAATAGAGGAGCCATTCACTGGTCTTCCAGGAAACAGGAGCAAAACAGCACGTTACTGACCATCTCTTTTTGGCTGACTTAGAAGTAAATGTACATGTGCTTTCTGTTTGAGCCCAGAGGGGGCACTGTCTTACTGTGGCAGTGCTGGTAATGGAACTGCAGCCTTTTACATAGGGCTGCACGGATTATGTCTCTGGGGCATTTTTAACCAAAGGATATTATAGGGCCAATATTTCTCATTGATCTATATTTCAGTTGAGTTCTTTTCATTACAGGAAGTGCTCCACTATGTTTTTAAACTCCATACACCTTCACTAGAATAATTTGGAGAAAAAAATCTGGTAAATTCTAAGAAAGGTAAATGTTAAAGAAGGCACTATATGAGTGAGTTTGCCTATTTCATTTTTCTCTTGGTCTATATTTTGTTTTGCAGCACAGAATATTTATTTCACTTAGTTCATCTCCCTGTCCCATGTACAACAAAAGATGTTTAATTTTACCCTGGCTCTTGCTGTTGGCGCCTCTTTCTGAAATGTCTCATTTCAAATGAAAGAAAAAAGGGATTTTTTTCTTTTCACTATTTCATCTTCATTTTTTCTGGAGCTAAAAATGGAATCCTGTTTATTCCTGTGAACAGATGCCTCGATGGCACAGACTCAGTGAACATGACTCTAGGGCCTGGTGTAATTTACTTACTCAGGGAAATGGTTTTAGAAGAAATAAATAGCAAGATTTGAGGATTGAGTACTTAGAGCAATATTTAAGTTCAAGTGCTTTAGTTTCCCTAAACTTGTACTTGTACTAGAAATGTGTACAACAGACCAACAGAATACTCACAGGGTTCCTCATGATTTGATAGGATTTGACAGTTAAAGGGCCCATATACTATTTTCTGGTCTATGTCATAATGTTGTTTCCTCATCAAAAACATACTTGCAGTTTATGTTTAACACACAACAGAACATTTTCAGCTTTGGAGATGTAGACAGACTAACAATGAAGGATTGCTCAAACATGTACAAATGAAACAAAAGAGCTCCAGCTGTATTTTTGCTGAGATAACAACATTCTAACATGGCTAAAAGCTGAGGAAAGTCAATTACCAGTAATGACTATGATACATGATAGATGGATGGCTCTCTATAATAGCTCAGTACTTAATCAATATAGTAGATCTCAAACTATTCACAGTAAGTGCCACCACAGAAAAGATTTGCATTTCCAACTTCTACCAGATCTGTATAAGAACTGGAATAATCTAGGACTAAACCAGGTCTAAAAGTGGACTATATTTCCACTGCAGTTCTAAACAAAAAATGATTCAAAGAAGAAGAGGATCAAATGAACTGGGCAAACCCACAAACTTAAGAGTTGTCCAAGTATCACCTAAAGGAGCTTGTGTACCACTGGAGGTACATAGACCACAGTATTGATACTGTAACTATGATGGGATTAAGTAACACAACATGTTGATATTTTAGGTAGCCTGTACTCCTGACTGTCACCAATCTGGATGGGAATACTAATTCTCTGTTTTATCTCACTGTCTTCCTCAAAGTCAAGCCAACACAGTCTGTAGATTCAGAAATGATGGTGATGTTCAAGATTCAAATGAATTTGTATTCTCCTATGAGGGAGAAATTTGTCATTGGCTATCAATCTCTGCTGCCATCAGTGCTGTGCAATATATTAAAATGTAGTCTATAAATACAGAATACATTAAAAACAAAAGTAAAGTGCAGCATGCACACAAGTAATAAAGTGCTGTGCAGACAGAAAGCATAAAGTCTTAAGTCTGTTCTTCTCCCTGAAGGTAATAATTCATATTCTGAGTACAGAGTGTGTCAGTCAGGATCTGACTTGCTTGAGGCAGGCTCACTTGCTCATAGATGTTCTGAAGGGACAGGGGCTCCTGTTCCCACAGAAGTTTAAACGCTGTGTCGACGAGGCACAGCAGTCTGTTTCTAAGAAGCACAGACAGGTGACCACACCAGGCTGTAATGCTGCACTTAAAAAGACTTTTCAGTACAGTCTGATAAAAGATCAGCGTGATCCTCTGGTACACACCAGAGGTGCTGTCGTCTTCTGCACAGGTGGTCTGTGTGTGCTCCAGGTTATCAAAGACACAGGGACTTGTACAAATCGACCTGGGCAATAGTTTGATTGTGGATCACAAATGGCCTGTGGTCACCTATGCCTTTGGGGTCAAATAAAATGTATATGCACTCAAAACAAAGGACGATCACACCACTCCACAAATCTGTCCAGTTCTATAACATGTTCAAAAGAATTGGTCCCTTTATGTAACAGAGATAAACTTGCTAAATCTTTTTTATCTCTGTTTCAAATATCACAAAAAAATCACCTAAAAAAATATTATAAAAATAACAACGGGTTAATCTTCATAATAGGCTAATTATTTTAGGCTAGATGATGCTTCACCAAACTATAATTACAGAAGCTGTTAAGACTTTTTACAAATAGTCACTGAAGTCATGCAACTGATTCTTCAACAGATTGCATTATGGGAAACCGCTTATATTTGGTGTCACCCGTTAGCCTGCATTGTGTAAGCTACATGTTTTCTGGTCTGTGGAGAGTGTGCATGAAGCTGTTAAGATAAGATCGATTTTTAGTAGCAAATGCTTTCTGTGGAGCATTTGTAATTTTTGGAAAATGTCATGTTCCTGGCAATGGTTACTTCTACAACAGATACAATTTCACCAAAAAAAAGTCACGAATAAGAATTGTGCCCGAACTACTACTTTCTTGTTCTGAAGTGGCTTACAGCAGAATGCGAAACGAAACGAAATCTGCAGAATGCGAAATCTGCAAACTGCGAAATCTGCAGACTGCGAAATCTGCAGACTGCGAAATCTGCAGACTGCGAAATCTGCAGAATGCGAAATCTGCAGAATGCGAAATGGTGTGTTTATGTTTCACCCGAAAGTACATTACACCATCTGACTTGCGCGAAGATAGATTTAGTTTAGTAGTGGTGGCGAATCATGAACTTTTTGCAAGTGCAATATATGCTGTTCAAAGGACCTAAACGGGTCAGTCTCCGTGAAGAGGACATGACACCCCAAAAAATTGGAACTATTTTTGAGGTAAGGTTAAAATGACCTTTTTCTGTTGTTGTAAACACCGTTTTCTAATAGGCGGGATTAGCTAATAACTGGAATGCTAGCCAGCACTGCCGTAATGTACTTTCGGGTGAAACATAAACACACCATTTCGCATTCTGCAGATTTCGCATTCTGCAGATTTCGCATTCTGCAGATTTCGCATTCTGCAGATTTCGCATTCTGCAGATTTCGCAGTTTGCAGATTTCGCATTCTGCAGATTTCGTTTCGTTTCACATTCTGCTGTAAGCCTTCTGAAGTTGCATCTGTTTGAACTTTTTGACTTACCAGACACATGCAGACTTCCTACTCCCCGAAGTGCAGTGACTTTTAGCTTGAATTCCTCCAATACCCTACAACTTACTGGCTGAGAAGTGGCCAATTTATATCATCTCCAGGTCTGAAACAGTTTTCTCTTCAGGAAACTTTGCTCGAACTGTGTACAGATCTCCCTCTGTACCTCATAGAAGGGCTCTATTTGAACCAAGATCATCTTTATTTCATTCACTTCACACAAACACTACTCCGATCCAGGATCCTCGTGTCATGAGGCAGCTCCTTTGCCACAGCATTACCATAAATCTCCTCTTTATGTTACTACTTTAAACTATTTCTATATTATTTCACTTTATACTATTTCTTTCACACTTTATTTATTTTCATTTTATATATCTCTTTTCCACTTTCAAGGCACTCAAAGCACTTTACAAAATCATATTTAAAGATGAACTGTTACCACTACCTGCTTGTTTCATAGAAATTTGTTTTGCCTGAAATGTTTCACAGTACAGCATTGACTATCTATATATCTAACTATAAGGCATTTATTCAATTACAGGTGTTTTATTGTTCAAAAATACTATCTACTATCTATATCTATGATCCATCTTCCATGGAGACAGATATATTTATCATTATACTGTCAAGCATCCTACAAAGTGAAGAGAAATAGATGCTGTATCCTCCACATTAAATGTTCCGCAGTGCTCCTTTAACTTGAATCATTGATAGGGGCAACCAGACAAAGCAAGCTCTGTAAATAAATCAGATACCAGCAGATCTACCTCCCAGGGGACATCGACTCTCCTCCGAACTTAAAATAAGATAAAAGTGGTTTCTCTCACTCTAATCAGGACCAAAATAAACTATTTGATCAGAAACTATCAAAAACCAGGACTCACCACTGACACATGGACAGGGGCGCAGAGAAAATATAATCTGACACAACCTAGTTCAGTCAAAACCAAGATAAATAAAATAAAAACGCTAACATGAAGACAGCTAGACATATGTGGGCCACGCCTCTGACACAGGCCACTGTAAAATTAGCACAGCTTGACAGTAAAAAGAAGTTTGAAAGATGATAAAGTTAAAGTGATACATGGTGAAGACATCTCAAGTGACCTGAGATAAATAAGAGATTGGAATGAAGAATTTGAAATGATATGAAAGTTGAAGATGTTTCAAAGCAGGTAGAGATATTTTTGTTCAAATAGTTCATATTTTTATGCATTCAGGAACAGTGCAGTCCTGAATATAATGTATTTTTGTTGGGGCTGTTCCCTTTTGAGGGGCCCACGTTAATTCCTCTGCACCCGTGTATGGCAATCTGATACTAACACTACAAAACTGTGACACCAACGAACTTCCTGTCCACTAATGACATCCATAAATCTCCAGTTTAATGGGATTTTAGGTGTCCATTGGTTTCACAGTGATGGCAAATTAGCATTGTTTCCATAGCAATTAAAAGGCCATTACAAAACATTTTGAAACGTGAAAAGTACTCGAAATTGCATCTTTAAATAGGAAGCTGAGAGCCAGGAATAGTTGGTACAAATGTGTGCTGGTAAATTGCTTTTATATCACAAACCTAAAATGGGAAAGACTTTCAAAGAGCCGGGACACAGGAGTAAATTTGTATTCATATTTATTTGAAAACAACAATCCATTGTCCACTTGTACTGCGACTCCTCACTCAGACATGATACAGACACCGTCACAGAGTTACCCTTAAACGCACACCACCTTTTTTTGTCCTTTTTCTTACGCTCGTCATTTCTATACAATGACTTGTGCTTTGATATTTCTGAGAGATTTAAAGACATCATTGTTGTCATGATAAGTTTAGTACATAACAGGAAATAGAAAAACATCGTCATAAGAAGTAGTAGAGGATATATTGGTTTGAATACACACCGAGAATACAGAGAAATGCACCCAAGTGTCCACAAACTCCCACTAACTCCTGATTCAAGGGTTTAACTAATGTTGCCTTGCAACAAGAACACTCCCTGCCGCCAGCAGAGTTCACAGAAATATTGCTTAGCTACAAAATGGATTCTGAGGAGAGAGAAGCGAGAATGTACAGAAGGATTAGTCAGACTGTTAGACGGAGCTTTAATGCACGAGAGAGAGAGAGACTGGAGAGAGTAAGGTGCTTTTGGTTTCAGAGTTTGGTGAATAGATTTGAATGTGTCCATTTCCTCTTTGTCCTTGTTTATTTTATTTTAAAAAGTAGCTGTAGTTTTAAATGTCTTTTTGGACCATGGCTTTGTTCTCTTGAAGAGTTAAGAAACTCAAAAAACATCCAGCCCTGTCCATTGTTTTATAACCATCTGGTATTATTAGTCAGTGTAACCGTGGTTACTAAGATTTGTTTGAGAACATGAATAATCCACTGTGAGAAACAGACTGCATTTCAAAGTCACTGACAGTATCAACCGTTTGACATCAGGTTAAAGAGTGATTAACCATCAGTCATGTTTCTTTTCTTTTACAGTTTTACACTGAAGAAATAACATTCTTTGGCAAACTTTACTTTAATAGAAAATAAGCTTAACTAGTAAGAAGTAAGATTTTGATTTTACCCATTTACAGCTTTGGTTAACAAATCATTATCAAAATCAAAATAAAAAAAAGTAGTACAAGTTTTACTTGTAATAATTTAAATTCAAATGAATCCATAGTACGTTATTCTTCATCATTGGATTTTAAGTATATATTAAAAAGAGAAGCTTAACAAGGACATAAGGTCACTCACATTTTTCCATTTTTGAAACCTTTAGAAACAGGAACTGATTCATAGCTATTCACCAAAGGATTGTATGTGAAAAGTTGATGGTTAATTTACATGGACTGGAATGTTTCTGCATTAGATTATTATTGTTATTGTTTGAATGGTGTGTGACGTGCGCTAAATGCCACGGTGCGTTCACTTAATGCTCAATGCAGACTCCGAAAAACAAGGATCCATCGCACAGAAGAATAATGTCAAAAAGTCCACGACAGGCAGAAAGAGCAGCGGAAATGTACAAGCCAAACTACGTCAATGTGAATGTCTCTAATGTTAAGTGCACATAGATAGAGAATAGATAGATTTATATATTGTATTTATATGCTGGGTAACATACTTTTATGTGTATAAGCATCTACGTCAGCCACATAAACCCATTCAAATAGATCCACAGCAACACGTTCTCATATGCAGACAGATGTGGTCAGTGGCTCTGTATGCTGACAGCACCCCTTACAGTCTTATGATGGTGTTTAGTCATTTTTGTACACTATAGTTTCAATAGTTTAGTAGGGTTAGAGTGTAAGGGTCTTGGTCTTTGACCATACACATGAAACGGAAATAGGTGTCATAATGTGAATCATGTGGGTAAATTGAAATGTTCAAAACACATAAAAAACTTCGAAAAACGTCTTTGAGTGAGAAAGCTATAGATAAGAGGTAGCTTTGCCATATGAATCGACTAAAAGTTGTAATTTAGTGGTGTATGGATACATGGGTCTTTTTGAAATGGAAACAGAAAAATCTGAGTGTATTTCTACTCTAAGTATCTGGACAAGTTAAAGTTACTTGAATTAAGAACATAGAGATTTGACTTGTCAAGTGACAGGATCTACCATTGGAATAAGGTATTTTTTATTTTAAGTGCAAACATTGGTTAAAGGTGCATTATGTAACTTTTTGGGGGGTTTTTTGGTGGTCCGTCACCTGCTTGCTTCTATTGCTCTGACTGGAATGTTCTACAGTATGACATTAGCAGCTCTACCTTACATTTATTCAATTACAGGTGATCTTATCGCTCAAAAATACCTAGAAAAACAGGCATTCTGAACATGAGCAGGGTTGATTCTCTAGAGATCTGACCAGTAACTTGGTCTGGTTTGGTCTCCATGGAGATAGAAATTTTTATTACCATACAGTGAAACATTCCAGACAAAGAAATAACATCTCAATAGAAAGCCTCAATGCACCTTTTTACTTTCAGCACTGAAAGTCTTGTTTCATTGTTAGATAACAGAATTGTCAAGTCAAAATTCAAGACACAATACTCTTATTTCAAGTTCAATTAACCTACCTAGATATACCTTTTAGCAGAAATCTGTTAAGTATTTGATAGTTTGTGGGGCGATAACTTCTTCAGCACAAGTAGAGAACCTGACCACACAGTTCTACATAACGGAGAAGGTGTTGGTCTCACACATAAAGCCATTTTACAGTGTACATATCCTCGCTCTAACTAAAGCCATAGCAAAACCCATGCTTTACATAGAAAAGGCATCCACGACATTTAAGAAAAAATGTACAATTTATGAAACATGGTAACAATAATAAATAGTATTAGAATTGCTGCTGTACACAAAAAAGCCATTTTTAAATTTCACTCTTATAAAAATATGTTTTAGTGCAACCGTACGTAATAATCCGTAACTTCACATCGCTTGTTTAAGGTGACTAAAAAGAACAAAAATCACATGACGTAAAAGAAAGACGGGGTATAAGGACATGAGGGAGATTGCATGAATACAAAGCTGATACACTGTATATCATATTTACAATTACCTTCCTGGTTTGTGGCTTATAAGAAATAAGCAAGACGAAAAAAAAAAAAAAAATGAAAAAAGGCACGCACGTATTTTTGAATTTTTCGTACCTCCCGACCAACCTTTAGTCCAGGTGTCGATCGGTTTCATTGTCTTTAAATTAAAAATTGTAGCCCCAGACAATATGCTTTTTACATGAGACTATTAAGATAATGCATGTGCAAAAAGTGTCTCTCAAACTTGCACTGACTCCCTTCGTTTTAAGGTTAAGAAGCTGGTTCTTTGCTTCCTGTTGTGCTTTCTGACGATGGGCTGGGCGTTGGCGACTGGCTAAAGTGCAATGGCGTATTTTGTGAATTTGCTTCATCCAAGTTTATCTCCGAATCAATACAGAGGGATGAGAAGTTGTCAGTGAATGTTTGAATGCCCTCCTCCGACTCCCCGGGCCTCGCTGGGTCTTGCTGTGGCTGTGGAGAGGGTGAGATGTTTCTGTGGAGATGAGGAGGAGGAGGTGGAGGGGTGGAGTCGCCCTGGTTGGAGTCCTCAGACGTGCTTTTCTGAGGGCTCATGATTCGGGGGGATGTAGCGGAGGGGTGGGGCGCATGTTGGGGCAGAGGCGAGGTGACCGAAACTGGGACGGAGTGGACCATCTGGATGCCGCCGATAGGGATCATTGGGAACGGAGAGCGCACCTACAAAGAAGAAGAATTTCTTTTAAACGTGTGTGTGAACTGGAATTCGTGGTCCTGAGAGTGCAAGGGTAGGAGTAGGGAAACTATAACACCCTTTGAAACACAAGCTAATAAAGGATCTGGGGGTTTCTTTTTCAATTCAAAATCTGCCTCCAGCAAGGATTATTATTTATGTGTAAGGATTTCATACAACTTTCCCATTTTAATTGAACTGTTTTGTTTTTAATTTTGTATGTTAATGCATGTTTATTGTTGTAAGGTGATCTTGAGGGCCTAATAAAGACATTTTATTCGTAATAATAACCTTTAATTAATTCAAATAACTCAAAGTTGCAGTAGTATAAGACAAAGAACCAGACCTCAGAAGCTCTTCTTATTATGAATGTGCTTAAATTTCCCACCTGGGGCAAACAACTGTTATTTTTGACTGATTTCACTGATGGGTTTGTGCAAGTACCAAACATATGCTTCAGTTCAGATCAGATATAAATAAGGTATTGCATATGTCACCTGTAGCTGTGAGTGCAGAGGGAGGTGACTGAACAGGACTTGATGAGGAGGACTTCCCCTGTTCCCATCTGGAGACGATGAACCCAACTGATCCTGAGACAATGAAACATTAAATTAATATTATGGAAACTTTGGCTATTCACAAAGGCACTAATTATTGCATTGTAGCCAGCTAAACATGCTCCAAAACTTAACTCATCTTTATTTAATTCATTTGCAATCAGAGTAATTTAATATGCAGTATGTCTAAGCCACATTCAGTTACTACTAGCCAAGGATCTTAAATGATTCTTGTAGTCAGAACTTACTTCTGAACATAGACATGATGTAATGTAATAATGCACATATGTGGGTGTGTGAGTTTATCGAATCAAAAGTTCAAACAAAGTGAATTATTTGCCTCACTTTTAAAGCACTTATACACTGGACTGTCTCTCTTACCGTCTCCATGTCAGCACTGGATCGTGTCTGACCCAACAGCCCAGACTGGAGACCTGCCCTCAGGCTGCGAGACCCACTCTGCTGGCTGCAACACAAGACCAACAAAACTGCGTGAACTTTCACCTTAAAGCATATACGAACTGCTTGAATAAGAAGTAAGACTATTTTGTGTTACACAGAAAATGGAAGAAGCTGTAAAGAAAATTCAAAAGGCAAATTTGTCTTATAAGGTTTTACATAAGTTAAAGGTGCACTATGTAACTTTTCTGGTGAGTGCACAACATGCTTGTCTCCATGGAGATGATATTGCTTTGCTTGGAATATTCCACAGTATGACATTAAACTTATCTACATCTATGTTTTTCAAGGCAAGAAAAACATGTAAGTGAATCAATGCTGCAGACTGTAGAGAAGTTTAATGCCATATTGTGGAACATTCCAGGCAAAGCAATAACATGACCAAAGAGACAAGCAAGTGACAGGCTTATACCAGAAAAATTACATATTACATAGTGTATTTCCTGTTTCTGTCTTTTCTTTTTGCTCTTACATGTTGTGACATTTAGAAGAAAAGATTAAAGTGGAAAAATATGCAAACCAGACCAGGGCATTTTTTTTACAAGAGACAGAGAAACGCAAGAATGGCTATTAATGTTTCCTATAAAAATAAGCAACTACAGCTCAGAACAACCCAGGAATTTCATTTTTTTTAAAGCTATTTTCCTCAAGTGAAATAAGCATTAAGTTACTACAAAGAAGACTTGACCGATACATAAATTGTGAAGCAGGTAAGCAGTTTGAGCTTTACCTTTGGTGCAGGAGGTGCTGATGTTGTAGCCCTCTTCTCGGGGACAGTGGTCTAATCATCCCCCGGTGGCGCCCTCTAGGTGACAGATCCCTCTTAAAATCTCTGCTTCCTCCTGGTGACGTGGGCCTGGACAGCGGAGACAGCAGAGACAGGTGTCCTCTCCGGGGGGACAAATCTCTCCTATAAGTCCCTGCTATGTGGCGTAATGGCGAAACATCCCTGCGTGGAGACAGGTGCCCGGACCTGGGGGAGAGCTCTCGGTGTGGGGAAAGGTAGCGACGAGCAGAGGGGGAGGATGACGGAGAGATGGGGGAGGGGCATCCAGAGTGGTCCAATCCCGGAGAGGAGAGGCGAGATGGGGTGCAAAGATCTGAAGATGACATGGACAGCTCCTCGTCTAAAGATGGCGGAACAAGGAGTCTATTCCCAGTCGTCCCGCGCTGGAACTGCTCCTTTGACTCAACGGGGTGAGGAGCTTGCGGAGTGATCTGAATGCTTGGGACAGTTGTGAGGTATCCGAACAGAGAAGGATGGGGTTTGGAGGAGTGTCCCAGGATGTCCGGAGAGCCAGAAGGGTGAGGGGGATGGGGGGAGAGGTGAGGGGCCACAGATGTGATGGACATGGCGGGCAGGCCATACGGTTGGGGGCTGGTGGAGCGCGAGCGGGTTTTGGGGGTGGAGTCTCCATCGTAGTCATCCTCTTCGTCCTCTTCGTCTTCATCCAGCTCCTCGCCGTCTGAGTCGTCGGCGTCTGAGAACTGGTGTGCCTCCAGAGAGGACCGTTTTTCTGAGGGCGGGCCTTCCTCCACCGCATCTGAAAGGCAAAAATACAAAAGAAGTTTTAGTTAAACGGCCCATTTTCTAAAAGGGCCCATATTAAGCTATTTTCAGATCTATGTCATAATGTTTCTTCATCAAAAACATATCTTGAGTTATGTTTTGTTTCATTCACACGTTTACATATTTAGGCTATTTATCTGTTCCTCTTTGGCCATGGTTACATGATGTTTTAAATTCCCAATAAATTAGATAAATTTTGGATGAGATAACAACATTTTAACATGGCTTAAAAGATCACAAGAGTCAATTTTGGGTAATATAGGACCTTTAAGATATACATCCATTATTATTTTCGGTTCTAATTATATTTCTGCTGATATTTCACACAAAAAGGTCAGATTTATTTCTCCACAGACTGAATTCTGCTCCAAACCACATGCATTAACTAACTGAGGATTGGCCATGGACCTCTCAATTAAAAAAAACCCAAGCTCATTATTGGGCATTTAAAACAATTTGATTAAATTTTGATTAATGGTCCAGCCCCAGTTAAGTCTTAAGTGTACTGTATTGTTCCTACAGGGAAACTTGTCCTCTGGCTATCACTAGACATTAATTACCACTGGAGCAAGCTGTTTGGAGCCATGAGGGACCATAGTGTGGCAAGAGTATTTGGCAGGAGGATTAGCTCGTGTATGTAGCTCAGTATGGTAGTTGGTAGTTTTCGAGTTAATAGTCACCTGTTATCTTTAGTTTAGTAGGAAGGTAGAACAGAATCAGCTTAAATATGCAGGATTTGTGTGTTAAAAGTGTAAATTAAACAAAACACAACTCTAGGTATGCTAGTGGTGAGGAAACAGCATTCTAATATAGATCAGAAAATAGTGCAATATAGGCCCTTTAAACAGGACATGCACTCCTATGGACCACCTACAATGCTAGTACTGCAGTTTGAGAACCGCTGCTAAAATACCGTATAATGACAGGAGCAATAAGGTACAACTTATACATAAAAAGTAAAAAAAAAAAGTTTAATTATGTAGGTGTTAACCTAAAACACCCTTGAAACCACATTCCCACCATTTCACACCTATAAAACACCAACACAATGAACCAAAGCTGTTAAATTCACGTTAGGATTTCTACTGAGAGGACTGCAGCCAAACACATTTACAGTAGCTGCATTAGTGTTGGAGGTGGACCAATGAGAACGCTTGTCTTAGACACACGGCCATTAACGTGTCTGCGATTGGTTCACGTCAGGAACAAAGCTGAAAGTGCATTTATAAGGCTAAGGTTATTTGAACAAACAGTTAAATAGAAAGCAATTTTTCTGTCAATTGTTAACTCCATAAAGTAGCCAAAGGTCACTGTCCTATTTACATTTCCTATATTTTCTTCAGAATTATGTATTTCAGTAAAGCTCAATGTAAATGATGTTCTAGACCTGGTCTCAATCTCAAATCGCAACTAATCCAAGAAATAAATGGTAATTTATATAGCATATTTCCACCTTCAAGGCACCAAAAACTCTTTACATGAAGAAACCACTGACCCACACACACACACATTCATACACCAATGTACGCAGACACTGGGGACAAGATGGGTGAAGTGTCTGGGCCAAGGACACACCAACAGTATGCATCTGAGCCACTACGATTACGCTGTGGCACCTGGTATTCTCAGCTATCTGCCATCCAAGTACTAAACAGGCCCAGTCCTGTTTAGCCTCAAAGATAAAACAAGATTAGGCATTCAGAAAGTGGTACAGTTAAACTAAAATGATGTATATGACAAATACAACTAACCCAGAAATCAGTTATACTTTCTTTTTTTTTTTTTACTCCCCCACAAGGCGCTAATCCGACCACATTTATTTACATGTGTGAGTCAGGCTTTCTCCTCTAAAACCATTCTCTGAGGTTTGGGTTCAATTAAACAGCGAGCCAGCTCTCACCCGGGGCTCAGGAGTAAAAGTTAAAAACAGAAGCTAGAGCAGGGCTGCTGATGGTAAATGTTGTGTAACTAAAGATTTTACAGAGGCACCTGTTTGTGAACCAGAACAGCATTTTAGGTCTTTTAGGCTGAATTACAGAAGAGAACACTTTGCATTTGCTTAGAGGGAGGAAATGGCTACTTAAACATATTTGTAAGTAGGAATAAAAGTAGTCAGCACATTCTTTGAGTAAAACATTCTTGTCTGAGAATGTCTGAGCTGGCAATATTTATCTCGATTATTTAATGTGCTTTTTTAGATGATTAAAATCTCTCTAAAACATAACTTTGAAAGACCTGTGTTGTACAGTATGTTATGCTGCCACAACAGCTTCTTACACTTTTCCAGGGTACTCTATGTCACTTTTCTGGTGAAGGATCCGCCTTTGCCTTCAGGGAGATGTTGCTGCTTTCCTTGGTATGTTCCACAGTATGACATTAAAAGTCAGTTCAGCCTTTTGTTTCATTAGAGGGAATTTTACTGTTCAGAAATACCTAAGAAGATACATTCTTGGCCTGCTTGGAGTTTAAGTTTAATGCTGCACTCTGAAAGGCTGAACAGTTAAGCACATCTACTTGGAGACTAGCATGTGGCACCCTCCCTAAAAAAGTAACATAGTGTATCTTTAACTTATCCATATCTATAGAGACAAGCAGGTGAGACCTCCAAACAAGACAGAAAACTTTGATGTTGTGTAACATAATAATAACATCCCCATAGATAAAACCGTCAGGACCTTGTACTTGAACTTGTAGTGGATATATAGTGCATATATCACACTTTTTTACTTAAAATGCAAACCTGTTTAGTGTCCAGGCTTAGTAATACTGGCACAAAGTATGTACTATCTTGTGATCATAAGTGGTATAAGTAGTATTCAAATGACTCTGACTATGTTTAACTGTGTCTCTCACCTCCTTCATCTGCCTCTGTGTCCTCCACTGACGACATAGACACTCCAAGCTCCAGACACTTCTTCATGTGAGCCTTTGACTTCATGTGCTTTGTCAGATTTCCTACAAAAAAAAACACAGTTTAACACATTTAATTACAGGAACTTATCTTTCAGAACAAATATAAAACAAAGTAGTGGATGAAATGATTCAAACCACAAGATTACCTTCTTTCAAATAACATATAACTCTACCAGTGTGATTTAGTTAGCAATGGACAGGGATGAATACAGAAGATGGTTTCCTTGAATATCAGAAATTATGGGTCAGTCTGCTGTGTAACAAGAGGGGTGCACTCCAACCACAGAGACTTGGATGTTTTATTCATTAGTTAATGCAGATCTGAATACATGGTTGCAAAATATAGGGCACTCAGTTGTATTACACTTACAAAAGGCAGAATATATGATAAAAATAGCTTTGTTTTTTCAGAGTTACGAGAAGCAGTGGTGTTGACACAGCTCTGAAAAAGGCACTGATTCCACTGTTGTTTTTAATTATGAGAAAATATGGTGTAATTACTCAGTAATGTGTTTCACTATAATGATCTTTATAATTATTCTGAAGCTGTTAAGCGCATGATGTCATGCTTTGTCACCAGGGCAAATCACAACAAGGCAATTTACAGACGTCACATATGAATGAGGAATTGATCACGTTTGACTGCGGCCTTTTGTCCTTGGGGTTACCATGGCGATTGGCGAACCAGTCACATTTTCATTTAGCAGACGTCAGATGCCCTTCCTGTAACAACCAGCATTATTAATCTGGCTACAGGGGGCAATTAGGGTAAAGTGTCTTTCCCAGGGATACAATGGTGAATTTAATTTAGCCTTTTTGCTTAATCGTGTGATTCTAGATGTATCAAAATCTTTTCCTCTTTCTAGCCTAAAATTATCACCTATGACAGTTCTTTCATATTATCTTAATTTGAAAATACAATATTGATCTGTGTGTGTTGTGATAACAGGTCTCCTTTAAAACACTACACTTTTCTGCCCAATTTTGAACATGTTCCATAACAAAAAAACAACAAAACAATAAAAAAAACAAAAAACTCCCACACCCCACCAGTCTCTCCACACTACAAAAAAAACAAAAAAACAATGAGAAAACAAACAAAATCAAACATAAATGTAAAAAATTTGTTTAGAAAAAATGTGCGCAGCCTTATTCCCCTTTTCAGTTTCACAAAGCGTGGATATAATTTGACTATCTTTGTGTCTTTGTTCTATTTCTGTCATAATCAACAAACAAAACTGGTTTATTTAGCTCAGAGGTTCTGCTTTTAAGCTTGTTTGAAAAGTGGTGTAAAATTAGCCTGATCAGACAGTCTGTTATGTTTTTTTTTTCTCTTTAAAATTATTTTTATTTTAATAGATATTTTTACTCAGATCAAGGTTTACAGTCTGGCACATTAAACTTGTGTCTTACCTTTAGTCTTGAAGGCGAAGTTGCAGTACTTGCAGACATAGGGCCGGACATCTGTGTGAGTGCGAATGTGTTTCTTTAACATACTGGGCTTTTTACATCTGATCCCACACTCCTCACAGATGTACTTCCCCCGACCGCGCCCGCGAACGTACACATAGTCCTCATTGGATTTGTACCTGCAACAAAAACAAATACATGAGGGTCAATATGATTTTATTTCAGTCACAAATCACAAGGAAGGACTGTATTGTTCTGGTGGAGGGTCCGCTACCTGCTTGTCTCCATGGAGATGTTATTGTTTGCCCTGGAATGTTCCATGATATGACATTACACATATTTATATAGCATTTATTCATTATGAGTGTTTCTATTGCTCCCCTGTAATAGACAGGTTGAATCTATACTGTGGAACATTCTGGGCAAAGCAGTAAGATTTCCATGGAGCCAAGCAGGTGACAGACCCTCCACTGGCATACAGCTCATCTCTTGGATGTTAGCAACAATGGTTTCTCTCATAATGTACAATACAGATTACTATAATTGTGGCTGTTAAAAAAATTATACCCAGATACTAATCGATAAACACATAAACGTGTATTAAAACTTAATTTGAGCAAGTGTAAATAGGGGAGAAAATCACAGTAATAACACAAAATTGTGCCATTCCTGAGTAGATTTTGAATCTTGATCAATATCAGAACTATGGTAAAATCACATGGTAATGTTACATAAATGACTCTTAAATTGAGTTGAAAAATACATTCAGTTATCCACCTCAAAATGTGCTTTTATATGTTTGGTATCAAAATTGGTATTGAGTAGTATAGTGGTTATATAATTAGCCATTTATAGACATGTTCGTTCATTAACCAAATTAGCTGATGGTTCCTATACTTGTTTCCTTGAGCAAGAAACTTCATCCACATTGTCTGGTTACTGCCATGATGATTGGTGGAAGTCAGACAAAGCTCGTATTTTCATCAGATTGTTTAGCATTAGAGTTAAACTAGGACTTTTTTTTTTACATATGAGCATTCCTCAGTGACAGATAACTTAATATCTTCCAACATTTCATCCACCCACATCTACAAGAACGGCACAAATAAATTCTGCTTCATATCTTTATAAAACATTAATGTCCGATGATGAAATATGCTTGGACTGTGTTTGGACCACCGCTGCTGTTAAATTTCAAATCTCTCTAACCGCAAAGTACGAATGCGTTCAGACATTCATTCATTTGGTAAAACTT
Organism: Odontamblyopus rebecca; assembly: GCA_030686955.1. Classification (NCBI taxonomy): domain Eukaryota; kingdom Metazoa; phylum Chordata; class Actinopteri; order Gobiiformes; family Gobiidae; genus Odontamblyopus; species Odontamblyopus rebecca. Next base: position 20,509,756 of record CM060673.1, on the reverse strand, counting down.
TCAAAACGGTGGGCTGGTGCCATTTCCTGTTCTGTCTGCTGCTATGAGGTCAAGTATCAGATTTTTTCAAATTGATCTGAATGAAAACTAAACTACAGCCTGCTCCTCTGAAGAAGTGGGAAACACCTCCAACTCCAGATGTTTGCACAGCTGCAGCCAGGTCTGAAAATGAATTATGATTATTTTAGCATTTTATTGTATTTTTTCACAGTGCAAGGTGAGAACGTAAAATAGACTTAAATTACACTAAGCGGCGTAGAGAATCTGGAGAGAAATATTTTTATATAGAAGCATTCAAATAAGAAATCTGTCATATTGTGTTTGTACAATTAAAGTAACTATGTAACTTCTATAATAACAAATAGAAAAGTTACATACCAGAATAGAACGCATATAAATAAATAAATATTCACTACTAGTAAAAATTTTTGGCACACTCAAATCCTCAAAGTAGCCACCTTTTGCTTAGATGAAAAATATTTAGTAGTTATTTAACATTTTTCCTTTGCTATATCATTTCTTATATCTTATTTCTATCTATGTCTTTTATATGTGTATAAAATGTAGAAAGTAGTAAACATATAGAAAAAAAACACTGAATGAGATGGCGTGTCAAAACCTTTGACTGGTAGTGTACTACTACTATTTTTCTTTTTCTTTCACTGGCTCCTCTTTAAAAATATATATAGTACTTGAAATTAATGGGATTGAACCGTACACTTGCTGTTTTTTTATGTGAAGCAATAAACCTAACTCCCTTGTAACCAACCATTGCATTACACTTGCCACTTGAATAATGTTTAAGTCTGCTTTACAACCCCCAGTGTTATGTCTAGTCCTATATAACATTCACCTTTATAAAATCACGTGCGTAAATATGTCTGATAGATTTCCCTTCAGGTCCTCAGATCCAGAGTTCACACTGTGTCCTCTGGGAGCATGACTTCACTGTCTGCTGCCTCTAATAACTGCTTTGGGATGTGTGGCTGGACTTTGCATGTTCCTCCGTCTGCTTTATTCACTATTCTTGGACTTCTGCTATAAAACATTTTGATACTCAAGAAATCTAACCACTAAACAGGGTTGTACTTTTAACCACCTCATACTGGATTTACTGTGTTTCACAAGATGGTTTTATAAGCTGTTTCTGTCTGTGTCCATTGGATTTTCATACTAAGGGAAATGCCTGAATTATGACTAAAACACTCTCTTAAACAATATAAAAGTAGTTACTTTAATATTGTTATTTGGTTATTTGGCTTATACTAGTTCTAACTGATCAATTCTATTATCTGACTGTATTTATAAAGGATATCTTATCTTATTTATGTAATGGTTCTTGGTTAAATGAGTATCTGGTGTCAATATTTTTGTCCAAGGGGGCAGTTGTCTCAAACCCCAGGGTTTTAGGGGCCAAGAATTGGACGTTCTTCCTCTAAATTTATATTAGAGGGGGGCCCATGTGAAGCGTCTTGCCCCGAGCTTTGAAATTTGTGTCAACGCGCCTGCTTTTGTTCACATGAAAACACTGTTTACGGTGGATGGATTCAAAACAGACTTTTTGTTATGAATTTTACATGTCAAGTTAAAATGTTATTATTTCAAAATACAAATTAACTGTCCATGTCTGAGTATTAGATATCATAACTAACTATAGAAAACAGATTTCTCTCTTAAATCTTTGACTAAGATTCAATATTGTCCAGTTATGAATGGTCCAGGGAGACATTTTCCAGACTAGACTATGAAAACCCTGCGTCCTGTCCAAAAACAGCTATCATGTGCCATTCAATAATCTTCTCACAGGAAAACACTGGAATTTATACCTGACCTGCTTTGTACTGTTGGACATGTAAAGTCACTCAATATTACTTGGAATTGAAACACGCTTTAGTTTCAGTGTGAACACTTTTTTAAAGTGCACTATGCCAATATGCCCGTTTCCATGCGGATATTATTGCTTTGCCTGGAATATTTCACAGTAAGGCATTAAACTTTCTAGGCAAAGCAGTAACATCTCCATGGAGACAAGCAAGTGATGTACCTTTCCCCAGAAAACTTGCATAGTGCACCTTTAATAATTCTGAAGGAATATAAAGAGGATATAAACAGCGCCTCTTAATTCTCGTTTATACATAATACATCAAGGCTATGGGAAATGTCGTCTTATCTTGTCCCACTGTATACAACTAAAGTATACTGAAGCATGTATAATTTGCTGCTGACTTACCCTCCTTCAAAGATCTTGATTCGGGTGGGCTCTACAGTGGTCGGTTTGACGGACATCTCCTTCTCTCCCTGATCTTCTTTGGACCGCTCCCAAGAAACCACTCCCTTCATCTTCTTCCCAAATTTACTCACATCAACAGGCATCAACTCTGGCTTCAACTGGACAAACAGATAACAAAACAAATGAGTTGAAAAAATAATAATGGAAATATTACTGTCAGGGTTTGGTGTTTGTTGTGTGTTCCCCCTCCCTTCTGCGTCTGTCTGCTCCTCTCGGGGGCGTGGCTGGGCTAATGCTGCAGTGTGGATCACCTGCTCGGTGGTTCACCTGCAGCTCATTGCCTAATCAGCTCCACTACTTAGTTCTGTCCTTGTCCTTTGTTCTGTGTCAGTTCATTCCTCCTCTATCCCTTGTCTACGTCCTCATCCTGCTTGTCCACGTCCACGTCCTCGTCCTGCTTGTCCACGTCCACGTCGTCGTCCTGCCTGTCCTTGTTGTCCAGTCTGTCTACCCGTGAGTCTACCCCAGTGTCTTCCCTCCGTCTGTGTCTCCAGCCAGTTTCCATCACCACATCCTTCAATCCTGGCAATAAACCTGTTTAACAGCTACCTGTGCCTCTGTCTCTGCTTTGGGGTCCTCAACCACACTCAAACCATGACAGAATGAACTGACCACTTGGACCCCACAGAGTGTACAGCATCGGCAGGCTCCAATTCCCAGCTGCCTCGTTTGTTCCTCTGGAGCGTTCTGCAACAGCCACTAACCCGACTCCTGTCCCAGTTCCTGTTTTCTCTGCCTCCATGTCCCTTGAACTTTGTGGACCACCACTGGACATTGTTCTCCATCCAGGGTGGTAGATTCCCTTCTTGGACCACCGCTGGACACTGTTCTCCATCTGGGGTGGTCGACTCCCTTCCTGGGCCGCCGCTGGACACTGTTCTCCGTCTGGGGTGGTCGATTCCCTTCCTGGGCCGCCACTGGACACTTGTCTCCATCTGGGGTGGCCGTATCCCTTCTTCGGCCACTGCTGGACACTCGTTTCCATCTGGGGTGGCTGTGTCCCTTCCTGGGCTGCTGCTGGCCGCTCCTCTCCATCCTGGGTGCCAGTTTCCCTGTCTGGGGTGGTCAACTCCCTTCCTGGGCCACCGCTGGACACTGTTCTTCGTCTGGGGTGGCAGAATCCCTTCTTGGACCACCGCTGAACATTGTTCTCCGTCGAGGGTGGTAGATTCCCTTCCTGGACCACAGCTGGACACTGTTCTCCGTCCAGGGTGGTAGATTCCCTTCCTGGACCACCGCTGGACATTGTTCTCTGTCCAGGGTGGTAGATTCCCTTCTTAGACCACCGGTGGACATTGTTCTCCATCCAGGGTGGTAGATTCCCTTCCTGGACCACCGCTGGACACTGTTCTCCGTCCAGAGTGGTAGATTCCCTTCTTGGACCACCGCTGGACACTGTTCTCCGTCTGGGGTGGTCAACTCCCTTCCTGGGCCATCGCTGGACACTGTTCTCCGTCTGGGGTGGCAGAATCCCTTCCTGGACCACCGCTGGACATTGTTCTCTGTCCAGGGTGGTAGATTCCCTTCTTGGACCACCGCTGGACACTGTTCTCTGCCTGGGGTGGTCAACTCCCTTCCTGGGCCGCCGCTGGACACTGTTCTCCGTCTGGGGTGGCAGAATCCCTTCTTGGACCACCGCTGGACATTGTTCTCTGTCCAGGGTGGTAGATTCCCTTCCTGGACCACAGCTGGACACTGTTCTCCATCCAGGGTGGTAGATTCCCTTCCTGGACCACCGCTGAACATTGTTCTCCGTCCAGGGTGGTAGATTCCCTCCTTAGACCACCGCTGGACATTGTTCTCCACCCAGGGTGGTAGATTCCCTTCCTGGGCCGCCGCTGGACACTGTTCTCCGTCTGGGGTGGCAGAATCCCTTCCTGGACCACCGCTGGACATTGTTCTCCGTCCAGGGTGGTAGATTCCCTTCCTGGACCACCGCTGGACACTGTTCTCCGTCCAGGGTGGTAGATTCCCTTCCTGAACCACCGCTGGACACTGTTCTCTGTCCAGGGTGGTAGATTCCCTTCCTGGACCACCGCTGGACATTGTTCTCCGTCCAGGGTGGTAGATTCCCTTCTTGGACCACCGCTGGACACTGTTCTCCATCTGGAGTGGTCATCTCCCTTCCTGGGCTGCCGCTGGACACTGTTCTCCGTCTGGGGTGGCAGAATCCCTTCCTGGACCTTCGCTGGACATTGTTCTCTGTCTGGGGTGGTAGATTCCCTTCTTGGACCACCGCTGGACACTGTTCAGTGTCTGGGGTGGTCAACTCCCTTCCTGGGCCGCCGCTGGACACTGTTCTCCGTCTGGGGTGGCAGAATCCCTTCTTGGACCACTGCTGGACATTGTTCTCCGTCCAGGGTGGTAGATTCCCTTCTTGGACCACTGCTGGACACTGTTCTCCGTCTGGGGTGGTCAACTCCCTTCCTGGGCCGCCGCTGGACACTGTTCTCCGTCTGGGGTGGCAGAATCCCTTCCTTGACCACCGCTGGACATTGTTCTCCGTCCAGGGTGGTAGATTCCCTTCTTGGACCACCGCTGGACACTGTTCTCCGTCTGGGGTGATCGATTCCCTTCCTGGGCCGCCGCTGGACACTTGTCTCCGTCTGGGGTGGCCGTATCCCTTCTTCGGCCGCTGCTGGACACTCGTTTCCATCCAGGGTGGCTGTGTCCTTTCCTGGGCTGCTGCTGGTCGCTCCTCTCCATCCTGGGTGCCAGTTTCCCTGTGTCCCTCCATCCAGGCCCCCTCCACCCTCCCGTGTTTGTGTTGTTGTTTGGGACGTCTGGGAGCCGTCCCTTGAGGATGGGGGGGGGGGTACTGTCAGGGTTTGGTGTTTGTTGTGTGTTCCCCCTCCCTTCTGCGTCTGTCTGCTCCTCTCGGGGGCGTGGCTGGGCTAATGCTGCAGTGTGGATCACCTGCTCGGTGGTTCACCTGCAGCTCATTGCCTAATCAGCTCCACTACTTAGTTCTGTCTTTGTCTTTTGTTCTGTCTCAGTTCATTCCTCCTCTATCCCTTGTCTACGTCCTTGTCCTGCTTGTCCTTGTTGTCCAGTCTGTCTACCCGTGAGTCTACCCCACTGTCTTCCCTCCGTCTATGTCTCCAGCCAGTTTCCATAACCACATCCTTCAATCCCGGCAATAAACCTGTTTAACATCTACATGCGTCTCTGTCTCTGCTTTGGGGTCCTCAACCACACTCAAACCATGACAATTACATGTATAAATCTATATCCTAGCGGTTGATTTAAAAAGTGTGTCTTTGTTTATTGTTAATACTGCAACTGTAAGAACTGTAAGTGAATTTAAAGTGAACATTTTGAAGGTATGATGTGTCAAAATTGGTGAAATGAGTTTGACAAAATCGAAATTATAATAGATAAATAAACTTACACAGCCGAAACTCATTTGGGGTTTACCCTTCTGCGGTGGTATTTATCTAACCAAAGTGAGCCAATCAAATAATGGAGTATATACTATAATCATAATGTTGTTCTAATTCATTATCTAACAAGTAATAGAAAATTAGGTTTAACACACATAATAACTTTGAGATATTCTTTTTCGTGGGACAATTACCTGATCAAACCGTAGCTTCCAGGCAATAGATGAGACCAGCTTCCCAGAGCTTGGAGGTGACAGAGGTGCAGTGGTGAAGATCCAGTCTGTGTATCGCTTTTGTTTGGATCGGAGAAGAGCTAGTGCTGCTTTTGTACTAAGATTCAGAGGGTTAGGATTATAGGAACTAACACACCAGGAACTATAGACTGAGTTTCGTTCATTAACGGGAGTACTGTTTGGTTTGGTGTAGTTCAAAAAGCACCAACTAACTTTGCTAAGAGTTCTTAAGCTTGGGAACTGGAAAAACTGAGCATCTACTGTATCGGTCACTTGCAAAGGCTGTCCAGATTGTCCAATATTTTGGTTAGTAGCAAGCTGGACTAACATGCTAACAGGGGACTTAGCATTGGATTTCTTGGGGCTATCGCTATCCTCTCCATCATTAGACGCCATTGATTGTGGGCTAGGATTGGAAACATCAACATCAAGGTCTTCTGGCGAATCTCTCCCACTGTTTTTTGGTGAACGAACGGTAACAATTTGCAAAGGAGGGGTAAAACTTTCAGCTCGGGGCAGATCCGGAGGTTGCGGTGCAGAAGATCTAACAGGAATGGAAATTCTGAGAGGCACATCGCTTAAAGGAGGCGATTGGGACATTCTTTCTGATTCATCAACTTCTTCACTTGATTGGTTGTATTGTTTGGTTTTGCTTTCAGTACCACTCAACTCTACAGCACCCATCTCTTTGACAATTTGCCCATACATTCTTTCTTCTTTGACCCGTTTTTGATGCTTAGTTTGAAAGAACAACTCCAAAGAACTGGTCGGTGATAGCATGCGTTTCCCTCCGATGGCTGAGCTAGATGCATCTGTAGTAGAAACTGTCCCTGATGTTAGTGAAAGTGGGATTCCTGTGTTAAGACATGCAAGATTGGGTGGCTTTCTTAATGCAGAAAGATCAGTTTGTCCAAGGAAGTGCGCTAAGTTGAATCCAGTACCGCTGATACCACCAGAGATTCCCCCTGAAGGTGGCTTGCTTACTGCAGGTGGAGGTATATTATCTGTAACCTTGATTAGCTGTCCACTGTCTTGCGAGGGCACTAGCTGGCTAACACTGGTGTACATAACACTACCGAAAGATGGCACATTGGTGTGTATGCGAACAGGAACTAGCATACCAGGTAGAGAGGCTTGTGGGCTTGCATTTTGAGTTGCAAATACTGGTTGGATCTGTTGCAAAAGTATTGAATTGGTGGTGGAGTTGGACTGGCTAGCCTTAGTAACATAGTGAGGCTGGGATAGTGGAGAACTATGAGATGAAAAGCTCCCAGGATACATTTGAGTTTCTGCTTTTGCATCTGGAGGTGGCTGATCGTGGATTGAATGTTTGTGGGTGGGATGTCCAGGAGAGCGTATGTGGAGCTTTTGAAGTTGTTGAATGGCCAGTTGATGTCTGGGGATCTGTCCGCCATCTTGGCTCCAGTATACGGCCTGTTGTGGGAAGGGTATAAACGGTGGACCACTTGGATATTGTTGCATGATTTCCTTATTAATGACCTCTTGATGTTCTCCTTCTGATGAAGATCCCTGGGTCTGTAGACGGTAGTGCTGGGGCCTAGGAATAAGAGAGAGAAGAACTCATTAATTGTAAAGCAATGATTGTACTGTAATTAGGTGATGTTTTGTCACAAAGTGTTTTTTCATATTTGCTTATTTTTAAGGACTAAATCATACAGCATAGAACCAAGATTGCAGTTTAGATTCATTTATGACAGGAATTCAGCATCTAAAAGTACAAGTGCTTAGTTGTACTAGGTTCCTTTTTGTCTCAGTAAATAATTTCATTTTCAATTTTAGTTTTTTACTTCCATCTTCTCTCTCTTTTTTTTTTTTTTTTTTTTACTTTTTAATTTGCATTACCTAACATGAAGAGGTTCATCTTGCAGACTGTCTTCACTGATGCTCTGTTGGAGCATGTACTGGGTATGCTGCTGGTGAGGATGAGAGCCCACACCTTTGTGCAAGAAAAATCAGATAATTAAATCAGATAATTAAAAATACATCACAATAAAACACATCTGAATAATTGGAAATGTGATTGACAGAGCTTACCACTGCCACCTCTCTTGCTTCTCATAACATCGCCACAAGGGGCAGCAGACCAAGACCCATGTTCTTCCTGTTTAATCGCCATCTCACTTGAGGACTCCTGAGCTACCGCCTCTGGATAGACACTCAGCGAAGCCTGCCAACGCACAAGCATTTACAAAACATTATATGAAAGTCCTTCTCAGTTTTAAACAGCTTTTGTAGCCATTTGAAATTTGAAAGCCTCACTTGATATAAACAAACATTAGGTTGAATTAGTTTTTTTTTTTTTTTTTTTTTTTTTTATGGAGTCCCACAAGGTTCAGTACTTGGAACATTAAATTTCTTTTCCTGTAGACAGATCTTCAACAATGACTTATTTCCCATCACCATTCTCTTGCATTTAAAATATTCTATAGTCAGAAATCTCATAGACAGTAACAACTTTTACATAATGCATTTATTTAAAATACCTGTCGAACCAGAAATCCTCTTCTTCTTTCCTTCATGGCAGAGGCACTTGAGTATACCTCTCCCTGTCGTGAAGGGGACAGATTTCCGTAATCGAAAGACTTGCTTCTCATTTCTGGTAACTCTGATGGTAAAGTGCATGGGGCCTGCTCTGAAGAAGACCTTCTCATCTCCCTCTGGTGGTGGCTGGAATGACCACTGCCTGGTACTGTCAGGAACTCAGACTGCTTAGGTCCACTTGCCATTGAGTCATCCTGGTTAAGTAGAAAGAAAATACAAACTTAAATGAGCTGTACCCATTTTTTTCAGGTAATTAAGTAAGATCGGCTTTGTTCCAGTACAGATATATGATAAAAGCAGCTCTAAGACTGAACATGAGACCACTGTGTGCTGCCTGCATGCCGTTTTTTATTGAAACCAGGAAATAATGCTTGTAGAAATCAGGATTGTAACTATTAAATACTAATGTGTTTGTAATGCAGTGTTGTTGCATGTGGGGGATCTTGTAAACATACCTGTTTGGTTGGTGACATCGACTTCATTGCTTCTTCTTTATCAAATGACATTGAGAATGATGAGGAGTGGGACAGGTTGCTCTCTTGGCTTGGACTCCTAGACAGGCTGGTGCAGGTCGACTCAAAACTGGACTCCCCTGATGAGTGCTCCATATCTGCCAATCTCAACCTCTTCTTTTTGGGCGGGAGTTTCTCAGATGGCATTTGGGACAGTGTATCACTCCTTTGTGGCAACTGAAACTCTTCTTGATGAGATTGTGTTTTTTCTGGTTCCTTAAAAGCAGCCATTTCTGAGTCTTTCTCTGGCTTGTCCGGCTCTTCTGTCACCCTGATTTCTGGAACCTGGATGTTAGGTTGACGGACTAGTTTGTGTGGTATATGATAAGGTTGTCCAGGAGAAGGAGCTGCAGATGATGACGAATGAGACGCAAAGTCACTATCACTTTGCACCTGTTGCTCCATACTTTCTGTCCTAAACAAAGCCGAATCTGGACTCAAAGCATCTTCATAAATTTCACTGTCCGATTGTTCAGAGTACTGGCTAACTAGAGGCCTATCCTGATATGTTTGCTGATCAAAAGATTCAGATTTCTCAAAAGAATTTGGCCTGCTGAGAGAATTGGTATGTTGGATGACAGATATAACATTCCCTGCTGCTTTACGGCCTTCCGACTCATTAAAAAGTGCAATGTCTTCGGAGCACACACTGGGACATGTATCGAAGCTGTCTGACTGGCTATGGAAAGACCCTTTTCCTGTTGGGGTACTTCTGGTGCCATCAAGACTACTTTTAAATTCATAATCTACTGTCATTTCGACTGAACCACTACAGCTACTGTCACAATGCCCTGGACTATCTTCCTCATCGCCTACACTTATGACCTTTCTTCGTTTCCTTGTCGCTAGATCTGACATGCTAACTTTCGTACCTTGCAAGCCAACCACTTTGCCACCCATTGTATCTCCGACATGCACTTCATTGCCTGAATGCTCAAACGCTTTCTGCCTCCTGAGTATCCGCGGAGGGTAAAATACCTCATCTGGTGGCATCATTTCGTCAACAGAGTGGCTGCCTCGGATTCCAGGTGGTATGCTAAGGTTTGGTGGTGATGGAGTTGGCATTGAGTTGCTTCTAGTGAGGTGACTTGATTCAGAAGGAGGTTCGAGGAGTCCGGTGCTGCTTTGACAAGGTCCAGCAAGATATTGCTTTGGGTCTCCGGATACACCCACATCACCTCTAAAACATATATCTTCAGTTAGCTTCCCCATGTCAATAGCACCTTTTTGCTGTAAGCTAGCTAGAGTGTTGGGGTCTGCACCAGCCATTACCGCTGTTATGGCCTGCCTAGATCGAGAATTTGGACGATAGTACCATGTCCTACCAAACATAATCTCTTCGTAAGTTTTGACATTCGTATTTGGAGGGCTAATTTGCTGTTCTGCACTTTCAGAACGTGAAAAGTACCCTGAGTCTGTACTGCCTTTACATGGGCTCAAGAGGTTAAGCGATTGGGTTGCAGGATCTGAATCTAGACTTTTCTTCTCTTTTAATCTCAGGGCTAAACATTTTTTAATGTTGGGGGAGTCGTCCAGAGAGTGCACTCGGCCCCCTGCCTGAGAGCCCAGCATGTGGTGTGAGGTCTTGCTGTCTTGAAAAGAGGGACATTCCATTCCTGGAGAAGGGACAGCTCCAGGTTTGGGAACGATCAGGATAGGCACTTTCATCGCTCCCATGGATAGCTCTTCAGCTGAGTCTGCATAGGCGGGTTCCACACCACCTATGGACAAGATGGACTACGATTTAGTGATGCTATATTTTCAATGAAACTCAGGAAATAAAAGATGGAATTTATGGAACCAAATAAAGGAAAAGAAAAATACATGCATTAAATTTGAAAATGTTGTTCTGTGCATTAATGAAAATAAAGCCTGTCTAAGTCTAATGAATATTTATTTTTTTATTGGAAATGTGCGTTATGGAAACTACTACAAAATATTTTATTAAATTCACCATTATAAAAGGTAGCTTATATAAAATGGGAAAATAAGTATATTTATACTGACATCAATTCTAAAGTTTTAATTTTGCTATTGGGTGAAGTGAAAATCACATCTAGTAAATCGTATATTAATCTTAACATTTTTAGACTTTAAAACCATATTATTCAAGTTTACCTGCATTTTTTCCAGCCTCAAAGGATATCTGAGGTACAGGACTCCCTTTCTCCATCAGCATCGTGGCTCCTTCCACCCCCTCCTCGTCTGTGTCTGTACTCTGCTCTCCGTCTGAGTGCGCCTCTGCTTCCCCCGATGGAGATGCCTGGTCCAACTCTCCGGCTCGAGATGCAGCCAAATCCGAAAACGGCACCAGTCCTGCTTTAATGGCGTGAGCATGGGACTTGCGATGTTTGTAAAGGTTGCTTTTAGTTTTAAAGGAGAATCCACACGGCACACATGGGTAGGGTCGCTCTCCTGTGTGTGATCGGATATGCTTTTTCAACACGCTCGGTTTGGCGCAAGCTCGTCCACAATAGTGACATATATACTTCCCGGGCTTTTTTGGCTTTTGATCTTTCTTGCCATGACTCTCTTCCAAGGAATCCGATTGGGAATACTGCCCAAAAGAACTGGGTAAACTAGGTGATTTTTGCCTTGGAAAGCGTCCTGCCCCAGATGCATGCGGTTGCGTATGCCCAGGATGTCCAAATAAATCGTCTGAAGGGAGCTGACCGGCAAAGGGCCAAGCATGAGGTTCGAGTCCTGGCTGGGGTTTGGCTCCAGACAAGAACCGCTGCTCTGTTTGTGGATGTTGCGGATATTGCTGGCCCATCTGGTAGGCATATCCCCTCGGAAACCCTTGCCCATATGGTCCTTGCGATTCTCCCATTGGGGACTGTCCTGGTAGCATTTTCCCAGTATTTCCCATCATTCCGTATTTTTGTCGTGGCACAGATCCACCAGTAGCACCACAAGGTAAGCTCTCCCTATTTCTAGCTTCTGGATCGGCAAAAGTGCTTCGTTTGGTGGATGTAGGTTCTGATGCCCACTTTCTTTGCAAAGTTGCCTTGTCCATCACTGGATCTTTGCTTTGGCATTTCTGCCCACCACCGGAAGCAGACTCCTGAGCTTCCATCGCGTAATGCTCTTTCTTAGGTTCGAAAAGGGGGGAAGTTGGGGAGATTTAGATAGTTAAAAAGTCCCAAAGCTCATTAAAAGCATAGCTCAAAGTTTTGGGGCTAAAGCCAAGTTCAGCTCAGGTCCATCACTGCACCGGACCAAAATATAGGTAAGCAAAAACACAGGAGCATCAAATGACAACATTAGCATTGTAGCGCTCTGATTCTGGTATTGTAAACATGATGGTTTCTCCAGTTGTTGCAAAGCCAAAGCCAAATGATCTATGAAAAGAAGAAAATAGGACAATTTTAGTCATTGGGATAAATTGTGTTACAACAGATATTTCTGAAATGCTAACCTTTTATGAGTAAAAGTGCAAGTAGATCCACATTTAGTAGATTCAGAAGTCATTCAGCTTGTTCAACCGGATATCTACAAGAAAAACACAACAAAACTATTATAGTATTACAACAAACCAAAACCTCAAGCAAAATTTTCAAGAATGTTATGACAAATTCTTATGGTTCATTGACAGGATGCTTTCACAGACCTGTCAAAGCTGTTTCTATGCTCTAAAAACATCATGTAATTTAAAGCATGTTTGCGTAACCTTTTATTATAAGTCTGTTTACATCTCCAAAGCTCAAAATGTTCTGTTCCACCTTGTGATGTCATGTAGTGGTAGTTTTCAAGTTAACAACTATCTTTTACCTTCCAGGGTTGAAATGATCAAAATGATTGTAGTAAAGGTGTTTGGAGTTGAAAAACACAGTGGAGCACTTCCTGTATTATCACATAACATCACAAGGTGGAACAGAGTTGTTTTCCATTTGAGAGAAGAACTTAATATACAGTGATGAAGAAACAACATTATAACAGACAAGAAAATAGCATAACATGGGCCCTTAAACAATGACTAAAAACGAGTCAAATACTATCTTAGATGATACTCGGAGTGAAAAGTTTCAGAACCACTCCAGTATGATCTTCACCACACCACCACATTTCATCTGAACTGCCAGCATACATCTTTTGTCTAGCTTGTCAAAGGCTGTATAAGGGGTATAATATAGATGCTATTAGATCCAGGGTAATTTCTCTCTCCATCTGTGCTGCTTTCTGCCCATTTCCTCCTCGCGCCCTCCTTCCCTTCACTCAATGACTCACTGGTGCAATGCAAACCCACGCTGTTCCTAAAAAGACACAAAGGCTTAAAAATAGCACCGGGGGAAGTGACGTTCGGCAGTCATAATGTGTGGAGGCGGGCAAGGAGGCCAAGGCGCAGAGCAAGAGGCAAGAATCTGTGGCCTTCCTTCCTCCTGTGGTTGTTTTTTTTTTTTTTTTTCTTAACATGATGGTATATTGCAACATAAAGGAAAAAAAGTCATACATATGAAAAGATGTAAGTACAGGCTTCAAAAGTTATTTAGGATGTGGTAGGATGTACGGTGATGCAATAAGTCATGTGTTGAGAAAAACTAAATTTAAACTGCAGTTTAATTGCAGTTAGTAACCATTGTTACAAGTAGTACAGCCACATACCATAAATACTATCGATGATACTTATTTTATTACAATCTGCACATCATTCAGTGACATCATTCAAGACTATCATGCTATAATTTGAATCGAATAATATTGTGAGTGACAAAGGATTATGGATATGTTTTCAATTGGTCATAAATTATATTACTAAGTGAATGTGAGTGTGAATAGTGAATGTGTCTGTGTATGTATGTAGTAATCCTAAAAATACTTCAACTACAATAATCAGTATCAGTACAAAATGTACTGCTGCTACAACAATACACACTTTAAAATTAACCAAGCCAAAATGGGAACTGCCTCTAATTACATATATTACCAACAGCTACAATCCCCTGCCATGATTCATTGGCAGTGCAGTATTTATAGCTGTCCAGTGTACATTTTTAGGTGAATAGTCTGAAACAATGCAGATTTTTTATTTTGCCTGGAATGTTCTAAAAAATAGCATACAAATTAGCAATCTCCATGGAAACAAGCACATGACTCCAGTATCTTTGGGCAATAAAACACCTTATACAATTAATTAAAGATACATTTACACAACCAGTCAAAAGTTTGGATCTCATTCAATGTTTTTGTCTCCATTTCATATACATACAAAACACAGAATATATGAAGTAAGATATATTATGGAGCAAAGAAAAACATTAAATAGCGCCTCTCTATATTATACTGTATTCAAATCCTCAAAGTAGCAACCCTTTCCTTTGTTGAAAAGTATTCAGTAGAGCTATTTAACTTTTTTCTTTACTACATAATTCCATAAATCTTGCTTCATATATGCGGTGTCTTCCCTATGTATCTAAAATGTAGAAAGTAACAAATAAAAAAGAGAGAGTGCGTCCAAACTTTTGACTGCTAGTGTATATTAAACTGTCAAACATGGGGACTAAGGATGGAAATTAGCTTTGGCTACAATCCTACATATTTACAAGTGCATGTTTTTCTTTGCATTACCTTGTCTTTTAGTAGGCATTGTCCCTTTAATAAATGAATATACTTACACATTCATACATATACATACACATACGCATACACATTCACATGAAAAAATCAGGTCCGTCACCAGATTTTTTCACCCTCCACCAGAAAAGTTACATACTACACCTTTAAATCCAACTCATAATTGTGGAAGAAGTACAAGTGAACAAAGCAGAGTACTTTGCAGAGTACTTTGCAGAGGTGGCATCTGCTTGTGCTGCAGTGTATGTTTCCACAGAGTAACGTCTCCAGGACCACAGAACACCTGGGAGAGGAGGAGGCTGGGCAGATAACACTACGCAGCTGCTGAGAATGCACATTTATGCCGTGTATTTCCTCATTGCACTTTGTAAAAATAGCTCTGCATAGCTCACACAAACCCATTGCAACACGGTTAAGCAGGACCTGGTGACGTCTCAGGCCCCAATGTGAGAGCTAAAAATAACCACACAGCAAAACACGCCGCATTCTTCACAGCAGGGAAATTAACT
Source organism: Odontamblyopus rebecca (assembly GCA_030686955.1). Taxonomy (NCBI): domain Eukaryota; kingdom Metazoa; phylum Chordata; class Actinopteri; order Gobiiformes; family Gobiidae; genus Odontamblyopus; species Odontamblyopus rebecca. The sequence goes on along the minus strand of CM060673.1, from coordinate 20,494,696 downwards.
TTGGCCCATTTCAGCCCCCACGTGATACAAAGCAGACCAAGCATAGGGAGGTTTGATAGAAAGATAAGGCTGGAAATTATAATTAAAGGTGCACTGTGTAGCTTTTCTGGTGCGGCGTTCCATGGTGATGTTATGGTTTTCCCTGAAATGTTTTCTTTTTTGGCTGGGGGTCCATCACCTGCTTGTTTCTATGGATTATGTCAAAGCTCTGCATCAAATATTCCACAGTATGGCATTAAACAGCGCTCCCTTATATTTATTCAATTACAGGTGGTTTTACTGCTAAAAATACCTAGAAAAACAGGCATTCTGACTGAGCGGGGTTGCCTCTACACAGATCTGACCTGTAATTTGGTCTGGTGTGGTCTCCATGAAGATAGAAAGCTTTAATACTATACTGTGAAACATTCCAGACAAAGCAATGACATGAATTTGACGGACCCATTACCAGAAAAGTTACACAATGCACCTTTAGGAATATTTAAAATAATAACAACTTGAACTGCATTGCTTGAAAGTCATTTGGAGTTAAATAATGTCATTGATTGATTAAATGATTTAGAGAAGAGAAGAGCTAAATGTTTGGATAATCTGTTCTATTTACGTTTTACGCAATCCACCTTTAAACTGGTTGTTGTTTGTTTTGTAACAGCAGGTCTGCATAGCACTGAGTGGGAGACTGTGTTATGGTCAATGACTTACATAAAGCAGTATTTATATATACCTGTCTATTTCCTGTGGTGAGAAAGACACAGCTCTGAGCTGGATGTGAAATTGTGGGGGCGGGATTTGTTTCAGGGGCAGGGTTAGGGCAATTGGTGGGAGGGGCACAGAAGCACAAGTTAACACAAAATACACTGTACTACCATATGGTTAAGATTAAGGTACTTGCTTACAAATGTGTAACTGTATTTGCAAATTTCAATTCATAGCAATGATTTTTATGTGAATGCTACAAAAACAGTCCATGGTTTCCCTTGAGTGGACCATCTAAAAAAAAACACTTAAACCAGTTTAGTGCTTTTACAAACTTCCAGCAAATTAAGCCTAAATTCAATGTATTATATAGGACATACTTTGCAGTGCCATCACGCTGGGGGTGTTCTTCTTGCACGTCTATTGGTGGAATGTTTAGCAGTTACCGCTGTGACACAATGCATTTTCGGGAGCTTGTGCTCAATACGAGCATTCATGTCCTGTTTAATAGTTTGATTTTCACCAAAGGGAGACTGAATAATTGAAAAACTTTTGGCTAGCCGGCATGTGGTAATTTTATGTGAGAGAGACTTGTGTAGCTCACCTGTTTTAATTCCTGCTTAAACAGGTTCTTTCTGATTGGACTGTGTTAAAATAAAGATCAGATTAAAGTCTAAATTGAGTAAAAGAGCTTCAGACAAAAAGTGCCTACATCAGCATCACACCAGGGAACTAAGTTTGAGTCGATGAAATCAGCTGCAAAGTATCAATAGAAAAGTAGATATTCACTATAAACATCCTTAATCGACAGTAAAATATAAAAATATACAGGTTATGTAAGAAATCAACAGACCTCAGACAGTTAACCACACTACAGAAGGCCATATCCAATGTAACTTAGACCAAACATGGGCATAGTAAAAATCACAGCTAAAATTGTATCTCCTGCCACTTCTCCAAACTGGGAGAGTGGTGACAATTATCTGGTGCAGAAAGCTACCATCAATGTCTGGGTTTTCTAGGATGCAAGGAAACCCTATGTTATATATTTAGTCCATAGTTAAAACTCAGACAGCCACAAGATAAGCACCTATACCGTTCTGTAACAAGGAGCATTCAAGACACAGCAGCTGACCACGACAAAAAATATGCAACGCAAGTCTTTTTAGGCTGTTCAAAAGAGCACTCGCTATGCTGCTTTAAACTAACATAGTGTAGTGGATTAACTATTTATGCTGTTTAAATCTTATGCTAAACTCAGACTTGCAATGCATTTCTACTGGACATGTTAACATAAATATAAGTTAGATGTAAGTAAACTTGGTAGACAGTATGTTAGTGGGTGTCTTGAGACTTATTGCCAAGTAAAGATTAAAGATACACTATGTAGCTTTTCTGGTGGGAGGTCTACCACTGGCTTGGCTCCATGAGATGTTACTGCATTGTGTAACTTTTCTGGTGGAGGGTCCGTCAAATGTTTTTCTCCATGGACATGTTATCACTTTGTCTGGAATGTTTCACAGTATGGTATTAAACCTTTATGTGTTCATGGTGACCAGACCAAGTTACAGGTCAGATCTGTGGAGAGACAACCCCGCTCACAGTCAGAATGCCTGTTTTTCTAGGTATTTTTAAGATATAAAATCACCTGTAATTGCATAACTGTAAGATCGAGCTGTTTAATGTCATACGGTGGAACATTCCAGGCAGAGCAATGATATATCCATAGAAATAAGCAGGTGACGGACCCACAACTCACAAAGTTACACAGTGCCCCTTTAAACATAGCTTGTATTTATTTAATTACACTTGTTTTAAGAATACTCAGAAATACCCTGCTTGTCTGCACGGATATTGAAAAGCTTAATGTCATACTGTGTAACATTACAGGCAAAGTGAAAAATATTTCCAAGGAGGTGGCGGCTCGTCCATCAGAAAAGTTACATAATGAATCTTTAAGGAAATTCTGTTATCTATTTAACTTTTAAACTTATTTTTGATGAGACTACATTAGTTTGGAACCTTATAGTAAAATGCACACAAAAAATCCTCTTATTTGCACATTTAAGTAGCCTTTTCCGTAACACCAGCAGTAGTAGTTCTTAGTAGTTATTACTTTCCCTCATAGTCCTTTCTTATTGTCCTTTCCCTGTGGGTTCCATAGATATTTGTTGATAAGCACAGCCCAGACGTCTGCAGTGGAGGCCAGTCGTTCATGAGCTCACTGGGGTGCCTCAGACCAACACTCGAGCTGCACATTCCTCCAGGACCAAAACAAACACCAGCCTATTTCTGCCCATTTCTGATACCGTGCCACTCTGCTGCAAGTGGACTGTAATGGACTTCTAATAATAAAACAGAAAGGACAAAAGACAAATAAGCAAATGTGACTGTATGAAAAATACTATGACTTAATTATTTTATTTAGTATAGTAAATGTACTTCCTGGAATGTATGAAGTATAACTTAGGACTACGGGGTCAAAATACCACATATGATATTTCACTTTACACTGCACAGACTTTTCTGTTGGAGAGTCCGCCACCTGCTTATCTCCATGGAAATGTTATTGTTGAATGGGATGTCCAGGACATGATTAAATTTATCTGTCCTGTGTGTATTCAGTTATTCAATTGCTAAATAACACCTTCAAAAACATTCTTATTGAGAGTGAACTCGTCCGGTGGCATTACCTGCTTTTCTTAGATAAAATGTAATGCCATAATGCATGTAATGTAATGCCTCCACCAGCAAAGTTTCTTGCACCTTTAATATTAATCACTGTGCTACTTTAATAAAAAAAAAATAAAACAAACGGACAAGATTAAAATAGTCTCACAATCTGGAACGATCAAAACATCTAGTTACACTGACTGATACGAACTGATGACAAGATGACTGAAATCTAACAATGTTCCCTTCCTTTGCAGTGAGAGCTGAATTTTGTAAACTGTAGTTGAAGAGAATGTGTTTTTGTGTGTAAAGTGTCAGCATTGGCCCTGAGTTGTGTTTGGCTCCGAGTAGCTGATAAAATGTTTTCTGTTAGATCCACAGCTCCCTGCTCCTGTCTCTGCTCCTGCTCCTGCCCCTGTCAGGCTCCTGTTTCTGCTCCTGCCACACTCCTGCCCAGACCTTGGTTTCACGTCAATATTACAGTAGTGCTTATCAGAAATATTCAGCAGAGACAGGTGAAAGATCATAACGTCAGCTATTCGAATGTGTGTCTTTTCTAGGATAGGCCTCTCTATTAACCCAAGCTTAGGAGCAAATATTGTGAACTACAGGCTTCTAGTTGTTAAACACAGATAAAGACTCAGTTTGGGTCCCAGTTTCAAATGCTTCCTTTATTTATTCAGCCAAAATAAAAAGTGAATCATTGCTAACAAGCTGTGTACACTAAATTAGAGCATTGGTTTTAAAATGATATATGCAGACGTAATACTATGGAATAATTAGCAGAGTCCACCATTCACCTCTTCAAGTATATGATGAATCTTGCTGCATTGGCACGAGTACAAACACACATGCAGCACTATACCAAATTGGCTCTCTTGATATATTTTAAAATGCCAGAAATCTTTTGACCAAGTACAGCTAACATGTTTCAGGAGACAAAACCAACCCACAAACCCACTACTGTTCGCAATAAAAATTTACTTCGTTATGGTCTAGGTTGGTCCGAAACTGAGCATATTCCACGCAGTCGCCAACTCCCCTCCTCTTTCTCTCACTCCATGTTCTGTTATGGCAAAATATAAAGTGGTTAATCACTGAATGGAAAGCATTAGTAACATGTTTGAATAATTTAGGGCCCCTCTGACCACCCAAAGTAGCAGCACACTCCATGGAAGGCGCAGAAACTCGAAGCGGGCCCATTGTTAACAGTGGATTGGACATAAACAAAGAAGTGTGTATGGGTAATATGAAGCCAACTGGCAGGACTCCTATCTGGCTACAATAGACTGTTCCTTCACCTCGGCGGTTTAACTAGCTGCTATAACCGGGGACCATTCGATGGAAAAAAGATGAATCTGAATTTTACCATTTAAAATCCCTTTATATAAAACAGCACACAGATGTTTCTACACCATCTCATCTCACTAACTTGTTGGCCTCAAATAAGCATTACACAAACTGAACTATTGCAACTACATTAAGTTAGTGTATAACAAAAACCAACTAACTAACACATGATTTGGATATATATATAAGTTTTAAAAAAAGAACGGAGGATTATTTAATTTGAAGTACATGTGGAAGACTAAGACATTGAGAGACCAACACAATACTACTACAGTAGAAGCATGTTCCTTTTACAGTGCCCTTGAGCAAGGCAGTAAAGCGAGTGTAGGAGCGGCAGCCTGCGGCCGGCAGCAGGGGACTGTGGTTAAAACCAGGAAGAGCTCAGCGGGACTACAGTAAGGACTGGTGTTTTCAGAAATATAGCCCATGTACTCCACCGCCACGAATCCAGAAAATACAACTATTTAGGTCACTTTGTTTTTTTTCTCAAGATGTTCTTAATTTTGGGGAGTATGGATACAATTATGAAATCCTAAACTTGTATGTTTTCAAATGTTAAGTCACAAATCATCGTACTGGACTATTGAGGGATTACACAGACAAATTATCATATTTCAAAATAAATAAACAAAACTATGGTAGCCTTAAACTGTCAAATCTAGTTAGAGGTTGGAGTCAAATGGATTTAATGTAGAATTTATGATGAATAAATCCAAAATTTAGGAAAACTATTAGGCAAAAGCAATGAAAATACATTATAAAAGAAAACATGTAAAAATGATCAAAATAAAAAACAAAAGTACACGCCCACAACACCTCCACAAACACAATAGAGGCAAGGCCCAAGGACACAACAGCAGCAAACAGAAGCTTATGGAGGGAATTGAACCAACAGTGAAGAGTGGGCTTATAGGGTTTTGGCCAGTGCTGAGTTAAGCATAATAAAGTCATCTAGACAAACAGTGACAGCCATTTACTCTCCTTCAAGCAGAGGAAGATGGATAAATGATTTTGCAGACTGCTCCTCCAGGTCTGAAAGCTGTCAGAATCTGTTAGATTGTCCAAGGACTCAAAGTGCCGACTGCTCATTTTCAAGACGTGTTTCATTTTAATTTAGCCTCGCCTGTCACTCATTTGTATTTTCCTTTTCTTTTTTCTTTTTTAGCGACACAGCTGAGACCAGACAGAGGAGGCACAAGTCAATGTGAGAAACGAGTCTATCAAAACCAGTGTAGGTGGGCTGGAAATATAATCGAAATAAATGTTGGACGAATCAGGGTTAGAAATTATTTTAGTCAAACTACAGAAGCCATAGAGGGTCAAAATAGTAAATAAGTAATATCCTCAATTAAAGATGGGAGATTGAAAAATTGATCGCAATTATTGTTTTCGAGATAAGCAAAATTAGAATATTGCGGATATCTTCTATACACTCGTCTAGAGTCATTTTCCAAACAAATAAATATTAAAGTGATATTTCATTTTTGTGGTTAATTTTGTGGTCCATTCAACATTTACAGGTACATTAAAGCACATTCCTGGTGCATTAGAATATAGTTTGAATATTGCCACGGAGATAAAGCAAAAAAACAAACAAGCTATTCATTTTTGTCAGCATTACCCACCCACTAGTTTGAAATGCTCCCGTAATTCATTATGACAGTCGATGGAAAGCATTTGTGTTCCTAGATTTGCTTGTACCTCCTTTGATTGACAGAAGTGCAGTCACCAGGAGCACATAGAGTTTTTCACAGCTTTGACAGATTTGATGAACTCAGCTGAACCACTGTGGATGGGGACTGTGATGTGAAACTGTAACACTGAAAGTCAAAGGATTTGTTAATGTGAGACAAGGGAATGATTTAAACAGTGATATGCAAAATATTTAATCACAACTTTATAGTTTATGTAACTTTTCTGGTAGAGGGTCCGTCCAAATGCTTTTCTCCATGGAGATGTTATTGCCTCATCAGGAGTGTTTCACAGTAAAGAGACCAAACCAGGTCAAGTTACAGGTTAGATCTGTGGAGAGACAACCTCACTCACAGTCAGACAGCCTGTTCTAGGCACTTTTGAGCTATAAAACCACCTGTTATTGAACAAATGTTTGGTAGAGCTGTTTAATATCACGCCATGGAGCAACCACCATCCATAGAAACAAGCTGGTGACTTGCACAGATAAATGCTGTTGTTGTGTCCTTGGGCAAAACACTTAACCCACCTCGCCCCCCATGCAGCCTCTGTGTACACTGGTGTATGAGTGCGAATGGGTGAGCGGTTCTTTGATGTAAAGAGCTTAGAGTGCCTTGAAGGTGGAAAGGAGCTATATAAAAATGTAACCACTGACCATATAATTACGTTTTGATCACCAAAAAAATATTTTGACATTCAGGCTGGCATCTCCACAGATCTGACCTATAAAGTGGCTTTGTGATGTTACCCGCTAGTCGCCATGAAGATAAATAGGTTTAAAGCCACACCAGGGAGCATTGCATTGCAGCATTAACATCTCAAAACAAGTGTCAGACTTTCCACCAGAAAAATACATTCATTCTGATAGCATCAAAATAGCTGAATCGCCCACCATAGGGTCCATCTCATTTCATTCAGCGTTATAGTCAAAATGAACAACACAGGTATCACGTTTGCCACATATCGTGAAGCTCTGGATCTGAGTAGTGCCCAGTTTAGAGTCAGTCTGTGGGAGGCAGGAGGAGGAGGAGGAGGAGGAAGAGGAGGAGGCAGAGCAGAGCCAAGGTTACACTGTTACAGAAGCAAGGATTATAAAACGGAAATATACAGGAAAAAGGACAAAAGCTGTACTCTTTATAAATAGACATGTTTGTGCTTCGTTCATTCACCTTTTCATTCATTCCACATCTAAATCACATCACAACTGTACCATACTGTAATTAAAACATATCAGCCAAGCACTGATATTGATTATTTTTCAGCTGTTAAGAGTCAGTGAATCATTTGTATCTAATACTAACTTCTACTTCCTCATAATCTATTTTTACATTCATTTCTGCATGCTTGGGGATGTCAAGATATGCAGTTAATCGATGAGTGTGATTTTTTTTTTATATAATGATAAGAACTAAAAGAATTGTGACTGTTTAAGAAAAGCTAAATTAATACATTTCAATTAGGTCTGTCATTAAACATTTATTAAGTGTGATATATTGCTCAAGTAAATATAGACAATACATGAAAATATTGCTAATTTATGAAACACAATAACCCAAGAGCAGATTTAAACCACAAAAACTATTCTATGTACAGTTCATTGTTCAAAATTATGAACAGCAATAACAGAATGAAACACTTTAGGATTTAGTCTTGTGTAATGAGTCATAGAAGCTATAAATTCAACCTTTTATGTCTTAAATTTTATAATATAACCAAAAGGAAAAAAAAAAAACACACAAAAAAATTCCCAGTAGTGCAAAAAAAAAGTACGCATGATAAATATTGACCCCAAAAATATTGTTCCAGCGTTCATGTAATGGAACGATAAGTCAATATAGTAATTATCAAGACAGGCCTAATCTCAATTCAATCCATAGTCCCAAAAATGAGAGCTAAATTGCTTTATTATCTGGCCGTTCATTTCACATTGAATTGACTTTATCATACAGAAAGTGTGATTTCATAAAGCTGGCCACATATTTAATCGGGTCCGGACCTGCTGTGTGTTACCTTTATGCTATTTTACACACACTATTCCCCCTGAATGCACCATCTCCATTTGGACACATCTGACTTTAGGGCCCGCAATGTACGCAGTCTTAATCCTATAATGTTTACAGTCCATAAAGACAAACGAAACATCTTTAGCTCTGCACCTGCTCTTCCACCGATTCACAATAACATCATGTGGCAATAAAAACACACACACACACACACACAATGACACAATGCAAAAATGATGAAGTGAAAGTTAGCAGACAAATTGGATTCCATGTTTTAACTTGACTATTCAAAGCACGTACAAAACGTATTACAGTGAGAATGCTGAAGGGCCATTATGAGAACAAAATATGATGAAGCAAATTTTCTGATAAAACCAAAGGAAAGGGAAGTCTGTACTCCCTAACCCTTGCAGGGAAAATATTGGGGGGTTCCCATTTGATAAACATGGAACAGAGGTCTCAGAAAGGTGACTCCGCCAAAATGAGGCTGGTTTTAATTGAAATGATATGTTTTGAATTTGAAATATGTTTTTCATTTGGGGAAATGTTGTAATTGTGTGAGTGTTTCACGCTCGGAGACTCTGGAGTTCTGTTCTACAGTCTTTGGAGGTGAGGTCATTCCAGTCTGTTTCAGTGCTGGCCAATGTACACAACTATCACAATCCTTATGTTGTGTTTTCACCATATTAGTCCAGGAAAATGACTCTATTTTTCACATTTGGGGAATTTCATTATTAGACATTACTGCATTACAACTTAACATTATTATTCAATGTCTTTTCTGTGGTTTCAATTATATAGTCTTTTTTTTAAGACTTGGAGCCAACCACTTTTAACATATTTACATTGTGAGGTAAAACAATGTGCTGTCATTTGGCTCATGTTAGCAGCTATAGATAAAGTTAAATACATTCAGGTTGTTGGTTTGAAAACATAGAATAATAAGACTAAAAGGCTTGGGGCAAAACACTTAACAGATTTATGGATGGTGAGGACATTACTGTAGGGGTAGACAATAAGACCAAAAAAGCATGATTTCTGTTTTCTCATGACTCATGTTCAGTCTTTATTTTGGCTTTAAAAGGGAACAAGTTGATTGCTGCTTCTGGGAGTCCATGCTTCACTGTGATTGGTTAAATGCACCTGTCACTCAGAGCACTATGGAGGCTGACTAAGAGGCAGAGAGGGGGAGCAGTGTGTGTGTTTGACCATAGACCGGCATTAAACAGAGGTGCCCTAAATCACCAAATAGCAGTGTCACAGGGAGTAGATTTTGTTGATCATATCACCACAAGCCCTACATTAGTGAGTGCTAGAATAGGTTTGGTTGAATAAAAAGAGTTATTGTATTATATTTTTACTGTGATAATAACATTTCATTTTAGTTTTCTTAACTAAAAAAAAATTTGGTTGGTTGGCTTCATGTCTGTAATTTGCCCTTGAATAAATAAAAGTAATCATGATTCTGATGAGAGGCGAGGTGGTTAAAGTTATTTTGTTTAAACAAGGTTTTTTAAACTGATGTAATACGACTATTTACTGACTGTAGTCAACCAAAAAAGTCTCATAATGTTATTTTTACAAAGCTGTTCTATAGTTACATGAAAGATAAATAACAGCTACATAAGGTATTTGGATAAGTTTTGTCTTATGTTATTTTTGTTTTATGGAAATACATTTTCAGTCCCAGCACTTGTATCGGTTGATGTCAGTTATCGGCAGATATTTAAGGCTATAGGATGGGTACTGGAACTGAAAAAGCTGCATGGGTGCGTGCCCTATTTATTGTTGTAATTTAGAGTACCTGTTATCTCTAAAGCATTTTGCTGTTTTTATCTGTGAAAAGCGCAATATAAATAAAGTTTATTTAGCCTACTTACTATCTAGGGGGGGAGCCTATTAAGGTGACTATGGGCCTTGGGCGGGAGTCTGGAGATCTAACTTTCCACACTAGCAGTAAAAGGTTAATTAAACATAAACATTCCTATTGATGAGAACTGACTGCCTAAACATCTCCAATCCCACTTTTCCACTCTTCCACAAAGGCTCCTTCAAACCCGGTTGCGTCACATAATTGTACATTTACATTGAGCTAAGAAACCTATACAGGAAAGAGAACACGTCAGAACAACTCAGTGTAAAAGTGTGTGGTTTTTTCCATGTCCTATTGCCCAAGCCGGGGTAACTTCTGCACAGCTGTGACTATTTGACCAGCGTGCTTCCATTTAGCCGAGAGAGAAGAGAAACGCACAGGAAAAACATGTTGTGAACGGGAAGGTGGTTGGTGTGAATCGCCAGTGGAACAGCGGAGGAAAGAGTCATATTTTCCATAGGGCCGGCCTTGAAACCATTACAAGCGGCTCTGTTTCTTTGGAGCTGGTGGAGTTTGAGATTCATTAGATTTTCCACAACAGTGTGCAGAACGCCCCGGGACGCAGCCGTGGACAGGGGAAGGGTGAGCCTCGTTAAGGGCACTTTTTGTGGATGGACAAGAGGAGGTTTACAAGCAGGTTTACAAGGCTGCACTAAAGCTAAACAGTGCGGCCTCTGTGATTTGAAAAGTTGCTGAAAATGAACCTGACGAAATGGAAAAAATCTTGAGATTACAAATGTTTTATGTGTGTGTGAGTGTGTGTATGTGTGTATTTCTTTTTTTTTTTAGTTCACAGAGGTTTCGTATCATAGGATATTTAAGTCATACTTGTTTAAATGTTAAAGGTCCCATATTATGCAAAATTGACCCTTGTGAGGTTATAGCTATGTTTGAACTTTGTTACCTCTTCAAAAACATAACTGGAGTTGGTTTTGTTTCATTCACACATGTTTGAGTAATTCTTTACTGTTAATCTGTCTACATCTCCATATTTCAATAAGGTCTGTTCGACCTTGTGATGTCAGTAGTAGTTTTCAAATTAACAGCTACCGTTTACTTTTGTTCAGCAGAGACTGGCAATTCCAGGGCTGAAATTATCCAAATGATTATAGTGAAGGTGTACGGAAATTAAAAACACAGTGGAAATGTTTTCTGTTTAAGAAGAATTCAGCCTAAATGTGCTGGATTTTTGTGTTAAAAATGCATGAAGAAAACACAACTCCAGGAATATTTTTGATGAGGAAACATTATATCACACTAAATCAGACATAATGTCATATTATGTGATTCAATGCTAAATACAGTAATATTACTGTTACATTTCAACTTCATAGATGGCGCTGACCAATTCAACTCTTGAGAAAGAAACTATAAAACTAAATACTCTTTTTATAGTTGGCTAGTAGTCATTACGAGACACGGCACTGACAGACAATAAGGCAATATCAAATTTTATTCGTTAGGGGAAATTTAAGATTAAAATTATACATTTGAAGATCTGAAATTGAGCTTCATATAATAAAATATAATAAAACAATGTATTTTTCTGAATGTTCATCCATGCACCATTATACTTTTAGCTTCATCGCTTCAAGCTCCAACCAGTTCAACATTATATGACGCAAACCACAAACCTGCCCACGCTGTTCATTTTTGTCCAGCACCTTTCTCCAAAACACTCTCCGAGTTTAGCTCATGGCTGCCCATTGTGAACACTTTATGCAACATCTTTCACCCTTTTTCTATGAATGATGCTCAGAGTGGGAGCTTCCTGCCCACAAGCGCGCTGCTAAAAGTTTAGAGTCAAAACCAGGTCATTTTCAGACTATTTTGAGTTTTGACAAAGGAGATTGCAGAGAGACGCGCTGCCCAAACTTATGTAAGGTGCTTTCTTTTCATCTCCATCTCCCCACTACTTTTAGGTTGAAAATAAAATGCCTGGAGGTTGGGTGATCGGTAGCTGCTGACATCTCAGAAATGAGTGAAAATCTAAAAGGGCCCTTTTTGCACAGCGTTGCATCAGATTCTGCACAAGAAGCCTCGCAACAAGACCAATAATAGCATTCACACTTTGTATGAGGTAATTAGCAGGAAGCTAACGTTATGCGTTATGCTGTTATGTTATGCTGTTATAATAGGAACACTGGACTGACACAGTAAAGGGCAAACTGATGCAAAATTTCAACTTGCAATCATATAATGGGCTTTTTAGAAGTGCAAATTCTGAAAAATACTGTCACAAAAAAAACAAAAAATTTGCTAAATTTCAATAAAACCTATAGTTAACTATACATGGGCCTATCTGTTATAAGATCAAGACCATTCTAAATCACAAGTAAATTTTTTCCTATATATGTAATTATTAAAGCATCATTATCTGTACAAATGAGTGTCTGGTCTTGTCTCTCTAGTCGCTCTTTCAGAAAATAATTAAACTGTGGTTGAATCAGGAGAAACTAAAGCTGATGATGGTGAATAACCTGCCAAAACATTTCCTAGTCCTTCCATCGTGTGTGCTTAGGGCCTGGTTTATTCCTAGAGCACTGGGGGTGTTTGGTGAATGATTCTGAGTTGACACCCGTTGGAGTCGCCCACGGGTACTGCGTTGGGGCGAGCAGAAGTTTGGTGGGCGTGTGGTTCGGTGTGTCTGTCCTGTGCTGCAGCGATATGACTAACATCTCACACCAAAATGATTCTGAGACGCACAGATGGCTTTGGGAGAGAAATACTGCTACAAAGCTGCAAGTATCAAGCTTAAGTATAACAACATGGCTGAACCAGGACTAAAGAAGGAACACAACAAGAACCAACCAAGCAATCAGTCAAAACACGATCAAGGGCCTAAAACTAGGATTACTAGGGCTGGAATTATTTCATCCTCCATCTTTGCATTTGACACAGGCACAAACGGGTTAGTCTGGAAAACTGCGTACCTTTGAGCAGCTGTAGCTAAAAGAGTTTATACTCACAGTTTATACTTAACACAATCAAATATACTGGCCTGTAATTCACACAATATATACACAATTAAACAAATTAAGAATCATGGGACTAAGACTGATCAGATTATTTCAGTATTCAGAAATGATTTCAAAATCTCGTTCTCATTCTCATGGACCGGATCTTATGACTTGTCTGTATAAAAATAGTGTCTTTTTTACGATACAGAAACTGGAACTGATTTTGGTGTTGTTCCTTTTCCTTAGTATTCTGAGGAGTTTGCAAATGCAACATTGTGTCAACACTATTTGACTCAAACTATGGTTTAAAGACAGCATCTGGACCATAAACTGAAGCATACCAACACCTGGCATCAAAGAGAGGCTCTAAAGGATTGAACTGGGATCAGACTAGGATTAGCTAAAACCCACACAATACCAAGGTGGATTCAAGCGGATGTGCGTACTTTGTAGTAAATGTATCTTAAAAACTCTAACAACTGTGTTTAATCTCACCTGATTTTCTGCACATGCTCAGTTTGCTTTTAGCTTGAGTCCTGTAAAAAAGCAGAAACGAATGCGAGATTTTTATTAGAGAAATGTATTTACAAACTACCAATACAAAAAATAAGAACAGCCACATGTATTACTTAAATAACGGCACTAAAAAGAGAAGAGTGTGTTTATGGACTAAAAATATGACATTGCATAACACACAAATATAGAGATTGTGTACGTAAGGATTACCAGGATACTGACCAAACCAGCAGGTCAGTCACTCCTTTAACCGCATAAACCACGCCCACTCCTCCACAAGCCACACCCACAATCATGCAAGCTCACTCACTGTCAAGTTTCTCCCAAATGTATGAGTTTTACAGTCAGTTCCACCCAGTTCCAGTACTCTGAGCTCATCTGGTCGAGACTGATTTCAAAAGGGGATCTTTCATTTTCTGTTTCTTTTTGTTTCTGAATTCTTTACCATATACTTACTAACAAAAACAGGAGTAGACAGTGATGTAGAAAATAAGTTTGGACAAATACAGAGGAGGGAAAGGGAAAATATGGGTACAAGGATGCTGAAGTTAGCTACATGAAAAGCAAGATGTAAAATACAGTGTGAGTGAAAACCAAGAAGAGCAAAATGTGACTATATACTGTGAGTTTATAGTAAATTAAATTACAAAAGTTGAGGAAAATAATAAAAATTGACCCCAAAATTACCATCTCTGGATTCTAAACAATCTGTACTGAAAAAAACAAACATTCAGACTCATTTGATTTGCTAATTTGCTTGTTTATTTACAGTGCAGGACCTGTGTGTCATACCTCAACTCATTTGTGCCACTTACAGTATCTGCAGTGGAAACAAGTCAAGATACACAGACACAGGTTACGACGAGGTTGGGTTCAGACTGGAGAGTGACTTACTGCCACCACTTAAACCACCTCCTCTTCTTCTTCCTGTCCACCTTGGCTAGGAGCAGCTGAACCATGGCCAGGGAATGCTGCAGCTGATCCTCTGACACCTCCAGGGACATCTGCAGCTCTTCACATCTGAGGAGGGCAGATGTTCTCTCCTCCTCGCTGTGGTTCAAAGCCGCACTCAGCTCCTTGATGGTTTTCTGGTGAAGTGTGTTCTCCTCCTGTTCCTTCTGGAGCTCCTGTTGGGTACTGACCAGAAGCTTCTCCTTGGCCTCGCCCTCCTCAATGGCCTCTTGCAGTGTAGACTTCAGTGCTCTTGTCTCTTGTTTATACCTCTCAGAGCTGTAGTCGTGGCTGTCCGCCTTCTGCATCTTCAGTTGTTTTTCAAGCTGCTCCACTTTCTCTTAGTTTGTCAGGGCGAGAGTCTGCTGCTTTTGGGAGAACCTCTTGAGATCCTTGTTCTCCTGGTAGAGACTGTGCAAATCCTCTTTCACCATCCCTCTAGCTCTAGTTTCACTTAGCTTTTTCTGGAGTTCATCAAAATTCTTCTCGGGAGCTTCTTTTTGTTGGACCTGCTTTGCTAACTCCCTCAGTCTCTGCGTCTGTTTAGAGTAGAGGTGGAGTTGTTCTTGGTGGGCTCTTTGGATCTCCTGAAGCTGCTGTCTCAGGTCAAGTGGGATCTCCACGGGTAGAGGAGTGGCGACCCCTGCTTTTGGAGCCTGAGCTGTAGCCCCCTTGTTTTGATGCTTGGGTTTTCTGCCATTTTTCTTCATGTCTCTCACTGTGAGATTCAAACTGTAATGACTGAAGTTTGTGTTGATTTGACTCAAACATGGAATATTGTCAATATTGTTTCAATGCTGTTACCATGGAGTCTAAATGCACATGTTAACAAACAGCCTGATTGGCGGTTTTCAGACTCTTGAATGTAGTAATGTCATACTCTCAGATGGGGGGTTATTAATTACATTGTACTTTACCAAGAAATATCAGAAAGATTTCCAAATATGGAAGCTGATCAGTTCTATTACTGACTAGACCCAAGACCCGGCTGTATTACAATACAGTTCTGCAGTTGAACAAAACTAACTAACATTGACCTATAGCATACTGTGATCTCATCTGAAATTCACCAATATATATATATATATATTGTCTGGAAAATTAATTAATTAATTAAATACAGAAAATATTTAAACAACCCAATTTCAGGTGCCTGTGACTAGTGCATGTTTTAATGGTCTTTGATTTTCAACAAAAAAGGCGAGTGTGACAAACTGAAAAAATATTGGCTAAAACTAATCTATCTAGCAAAAAGTCACACTATAACTATGTTGTGACTGTAATATTATTTAAGAGGGACAGCACGGTGAGGTTGTGTTAAAATAAAACTCAGATTAAAGGTTAATTTGAGTAATAGTTATCAACATCAAAAACATCAAACGTTATCAAAAAACAAATTCAAAGTTGGAAAGTTATGGATATGGTTCTGCTCTATTCTACTTTGTTGTGTCTGTTTTTATGACATGTTCACTTGTTTCCAGTGAATTCCTGAAAACACAGTTGGAAGCCGAGTTGGTTTGGAGTTAGCTCACTGTTGGCAGAAGCTTTCACAGGCTTTAGAATGGATCAGATCTGACCCCAAGTGTTTCAACAAATCCACATTCACAAGACAATGAGACAATTACTAGATTTTAAACTGCAAAACATTCATATGATAATTTAATAAATGCACATGTTAAATTGGTTAGAGCTTCCATGTTAATACAGTGTTCACTCCAAATTCCACTATAAAGCATTAATCTTGTGGCTCTTTAGACAGTCAAACACATAAGTGACAGAAGGCGATTGTAGCCACAGTTGCCCTGGGGCAGACTAACTGAAGAGTGGCTTTCATTCTGTACCAACAGCCTCTGCAGCCATCACTAATTCAGTTACACAAAAGGTGGGTGAAGAGTTTTGCCCAAGGACACATTAACAGTTTGCCATGCCAGTAACAGGGATTTACCCACCAATGTCTCTCAACTGAACCACTGATGGCTTGTTTTTTTTAGACAGTTCAAATCAGCAAATAATGCAAGTGGTTTTCTTTAAAGGTGTACTGTGGATCTTAAAGGTCCTATATTACACAATATTGATTCTCGTGAGCTTTAAGACAAGTTATAATGCTGTTACCTCCTCAAAAACATACCTGGAGTTGTGTTTTTTGTTTGAGTAACCTTTTATCTTTATTTCAGTAGAGATTGGCAATTCCAGGGCTGATTCTAGTGAAGGTGTAAGGACTGCAAAAATACAGTCGAGCACCTATATTTCTACATGGCATCAAAGGTGGAGTGCTTGAGTTTTTGAGAGGAAAGTTGGCTGAAATATGCAGGATTAGTGAGTTAAACATGTATGAATGAGACAAAACACAACTCCAGGTATCTTTTTGATGAGGTAAAAAACATTCTACCATCAGAAATAGTGTAATATGGGCTATTTAAAGGATCTGCCAGCTGATCGTCTTTTGTCTGTAGTGATGTTATTATTTTGTTCCACAGTACGACATTAACAGCAGGTCACAGAGCAGACTGGCAAAGAGGTGACAGTGCTTTTTAATTTTTGTTTTGTGTGTTTGTTTGTTTAATAAAAACCTGTAATAAAAAAAATAACTTTTATTACCATACTGTGGTACATGCCAGCCAAGAGAATAACATCTCCATAGAGAATAACCTCCTTCCACACACAGAGAGAAGTTGCTTAATGCAACTTTAATGCATTCAATCTAAAAATCTCAAGTGTTTGCTGGTGTATTTTGTCAAAACAAACCTATTCCATTCTACTTACAACACAATACATCTTTGTCAGTACAGTAGAAGCCCTTTCACTTTCTAAATCTTACGAGGAGCACTTGAAGGCACCATCAGTTCTGCGCTGTCTCCCTGAACACATCGCTCTTCCATTCAGCTTCCTGCACATAAATATTTGAGCAGCCCATTAGGAGTGAGGTAATCTCAACTCACACACACACCATAGGGCCGTACTACTGTTGCAATGGAGCTAGCCCCTGGAGCTAACGGAGGCTAATTAAGACTGTGAAACTGCTTTAACGAGTTTAGAGGCTTCGTAAGGCAGGAAAGTGATTAATTAAGAGTCGAGCGAGAAAGTTCGTTAACGTGATTAATTTATACAACAGTGTGACTTTAAATAGGGCCAAAGGTGAGGAATGGAGAGGCAAGAGAAGGGGGAAAGAATTTAGAAAAAACAGGACAGAGAGCTAGAAATGTCAAAAAAAATTTTCTTGTATAATTCTTTTCTCCATCTAAATACATTAATCTATTTTTATGCATTCAGTTATGTCTATCACTAAGATTTCAAACTTGATTTTGACAAAGCCTTTATACCATAAACACTTTTTGGTTATTTTTATGTAATTCAACACAAAATAATTGTAATTATTAGCACTAGTTCTAAAATAGATCGTGACAATTGCAAAAACATCTAATTTCAATACTAGTTTTTGTAACAATTAGCATAGCTTTATAAGCAAATCAATTCTTGTGAGCTGCAAGAATTGATTATAGGGGAGAGCCACAGCCATATTAGGAATAGGAATTCATGTAACGGACAGTACAGTAAAATAAAAACACCAGGATCATGTAGCGATCGGGTTAATACAAACATTTTAAAATGATGAGGGTCACAGCAGCAGTTACAGAGAGAGGGGTGACAATTTTTCAACGTAAAGCCAATTGGAAACAGAGTCGATGGAGCAGGACCCCTGAACAGTTTCTGTTTGGAATGTGGCGGCAGATTAGGTATGTCCATTTATATACAGCCTATGGTTACAACACAGTTGACAGTTGAGTGAAGCATGTGTCAGACTGCTACTATTGTCTATGTTTTTGTACCTGTCCCTATTCAAATAAACAAAATAAACCAAATATAAAAATGCAAAGATCCAGGAGGAAAAGCTGATGTCAGAGCACTTTTGTTTAGATGTGAGAGGAGCAGGTGTGAGTGACACTCTGCTCTGTCTCCTCTCCTCACAGCTCAAAGGAACAAATCTGGCCCTCTTTTCCACAAAAATGATTCACACCTGACACCACACCAGTGTCTGCTACACTGGGATGTACGTACAAAAAAGGAACACTGTGCTTTGTTATTATGAAGAATCAATAGAAAACATTAATGCAACGCAATCCATTAACAATCTGAACTATGGTCCGGACAAAAGCTTTTTTCTTCTGACTCTCTCTAATCCCATAACCCCACACTATAAATTCAAATCACATTCTTACACTTTGATCCCTGTTGTTTTGGGTGAAGATTCTTCCCTCCCACTAGCACGCTAATGCACACTAACACTCACTGCTAGCAGGTCCCACATCCGTCCGCCCATTCACACATGACACGGTGACGGTATTGCACACATGTTCACGCCTTTAGGGAGTCTCCCACATGAGGAAATTTTACTGAACAGAAGAGACACAAATGCAAAATCATCCAGGCATAACTACTCTCTTTTACTCCACAGATGTTATATAGATTTGGCCTTAGCTTTAAACCAAAAGTACATATTTTTATTTGGACCTATGTGGGTGGGCCTCCTGTTGGTACGGTGTGAGTAGACATGCTGGCTAAGTTGCAAATGACCTTTGGATGCCACTGCCACTGTGAGGAGAGTCGCGCTGAATCTTTCTACAAGTTTGTAAAGAGTATCAGCCTCAAAAGGTAATTTTAACTATAGGTTATTAACATGTTCTGTCAATGCATTTACTTTAATTTGGAAACAAGAGACTCAAATTCATTGGTGTAGGTCTGAAATAACTGATCTGAGTTTCAGATGTCACCACCATTCATTCAAAACAAACAATAAACTGTAAAGCAATGCTGATCTATTACAGTTGAGTTATCGTCAGGTTCAACACAAGGATTTAACTAGTTAATATTTTTATACAATTTAGATTTCCATCATGAAAAACTTTATCAGAACCCGAAAAGGCAATTGATTCACAGACAATAGTAATCAAAGCATACAACCTCACCACTGACAACACAACAGGGTAAAAAAAAAGAGAATTTAAGTTAATATCAGCGTTTCAGTTCTGTAGAGCTAAAATCTGGAAGTCTTTCTGAAGATGTGAGACAGGCCTTTGCTCTGACAATGTTTAAATCCAGGCTCACAACAGTTTTATTTAGCTGTGCATGTGAGTAAAGTTTTTTACCCTGTACTCTTCTGTGTCTATATCTCCAAAGCTCCAAATGCTCTGCTGTTGTTTTCAAGTTAACAGCTACCTTTTACCTTTAGTTCAGTAGAGACTGGCAATTCCAGGGCTGAAATTATCCAAACAATTCTAGTGAAAATGTAAGGACTTTAAAAATACAGTGGAGTGTTTTCTGTTTGAGAGAAGAACTCACCTAAATATGTTTGTGTCTTAAACATGAGATAATGACACAACTTTGGGTATATGTATTTCATGAGGAAAGAGTAAGATAAGTAAGATAGCTCAGAAAACAGGGTAATATGGGCTCTTTAATTTTAATGATTATTTATGTTGTATTTATTTGTATTGTGATTTTATCATCTTTTTTATTCTGCAAAAAAAGAACTGTGTGATACAAATGAATTTGCTTTGCATTAAATAAGTGTGAAAGAGCAATGTTGCAGCAGTCTTGACTTAGAATAATGCAATTCATGTTATAATTTATTTAAAAGACTAGGATTTCCTTTACTAAATAATTGCAAATGTATGAATAAACAATAAAACTGGATCACACAAAAAATACAGTCTAATCCACAAATGATGCCCTATGTAACAAAAGAAATCCTGTTTTTTCCCCAGCAATCCTTTTAAATTAATAACAAATCAGTAACAGCCTGTATAATGATAAAACTATTATTATTTTCATTGGAGCATATAAACCAATCAAATCTTTATCTGGAACATTAAGAACATTAAAAGTATCCCAGTATTAGCATCATGTCTGAGTGTGGTTTCGATGTAGACGGAATAATGCTGATCCTATACCACTAATCTCTCTGGTTTCCACGGGCGACCAGAGTTTCCATTCTGAAAGAACAGACGAAAAACTGCTGCTTTTCAATCATCCACCACGACAGACATAATCCACTCTAGCCTTTTTACATTGCCCAAAAGAGCTGAGCATTTAGGCACAATTCAAGGTAAAGTTCAAACTTGAGTCATTTTTATGAAGTCAGATGCTTTATTTGGAAATTCAGGCTCATTTTAAAATGCTAAATGTTCACAAATGCACATGTACAAGTGAGGAGTTTATCATAAAGTCATGTTAAGACCTTAAAGGGGAAGTCATGGTGGATAGTAAAAGTGTCAGTCAACTCATCAATACAGATAGAGGTTAATAAATTGTAAAATAAGTAGAACTAGCATAACAATAGCAATGAGTATAAAACTACACAGTACCTTTAAATACAAATACTTCTCAAAGATACCTCTGTGATATACAAAATAAAACATGAAGGTACTTACAATACCGGAAATAACTGGTTCCAAACAATATATTTAATTTTTTTCAATTTTTTAATGCCTGGTAGAGCAATATAGAAAGTTGTTGCAGTGTTGTCATTAAATATTACAAAAATAAATTGCAGGCCCAGACAAAACATTATTTTTCAAGCTGCATAGACAATGATTAAAAAATGAAAGCACTCTGGCCTATAAAATTAGAGTCTAGTCATTTAGATTCCAGAGAGAGATCCTGTTTTTGCATTTATGCCCATCACTTACTCATCTGTCATTGTCGCGTTTCCAAAGCAATAAAGCATAACAACCCAAGCGTCTGTGTATATTAGACTGTTGATGAATTTCCCATCAGCCCCTCTGTTACCCTTCCCATTTCCCAGAATGCAACAGTGACTCACTTGTCCGACTCAGCTGTTTCACCCACACTCAACAAGACTGCAGGGAGCTTTACAGAATGCGTAATTTTCCATGTATTTTTCATTTTATACATGTACTTAAAACTGTGGTGATGTTGATGACCAAAGCACTTTCAGCTATTAGTAACTAGGGGTGGCACGGTATGCAAAATTCACGGTACGGTACGTACCTCGGTACAGACCCCACGGTTCGGTACATTTTCGGTACAGTGCAGGAAAAAAAACATAACCAGAAAGGCTGTCCTCAAAGGCAGCTTTTTATTCCCTAAATTTCCAGCTGAGATAACTGCAACTTCTAGTAAAACAAGTAAAAGTAAAACAGGTACAACAAGTGAACAGCACCACATTGAGTATATTGATTGGTTACTGAGCTGGACATCAGTGAGTGTTTTAACACATGGTCTTTTTAGGTGCCTTTTAGGTACCTTCTGGGTGCGCGCAATGGTGGACGAGCCGCGCACTGGCGGTGCTGCACGGAGTGTCCGCGTGCTCCAGCGCATAGGTCCCACACACCGGCACAAGTTTATTGCCGAAAGCAGCTGCAGTAATGATATATGACCGCACTCAGTATTCAGACCTTGAGTCCGTGACGAGACTGAGTCCAAATGCGCTCGATTCCGAGACAAAACCAAGACAAAGCTCTCGCTTTAGCGGAGGGGGAAGTCCAGCGGCACGGGGGTGTCTGTGAGTGGGACAGGTGTGGGTCCTGCTGCGGCGTGCCTCATTTAAGTGGGCATGGGTGTGTTTTGAAGCGGAGATTCTATGAGGTTCTATGAGTGATATCGCCGCACACGCGCAGCTCGTATGCTGGGGTCGTGCGCGGTCGGAGGTGTTCTGTTGCGCTCGCGCTGGGAAAGCGTGCTGCGCTTTAGGGGCAATCCAGGCTTGGGCACGATTCTGAAGTCCTAGTGTGCACCCCTAATGTTTGATACATTTAGAACATTTAACTTGTCACGTTACGTCTGTGCGCAGCTCCTCATTGTGGCTGCAGAAGCACACGTGCCCCTGTTTTGTTTTTCTCGTTCGCACGCCGAAATATTTACTCGCAAATGCGAGTGAAATGGGCGCACTGTAGAGCCCTGCCCACACCACCGACTTAAATGATGGTGGTGGGTCTTCTAACTCCGGGCTTGAATTACTCGCCATTGTCTTTCACCCCTCTTGCAACGAGCTAACAGCAGCAACTTTCAACAACAGCAGTTTTGTATTTGAAGGCGGAGTTTGCTAGCTAGACCAATCCAGACATGTATACATGTTCATGGACCAATCAGGGCTGGCACATGGCAATGGTTAAGGAAACCGTCGCAAAAGGAAAGTCCCGTGGTCAGTTCAATATTAAACTTTTGTACCGTATATTCTCCGTCAAAATGTGCGCACCGAACCGTGACCCCCGTACCGTGACGGTTCAATACGAATACATATACCGTGCCACCCCTATTAGTAACTGTTGGATTTATGCACGAATGTGATTTACAAATTCAAACAAAGGCCCAGATTTAACAACAGTTATTTATAGGTACATTATGTAACTTTTCTAGTGGGTGGATCTGTAACCTGTCACCTCTTTGTCTTCATCAACAAGGTAATGCCATTAAGTGGAGCATTCTGGACTATACAATAACAACAAAGGACAGATACCGGAAAAGTTGCACCTTTAAAATGTGCCTAGTCACTCAAGAATACACAAAAGCTAATGTTTGTTATTATTTTGGTCATTAGTAGTAATAGGCACATCTTTGGTTAACCACAAATCATCTGTCAGTCTTTACTTTTCCTGTAATCATCATATTAAGAGGAACCAGAGCGGTTAGTCTACGTCACCTCTGATTGGCTAATTTCAGATTCCCGTTATGGTAGATTTCCAGTAAAATTTGGGTTTCCTACATTTGTAATACCATGACTACTCCTACATCGTGACCTACAGGGTTAATCTAAACTTCAACCCGCTTTAATGTCCATGACTCTGACCTTTACCCATAATGCATTAGGTGGCATGTCAGCAATATTTTGAAGGATAACACTGCTTCTCGCATCATTGCAAAACATATAATCAATTATTAGCAACTTAAAGATGCATAAAGATGTGTAACTTTGTGGTTGGGGGTTTGTCAAAAGCTTGTTTCTCTGGATATGTCATTGCTCTGCCTGGAATGTTCCGCAGTATGACATTAAACAGCTCTACCTTACATTTATTAATTTACAGATTTTATATCTCAAAGGTATTTTGACTGTGAGCGGGCTTGCCTTTCTACAGATCTGACCTGTAACTTGGTCTGGTTTGGCCTCCATGAAGATAGAAAGGTTTAATGCCATACTGCGAAACATTCCAGACAAAGCAATAACATCATCATGAAGAAAAGCTTGTGACCCTTCATTACAATAGTTACACAAAGCAGCTTTAATTTGTGTCATTTCTTTGTACTATTAGGAATTTTTGGTGTGATTATATGTTTTAGAAATGCATAACCAAGTAATAGACAAGAAATGCCCAAAAAGGAGGTTTCTAGATACAGATTGTGTAATATGTTGAGCGAGACAAATGAAAAACGTAAACAGATGAGTTTTGTTTTGAAACTTGGAATTTCCCAAATACGCATAAGGAGTCATTGCGTGCCACTTACTGCACAACCTTAGTCATCTGCTCATTTAGATGTTAATATTTAGACTAATTTCACATGCTTTTCTATTTGCGTGTACAAAACTTCTCTAATAAGATCCAGATATTTGCTTTTCACTGCCACTCACCCAAATCAATGCACAGTTAATATTCCGAACTCAGCTGTTGCGCACCTGTTCCCAGGCTTGCGTGAATTTTCAACATTGTCCGCATGCAAATATGAGTCAGACCAGAGCGTTGTACACCCTGATATTACACGGGATTGTAACTAGGTGAAGAAAATCGTGTAGGAGAGAGCGAGAGAGAGAGAGTTTTGCTGTTTAGTTCCATCGGCATACTGCGGTGTCCCATAATTGAGCTATGTTTAAACAGTTTGGTGATTTCAAAATTTGCAACATTCAAACAAACTTTCACATCACGACCAAGAAAAAACAAGAACTGAGGTGATGTCAACACATTAAAGGTGCAATATGTAACTTTTCTGGTGGAAGGTCCGTCGAATATTTTCTCCATGGAGATTGACCAAACCAGACAAAGTGGCAAGTCAGGTCCGTGGAGAGGCGACCCCGCTCACAGTCAGAATGCTTGTTTTTCTTGGTAGAGCAATGACATATTCATAGAAACAAGAAGGTGATGGACCAACCAAAAAGTTACATAGTGCACCTTTAAATACAAAGAATGCAGCAAAGTCATCACAAAATGTTATTACGGGCTCACTTCTCCACAGATCTGACCTGTAACTTCGCTTTGTCATGTGGCCTGCTTGTCTCCATGTAAATAGTTTTGATGATCTTATGTGTAGTACTTCAGAAACTGCTTTGTTTGCAAAATGTGCTATATAAATTTGGAATTTGGATAGTAATAATAAAATTTGGATAAATGACACTCCATCCAGCAGAACATTCTGCGGAAAGACATTAACATTTACATGGAATCAAGCAGGAACTGCCAGAAAAGTTATGTTTAAAGTCACGTTTGAATTCGGATTCTTTGTACAGCCCTTCCTCATGCTAATGTGTAAAGAAAAGCCTCGAAACCTCATTTGTCCAGGCTCCTGTCCGTGGCAGCTGCAGCCATCTCCACTCAGAGAGGGACAGAGGGAGGCCTGACCGGAGCAGAGAGAGAAACTGGGGAGGTCAACAACTCGCTATTTATATCTCTGCACTGAAAGCATTCAACACACATGCAAGCGCGCACACACACACACACACACACACACACACACAAAGGGTGGAAAGGGTGTTTTTCAATATGGCTTCCCCAGAAAGCTTCAAGGCTATCGAGAGGATGCCGGGATAAGCCGATTTTTATATGAGTCGTGATGACAACTGTTAAAGCAAAATCATAAGAATTTTTGTTCTCCAGCACTAGCACATACTGTCATTGTCAAAAATTAAGACACTTTAATAGTCATATTTAAGGTTAAGACAAAGAAAGATGTAACAGCAGAAAGAGTTAAAGAGCCCCTAACTGATTTCTTTTGATGTATTTGAGCAAATTTTGTCTCACCCCAGTACAAATATATTTTATAAGTAGCTCTTGAGGTCAAAATAAGCGGTTGTAATTGTAGTAGTAGTAGTAGTAGTAGTAGTAGCATCTGCAGTAACTTAAGAAGCACAGGAATTGCAATAGAAGTAATAGCATTAGCCACAGCAGTGTTATTGAGTGAAGAGTGCAATGTCTGGTGGTAAACTCTATATTGTATTATGGAATTGAATAAGGAATACTAACACAAAAAGTTTCACATTCATTCATGAAGACTCCCACACAGATACCAAGCCATTTGAGCACTAAATAAAAACATGAAGTAACGGGGCATTTCAGGTCAATAATCTGAAACAGAAAGCCATTGAAGTCTACAATTGACTTTGATGACTGTGCAAACCTGACAGACCTGACTGGGTTTGGCCTATTCACGACACAGAAACTGGGAGGAAACTCCACCAACAAACCAGCTTTCAACAATTACCACAATAATCCAAGCATGTATCACTTCAAATGCACCTGCTCATTTCAATACAATCGAACAGATGGATATGGTTAGATGTGGGTCTGAATGGTTAAAGGCCCCATATTGTGGAAAATAAGCCATGTTAGAATGTTGTTACCTCATCAAAAATATACCTGGAGTTGTGTTTTGTTTCATTCATACATGTTTGAGTAATCCTTCATTATTGGTATTTCCAAAGCGCAAAATGCTCTGTTCCACCTTGTGATGTCATGAAGCAATAGTAAGTTAACAGCTACCTTTAGGAGAGATGGGCAATTTCAATTCCAAAACAAAACACAACTCCAGGTACGTTTTTGATGAGGAAACACAAACTGAACTGATAAGTAATACATGGGACATAAGATAAAACCATCTTATTGTATATTAGAAAATATTTTATCATTAAGTAAATAAATATATCTTACCAATTGGTTTGCAGTGTACATGCTCAGTTTGACTTTAGCTGAAGCGTTGGTTCACGGGGACAATCTATAGAAAGACAAAAGAGGAAAACAATATTAGTCCAGCAAAGAGGTGTCCCCTGTGATCTATGACGCATGATAAATGTTCCTCAAACACAATACATAAACAAGACCTTTTTAGGTGCAACAATAAAAAATGTAATCAAATGAAATTTAGAAATTCAAATGTGAAAGATGGTACATTTCTGAAAAGATTACCTGTCTGCCCCACACCTAACAATATATCCACAGTTAAAGTTAATAAACTGTTACGATTCCTTCATAGATATATACAGTAGAGTCCTTGAGTCTTTAACAGTGGAAGAGAGTTAGTGTTGTCTACTATAAGTGCCTCCTCTACAAGGTGCAGATCAAACCTCAATCAGCAGATGCACAAAAGCACCAGGCTGCACTGGTTCAGAGCATCCTACAAGTGCTGATGCAGACTGCAGAGCACACAGGCTGCAAGGAAGTGAACCACATTTTTGGAAGCATGACTTTGAGCCACTGAAAGTTTGAACCTACTTTTGCAACATTAAAGGGCCCATATAATGCTATTTTCTGATCTGGAAAGTGCTGCACTGTGTTTTTAAACTCCATGTAGCTTTACTAGAATCCCTTTGATGATTTCACCCAAGAAATTCCAATCTTTACTGAACTAAAGGTAAAAGGTAGGTGGTTAACTTGAAAACTACAGCTTCCTGACATCACAAGGTGGAACAGAGCATTTTGAGCTATGGAGATGTAGGGAAATAATAAAGAATTACTCGAACGTGTATGAATGAAACAAAACAAAACTCTGGGTACGTTTTTGAGTTAACAGCATTATGACATGTTTAAAAGCTCACGAGTTTTGCGTAATATGGGACCTTTAAAGTTAAGTGTTTGATTCAAATTTGATGGTACATTGTAATTTCTCATTCATGGTCCATACTACAGTGTCATATTAGAATTTCAACCACGTGAAACAAGTGAAAGAGACACAATAAATAGAACCTTATTGATTGAGTTCATATACAATGACAAAATAAAATGTTCCCCAATTTTAAGATATGAAAAGTAAATCGAATGAGTTTAAATGCGAAGGTACACTAACTTTTACAACAAAACCTGCCTGTCTCCATGGGGATATTATTGTTTTACCAATAACAACAATCTAGCAATCGTCATGGAGACAAGCAGATGGAAAAAAGGGACAGAGTGCACCTTTAAATTTCATTATAAAACTGAGTGTAAATAAATGGCACTGGGGTGATTATGGTTTTGACAGTCTGTCCCTCTAGGTTTGTAGACTCTTTCCTTCCAGGTCTGAGAAATCTCCATATCTGAACTTCCCTCTCTTGGCCTGTTGCCGGCTAAATTGTGAGTAAAAATGGCCGGGGAACTCTGTTTGACACCTCTGGAGACCACTTCCTGTTTAC
This sequence comes from Odontamblyopus rebecca, assembly GCA_030686955.1. Lineage (NCBI taxonomy): Eukaryota > Metazoa > Chordata > Actinopteri > Gobiiformes > Gobiidae > Odontamblyopus > Odontamblyopus rebecca. The sequence goes on along the minus strand of CM060673.1, from coordinate 20,466,655 downwards.
TTCCTGCTGCATCCGGTCTCCCTCAGAAAAACAGAAACACGCTATTCTTAAAGGGACAGGGTACAGAAATATATTATGTGTTATCTGTACACACCATTGTTTTACTAGAATACTCCCAGATATACTCGTCCTGTTATGGGAGGAGGGAAATTTTTCATTCAAACGGTCTGCTGCAGAGAACAAAATGGATGGGTGATTTGGCAGAATTTTACATCAGATGCCCTTCCAAACCAGCCCCATTGTCCCCAATTGTCTCAATAGTGGGACTAGGTACAATGTAAAAAGCAATATTTTAATTTAAGTTGAATTAAGAACATTTTACTTTATTTTATTTACTTTATTTATTTTACTTGACAAGTAAAATTATCTACCAGTGGAATAAGTGTGTTTTCTTAATTCAATCAACATTAGGTTTGATTGAATTTAGATGCAAAGAGTTGTTGTTTTCCTTATCTTAAGTGGTGAACCAAGATGTATTTTCATATTTTAAAAAAACATACAAATATAAAAAAGTCAGGTTCCACTGGGAGATAATTTTACTTGTCAAGTGAAATTTACTCAAATCATGATAAAACTTTCTTAATTCAAGTCATCTTAACTTAGCTAGATTTTAGTTTTTGCAATGTAGTGTATAAATGTACCAACAATGCCTAGCACAAACATTTTCTAACAGGTGTATTGGTAATATTTTGAGATTTTGAGAAGAGAATGAATGAATTAAAAGTTAAATGTTTATTTCTTGAGAATCACATTTACAATTCTTTTGTTATGTCATGTTGTCGTATTCAAAACCTCAGAGGAAACATGTGCAAACGGAAAGATGCTCGACACAGATAGGCCAGTCACATGATCACGTGGTGCATTCAGGGACTGCTTGTTTTGAAGGTTTTCCAAGTCTCTTCAGGGACAACACTTTGACATAGTCTTTTTGCCAGATTTGTCAGATGATAAACGACCGCAGCCCCAGAGGATAGGACTGTGTAACCTTGTGGCAGATTTTACTATAGAGACTGTTAATTATTTAAAGGTCTCAGAGCACCAGTGAGATTTAGGTTAAAATATTAATTAAAACATTAAACACACTTGAATCTATTGTGGATGATGTAAGACTATATGAGACAAAGGAAAGACTAAAATGGGGCCATTGTTTGAAGTGTGATTTCATCTTTAGATACGGCTCCAATTGAATTAGTAGTACACTACATCCATTAAAATACCTAAACGCATTTGGCTAAACCAGAAGTAAAACAGGAAAAGTTGGGTTTGAACTAAGACTGGATGAGGGAAGGAAAAGTAAATAGTTTCATTATCCAGCTACCAGGTTCAACTATTGTGTGGAACACTTCAAATGAAAAAAGTATTGTTTAAATTGCAGGTTAAAGGTGCACTATGTAACCTTTTGGTTGCGGGTCTGTCACTTTCTTGTTTCTATAGATATGTCATTGCATCTCTAACTTACATTTATACAATTACAGGCAGGTGGTTTTAAAGCACAAAAATGCCTACAAAAACAGGCATTCTGACACTGCGCAGAGTTGCCTCCCCACAGATCTGACCTGAAACATTTGACAGACTCAGAAAAGCTACACAAAGCACCTTTAATAGACCTAGCTGGCTCTGGTTTAATCTAGACCTATTTAGATTTGGTTTGAGTTTGAAAACATTTAAATACAAAATCAGATTAAATATAAAATAACAATGAAACAGACAAAATCATCAGTTCTTATTTAGCTATAAAACGTTTTCATACCCTAAACCCACTAACGAATTTGTAAAAAAGTTGTTTTACATAATTGAAACTAGACTTATTAGACCAAAAAGACAAGTGACCATCATAATATTTAACAACACATTGTCTCCCGTAAAGGGTACTGCTGAACCAGAGTGAACTAGCTGAACCGGGACAAATCCAGGACCAAGTGACCCAGTAAAGCATCTTTGTTTAATTGCTGTGTTCTTTGGTTGTGATTGGTTCAGTCTGACCTCATCTGTGTCGATCTGTGGCCACTTCAAACAAACAGAAAAACATCTGCTCTCAGAGTTACACACACAAAGCCAGACTTTTGAACTCAAAGCTCAAAGCGTGAGTCGGGAATAAGATCAGTGCGTATTTGGGTTCTGCTGACTCAGAACGGAAAGAATGAATGAAAAAGAAGAGAAAAGGAGAGAAGGAGAGAGGGAGAGAAGACATGCAGCAAGGTCAAAGATTCAAATGATGCACAGCTGGGAAAAATGGCTCCGAGCCGAGAGTTTACCACCAGACATCGCACTCTTCACTCAATAACTCTGCTGTGGCTAATGCTGTTACCTCTACTGCATATACTGTACTTCTAATGTTACTGTAGATGCTACTGCTACTACTACTGCTACTGTTGCTGCTGCTATTAGTACTACTGCTGCTACTACTACAACTACTACTACAACTCTTTTTACTACAGTGAATATCATTGACACTACTACTACTACTAGTGCCACAGTGAAAACTATGGCTTCTACTAAAAGAATGGGAAATGCTACTACTACTACTGCTGATGTTGCTAGTGCTACTACCACTATTACTGCTACTACTACTACTACTACTACTACTACTACTACTACTACTACTACTACTACTACTACTACTACTGAAGGTTACTGTTGCCACTACTTCTGCTACTACTGCTAGAGCAAAATGAATGGGAAACTATTTATGGATATGGTGTCTGAATTCTCTCCCAAATTCAAAACACTCCACACATAAATAATACCGTACAGTTAACCACAATGGTAGAACAATAATAATCCAAAGTCAGCAGATACATGATTCAAAAAGAGCATTAAAGGCATCTTGATCACTTATTCCTTGATACTGAATTTTAGTAATGTCTATTTCTCTGCCAGATAAGACCGAGGAATTTGTTAGGGCTACAACCAAACACAACCTCCTTGGCTGAGGTAATTAGAATGATTGATGACCTGGCGACTGACGTACTAATTCACTAATGGAAAACAAAGTCTGTGTGAAGTGAGGACATGCTTTACGTTTGTTTATTTGCTCATATTTTGGGTGGACTCCCCGGAGTTTGTCACCTGTCTGAGTTCCAAAGCCACATGAGGACAACATACTGTGGCACTAATCACTGCCTTCTTTTCCAACGTGGAAATTCCAGCTCACACCAGGACCGTCGGAGCAGAGACAAAGAGCTGGGGAATATTTCCGGACTCAGTTTCCATCCAGACAATGAACTATAGGAACTGGCAGGGATTTCAAATCTTTTCCTATCCGTTATAATGATATGTCTTTAAAGCCTTATTAGTGGCGTTTTAAGAGACTAAACCATATCTAAAAAAGAAGCAAAACTTCACTTTCATAAATCTATAATTAAACCAGGCTCAAATCTGTTCTAAACTCAGGAAAAAAAACAAACAAATGAATTATGTCAACATATGGAGTTCAATCTATCCAGGGATTTCAGAATAATAAAAAATAAAATGGTTGCTATAGTGATTAACTATTTAAAACAAAATATCGTCTCTTTCTAATCGCAAAATGTTACTCAAAATATTACATGGACCAAGAAGCTGAAAATCTTGGCATCTTGGTTTTAATTTTTGTAAGGTTTTGTAAGGTTTTTCAAGACCAACTGAAAAGCATTCAGGTTTGATCAAAATAACTTCTTTCCCTGGAGATATTGTCTGGAATGTTTAACAGTATGACATTACACTTCTTATCTCTACGGAGACAGCAGGTTACACTACATTGCCAAGTTACATGTCAGATCTGTGGATAGGCTAGCCCAGTCACAGTAAGCATGCAAGTTTTAAGGTCAATAAAAACCCATGTATATTGAGTAAATTCAAAATGGATACGTTTAATGGGACTGGGACATTCTAGACAAAGCAATATAACATATATCTTAATATCTCCATGGAGACAAGCAGGTGGCAGACCCTTCGCCAGAAAAGTTACACAGTTCACCTTTAAAGGCCAAAGATATCTATGGAAAAAGATCACAATAGATTGATACACACACAGGTTTGGAGATTTGAGCCAGCTGAAACCAGAGCACACACCAAGACCGCAGAGGAATTTCCTTAGTTCATATAAAAGTGATAATGGGATGTGTCCCGGCGGGAGCGGAAAATCAGAGGTGACTTATGAGCAGCGCATTCCTGACTCTGACACTAACACAGTCAGTGAGGCTCAAAACTACCAGGAAAAAACTACTATAGGCAGCAGGTTTTACACATACTAATAAACAAAGGACACAAGATATTTTGCTGTTTGCTGAGAAATATATGGTGTCTAAATAAGTGCACGCAATATTTACTATATAAACTGTACAGTATATCAAAAATGGAACAGTATATTTTGGGGGTGATTGTTTACCTTGAGTACTTTTTCTTTTTACTATTGGGGAAGTTTGTGTTATTTCTAGTACTTAGTATTTAAACTGTAGAAGGTTGAATTACGAACTTATATCTTCACTATATATACTCACAGGGCTGGGTATCATTAAGAAGTTGCCGATGTGATACATACTTCTATACATAAGCCAGGACACGATACATATCTCGATACAGTGTACTTTTGGTTCGATACGATGTATTTCAAATCGATTAGATATGGTTCCATAAAAAATAATAAATATAATACTAAAAGTCTTTGTTAAACCACTTCTTGTGCAAAATAAATATGAAGCACACACATTTTAATCATCGAAACATGTATTGCATAAACGAGTTTCCTTCCTCTGAACAAGCACCAAAACTGTAGCGCTATAACAAAACAATTTAGTAAAATATACCAAAAAATACTCTTGCCAATATATTGATACAGCAGTCCCCAATACCGATACTGTATAATCACATTAAACGATATGATACATCAACATTTCCATATTTTTGCACACCCTAATACTAACTAACTACTTAAGTGTTATTTATTTATTGCAGATCATATTTTTTTAACTATATTGTACATTTACAATAGTTTTCTCTAAATACAGTTTTCTAAGTAGATTATTGATACAGTTTTCTATGTACATTCTTAGTACTTTGATGTATGTCACTTATGGAAACCATCCCAATAAGAATGATGCCAGCGGCTGAAGTTCTACAACCAAAATACTGTTATCTGGCCCTTGAGCAAGACACTTCAGCAGCCTATTTATTGATGGATTAACTAATGTGATTGTGAGGGAGGCTGTAGGTTCACATTGACAGATCAGTATCTTTCACTTTGCCAAGAGAGGGAATAAATAATGCATGAAATTGTAAAAACTACTTTGAGTAACTGGGAAAGTGCTTTATGTATCCAGAAAAATCATCAGGGACTACACAAGGGCAATTACTGTATCCATTTCATCATATATGCCAGTGGATAGGACCAAAAGATGGAAACCAGCTTTAAAGGTCTTATATTAGGTAGAATTGACTCTTGTGAGCTTTAAGTCATGTTAGAATGTTGTTACTTCATCAAAAACATACCCGGAGTTGTGTTTTGTTTCATTCACACGTTTGAGTAATCCAAAGTTATTAGTCTTTCTACATTTACAAAGCTCTGAATGTTCTGTTCTACCTTGTGAACACCTTAACACAGAAAGAACACACTCAACTCAAGGTGAAAATTTGACTGCTACCCCAAACCTTAATAGTATAATTGTAGCTCCCCTGTTTATGATACAAAACCCATTGGTGTGTGTGATCGCCATCTTTAAGCGTGTCTATTTTTGATGGTATTACCACACTCCTCTCTCTCTCCACCATCTGTCTCTCTATATTTTCCTATTGAAGGTCCATGTTGGTGCTACCAGACGCTGGAGGGTACACTGCCCCCTACTGGCACGCTCTGGCACTATTCAATGAACAGAAGGACTAGGGCTTATTCCCACAGAGAGACCCCGATGCCCAAACACAGCACAGGTGAGCACCACACCTGTCCTCCTGTCAGGAAGCCCAAGGTTCCCAGGGTTTATAATTAATCTGTTTCCAGGACATTTCAAGGACTTTTAATAATAATACACTACCTGAAAATTGTCAGTGGGCAATTTGATATACTGTATATGTTTATGGTATCTCAAATTGTGTTTTTCATTGTAATGTCTGTATATATCTTTTAGAGGGAACACGTTTTGTAATACACTTCTTCAGTTTTGGCAGGGCTTTGCTGAGGGACTGCCTTATCTTTTCAATTGTGATGGTGTGAAGGGGTCAAAACTCAAACTATAATAACTGTAAAATAAATAAATAAATAAAAATAAACAAATGGACCTATAAGAACGGCTTTCCTGTGTGACAAGAATGAAACAAGATGAGATTTTGAGATCATTTCTAGCATGTAAATAATGTGATTTAGTTCCCATAATTGACTTCAGAATTTGTATGTACTTCATTTAATATATTTGTTGTCATTCTAGCAGTGTTTTTGGAACTACAGCTTCTTAAAATATGTAACTCACCAACGCTTAACCCTTTTTGTTTAATGCAAACAGGGAGAAAAATCTCACTAAATTATGTTTCGCACGTGTGTCCCATCCCTACTAACTTTGTAAAAGAACATGGATTAATAACTCAAATAACAACCAATAAATTCAAGCTAATTGGATATAAACGAAGTGTTGATGGTTTTATTATCCATGTCCTTGTACAAAACAGTCACATTGTCTTCTCCAGTCAGATATGAGACTGTGGATATCTGAAACTTGTTAAAACATTTGTCTGACAACTTTAAAAACAAAAGGCTTGCACTGATCCACTGCCACTGCATTCATAAATAACTGAAGCTTAGTAGGAGAAAATGCAGTAATACTTATAGAGGCACTATGTAAGTATTGTTGGAGTCACCCACTTGTCTCCATGGAGATGTGACTGTTTTGCCTGCAATGTTCATCCGTATTAATTACACCTATTCAATAACTAGTCTTTAGTGCTGAGAAATGGCATCGCTCCACAGATATGACCTGTAAATGGGCTTAGTGACACCTGCTTGTTGAACATTCCAGGCATTGCAATATCATCTCCATGGAGACTAGCATAAAAGTTACATAACGCTTCTTTAAGGGTTATTGCAATTCCACTTACTATATTCTATCTACAAAGTAATGAGACAAACAAGTGGAAGACCCTCCACCAGAAAAGTTACATATTGCACCTTTAAATAAACATGATTTCAATATTAAAGGTGCACTGTGTAACTGTTAGGATGAGGGTCAGTCATCTGCTTGGTTATATGGATATGTCATTGCTCTACCTGGAATGTTCCACAGTATGACATTAAACAGCTCTACCTGAGATTTATTCCATTACAGGTGCTTTAATAGTTCAAAAATACCAAGAGAAACAGGCATTGTGACTGTGAGCGGGGGTCGCCTTTCTCCAGATCTGACCTGTAACTTGGAGCAGTTTGGTCTCCATGAAGATATAAAGGTTTATACCATACTGTGAAACATTCCAAAGACAGCATCTCCATGGAGAAAAGGATCTGACCATCCCTATACCATAAAAGTTACACAACGCACCTTTAATTTCACTAATGGTAGTAATATGGTAGAATAAGGTCCATAATAGGCCGTTTGTAGACGCTGACAGAGTCGTACTGGTGTTACATAGAGACAGATGGCTTCAGTCAGTGTTAGTTTAGAGCGTAGGAAGTGTCTTTATTGAGGCCTTTTCCTTGTCCACATTGTCAGATTCTCAGACAGTGAAGTGTGCTGGCCCAGAGCACGTGAGGGTGAGTGGGCGATCTCTGTGTCCACACAATACTAATACGGCACTGGTCTGGAATTATAATATTCCTCTAAAAGTAGGTTAAAGGAGATCTGGAAGTGTTGTTATATTCTGAGATTTTTTTGAGGAATTCTGCTACAGTTCCAGTAGGATGTTTATGGGGTATACCTGAGATTTAAAGGGACCGAATTAAGCTGTTTTTTGATCTATGTTATAATGTTTTCTCATTGCAAACATATCTGGAGTTGTGTTTTGTTTCAGTCACACACATCCGGCATATTTAGGCTGAGGTCTTTTCTCAAACAGAAACCTTGTGATGTCATGTGGTAATACAGGAAGTGCTCGAATGTGATTTTGAAACTCTATATATGGTCGCTAGAATCATTTCAGAATCAGAATCAGAATCAGAATCATTTATTAATGGCCACACAACAAGTATAATTTCATTCAACATTTGGATAATTTCAGTCCTGGAATTGCCAATCACACAATGTGGAACCAAGCATTCTGAAGTTTGGGGATGTAGTACACAAAACACAACTCTAGGTATGTTTTTGAGGAAGAAACAACATTCTGGCATGGCTTAAACCTCACAAGAGTCTTTTTGTGCAATATAAAAGTAATATAAAACAATATAAAACTTTAAAAGTCTATAATCCTCTAACACCTTAATCCTTATAGGGTTGAATTACAGTGAATAACAAATGAAAAGAATTTGGGGTTTTAGAACATTTGTTATGAATTAGTGGAATAGTAATTTTCTAACCGTAGATAAACTGTTATAAAATCATTGTGGTGGCTTAGGCTTAACACTTGGGCAACATAAACCAGATTTACAAAAACGATCAAAAAAAAAAGGCCGGAAATTTGTTCTTCCTACTTTTTGTGGTGACAGAGCAGAGCAAAAGATCATACAGGAGTCAAATGAACTTGTAAATATTAGCAAATCCATGTTCTACTTGGAAATGGGGGGAACTCCACAAAGGAAAATGAAGCAAAAACAGCAAGAGCAAGTTACTGTTCAGTTAGTATTCGTATTATCAACTCAAACGTGTCAAATTCCTTTTACATGAGAACTTAAAGTGTCCAGTAACAAAATATACCTTAATACAATGACTTCATATACTTTGAAATGAACTGCAGCTTTTTAAAATTGCTCAAACTGAGTGGACCATATGCATGCCCCCAAGCGTCAGACTGTACATACAAGATAAGTGAAGTCTTCCCCAGTGAAAAAGAATGGCAGTCTCTAATGTCCACAATTACATGCATATTAAAGCATTGCACTGGTTGACTTTCAGTGAATAATAACTGAGGTGTATTATTCCCCAAACAATGGACACAGAGGTAACAAAGAAGCACCCCTTTTTATTACAAAGTGGTGGAATGAAAATTAGAAGCTATGACGAGTTTTACAAAAGAACAAAAGTTTCTTGCAGCATTTTGAGTGAAGCTGACAATTTATTTACATTAGAGGAACTTCCCTTAAAGCCTGGGGTGATTCAGACAAAGAGGAGAGGACACTCAGGGCAGCTGACTGCTCCAAAAGAATCAATACTCAGAAACATATTGATACCAAAAGTAGAAAGTTATACTAATTTGAACAGTTTTATATTAATTACATTATTATTTTCTGAAATGGCAATGGGACAGGCTTGATCTAATGTAAGACCACATGCATAAAAAGGATACAAGGATAATAAGACATACACGCTTAACACTGAATCACCTGTCACCTAGAAAAAGTAGGTGGTGTTCAAATGACTACAGAATGAGTCAACACACACATAGCACTAAAAAATAATACATGCCGTATCCAATTATCTGTAGCAACAAGCAGTGATTAAACCTACTGCATTCTTGACATCTGTCTTTGTCAAATGCGTAAGCACACATGACAGGGCACTCCTAGTTTAGGGAACACAAGAGAAGCTAATTCAGTGACATCTATAAGATTCTCAAACTCGCAAAACTCTTCTTATGTTCCATCAGGTCTAAAGCCATGAAGGGTAATGAAATAAATGAGATTCTTTTACCCCGACATTTTATGAAGATTTTTAAATGATACATAACTTTTTCATTAACATGTGCTGTTCCTTTACAAATAAATACAATAGGAAAAAATTTTATTGCCTTGCCTGGTTCACCATATGGCATTGCACTTTACTCTTTATCTATCTTCATGAAGACAAGCAAGTGATGTCATGAGGCCAAGTTACAGGTCAAGTAATAAAATTCAAAACTGTTTTTGAGCAATAAGAAAGAACACCAGTAATGCCAGATAAATAAGTTAATGCTATACTATGAAATATTGCAACCAAATTAATCTCCATAAAGACAAATGGACCCTCGAGCACAAAAGTTAAATGCACCTTTAATTTTTCCACATTTGCACATTTGTACAACACCATAATTGAACTCTGTTTCTCAGTGAGGTTCACAAGGTTCAGGGTTCAGCCTTCATGTATGCACTTGTCTGCTTCTCCAAGCAGACATCGTGTTGACTGCTATCTAACAAATCAGGTTACCTCCAATAGTAAACCTTGATCAACTAGAAGAACCATAATCAAGTACCAAACTATTCTTAGCAGAACCATAACAAAAGGCCAGTGTATAATAAGCCTATTAGAAAGCAGTGATTCTCATTGAAGTGCCTTATGTCACCCACTGTCACTGACGGCTGTTGCATCGCCACGACAACAAGAGGACATCCCCTGCCTGCCTGCACTGCACAATAAACACACCAAACGCGTTCAAGCCCAGAGAGACAACCAGCGCTTAACAGGAACCGAAAGCAACGCGCAAGTCAAGTCTTTTGCATAGGGCGTAATAGCGCATAAACGTTCAAATAAAAAATACGCCTTGATCAGTGATTGAAGGACTAACCTGCCCAAGTGTATTCCTCCTGTTCAGATCTTGCCATGTGCGTAAACAGTCCGTATCCGTGCGTTAAAACAACATGTGGATCCGAAAGCGTCAAGTTTTAAAGTGCCATAAATGTCCGAGCGCTGTTCTCAGTCACCCGCACTGCCTTCCTTCCTTCCTCGCTGGTTTCCTCGCCCCCTCGCCGGAGTGTTTACATGGGTCTGGTGGCGCGGTCAGAGGAGGTCCGGTGATAGGTGAGCGGTGTATGCGCGCGGCTGTATGAGCGCTCCAGCAGAGAGAGCAGAGACAGAGACAGAGAGAGAGAGAGAGAAGAGGAGAGAGAGAGAGAAGGAGAGCGCGAGGAGAGAGAGAGGGAGCCCAGAGGAGTAAAGCCCAGGCGTGACGCACGGCCAGAAATAGACAGGAAGGGCCGCGGCAGGGGGAGACGCATGCGCAGCCAGCAGGGCACTTTTGCAACGACAGTAGTCTGTACACACGGCTTTGAAGGTATTTTGTTACAGTTTGGACAGTTTCTACCGCGTAATACAAGTTCAATACCTTAATATGCAGGCCTAGTGTAATAGCCTATTATAGGTTTGCCATAACATTTAATGCCAGATACGCTTTTAATCGATAGACTAAACCTAAACAAATATCAATACTGAAAAAGTCACAGAAAGAGAATCAGGCCTTTCCTGAATAGTTTTAGAAAGCTCTTGGTCTATATCAGAACTAGTACAAGGCCACATAGTATTAACACAAATACAACTACAACTATTGACACAGCTTTAGCCTGTTTACAGATTCTCAGACTGATGCCTTATAGTAAGTGAGTGGATCTGAGACATGACAGCACTAAAGACATCCCTTTCCAACTTATGTTCTCATTAAGCTATATTAAAGACAAATAACACTTGACTTCAAAATGAATGCAACAAATACACTTTTATTGATGCAAATATATTTATAATTAACCAACCATCATGCATCCCTCTGTTCCCTCACTCCAGCTTTTGTCATTGCATAAGTTCACGTCAGTGAGTTGTGTTGCTGTAGTTCAAGTGTGTTTGCTCTGGCTAGCCCAGCTCAATAAGATCAATAACAAATGTAGCTCACCAAATCCAATCGATATCTGTCTGTCACTGGGCCACTGGACACACAAACAAACAAATTCAACACTAGCTGTGTTCCCAACACTCACCATAGAGCCACAATTACACAGCCATAACCAGAAACAATAAAGGCATAAATTTGACCACAAGATACAGATGCCTTGCACAGGCCTCACTGCAATAAAAGGAATTGACGTCATGAGTTTTGTTTTTTCAGAGTAAATTAACATCTTGCAAAAAATACTGTGTCTGCTTTTGAGAATAAAAAGCTTAGCTCAGAATAGTTTCTAAGAACACTAAGATCAGGTGTAAGAGCCTGTCATGAGTACACATTTTGAAGTGTGATGTATTGATGAAGTAAATATAGATGATAACTGACAGCAACCCAAGAGCAGATTTTAAAACATAAATATTGTTGCAGCTTTCATATATTGAACAATAACTTGATAGTAATTATTGTGACAGGCCTAAAGATAACTGTACCTACAAACAACACCAAGCCAGGTTATAAACTAATAATAATAAATGCAGAGCACTTTTTCAAACACTCAAAGTCGCTTTACAGTTTTACAGTGACTTTGAGTTTTATTCATTCATTCAGACACCATTCTGTAGTCACGGCTGCCCAGGGTTAGACTGACGGAAACATGTCTGCCACTTGGATCACTGTGTGGCTCACACTGAATCCACCTTGCTTTCACGGTACTGCACACTCTATAACTGTATGTGAATAGGTTGCTTTATGTAAAGCACTTTGCGCACCCTTCGGAGACTGAAAAGAATATTTAATTTACCATCTAAATGGTTTAAGTCTTGCTATGCTGCTTAACGTTTTTACTTGAATAACAGTTCTTATCAAGTACACCTCTTTACTATGTGTCCTTGCATTAACACAGTACAACAGTACAAGGTATACAGTGGTTTCTATAAAGTAAAGAGTAAGTGTATCTATATTTAGCTGAAAGGCCCAACAGTGCATAATTCATATGTATGTGATAATAAATAAAACATGGTGTATACATCGTTGTTCACCCGAGCTCATGGCATGGACTGCTGAGGTTTGCAAGCACTCACCCACTCTGCAAACAAAGATAGATTATAGGTAAAATACAACAGGCAGTTATTTATATACACTGCAGCTTATGAGAATACGCAATACCTAAAGCAATGGAAGAAGTTTGGAGTGCTTCAATGAATCAGATACATGACACAAAATATACGTCTTTATTTAGCTTCTACTGGTTAAAAATACTGCATGTTTTTCACAATAGTTGGCTGCAGGGCTGACACATTAAAATGAGGAGTTTATACTAGGGGGTCTTATGGGGTTCTATAAAACCTTGATTTTCCATCAGAGTACTCACTATGCTAGGAAACACCTATGTGCCTTGAGGTACTGCCTTGGAGTGCCTTGAAAAAAAAATCTAATTTGAGTAAATTCATTCACACAGGGATCTAACTGAATATTTCATTGTGTCAAAAAGGGAAAGAAAACAAAACAAAGTCAATTTAACAAAAAAAATCTATTTAAAGAACTGTGGCATGAACACTAATTTAGCTTCATTTTTCATTTTTTAGCATTTATTTTTTGATGTGAAGTTTGGTCATATTTTAGCAGGAGTTGAGCAACTGACAATTTTCAACCAAAGAAGTGGCTCATTTAAGGCAAGGTAAGATGGCTCCTCACCTTAGGCCCACAGTAGCTGGAATGTGTTAAAAGTCATCCTTGATCAATCACAACTCATAATTTGCATCCTTTCAAGGCTACTGTAGTTGTCATCAAAGCAATTCTCTGTCAAAAGCCTTAGCATTAGCTTTAGCCAGCCCATTAGACCTGACATTAACTGCTAAATATTGAACTGTATATATAAATGGACACAGCTATCCCGCTAGCCGCCTGTTCCAATTAGGAAGTGAACATGGGCAGCTTCTGGCTCCAATGACTCTGGCTCCAATTTTCTTTAGATTGAAAAACTGTCTGTAAATAAATTCCTAGTCTTAATATGGAACTAGCATCATGAGCTTCATTTGACTAGAACTGAACACTATGGGTGACGTCACACTCGCTTAGTCCACTTATGCACTCTATGGACTGAATATTGGAAGATAATACAGAGATATGCTCTATATGAAAAAAAGACAAACAGCTGTCATATTGAGGTTTCTTCCTGTGCACCTGACATTTCGTTTTTGCTCACTTTAATGGGTTTTGTCGCTGTGTGCCTCTAAAAATGTGTGTGGCCTTTTAAAAATTGCTGTTGCTTGGAAATAGCTGCTGAGTTGCCACCGTCCTTAAAACTAAATGCACTAAAACTTAAGTTAAAAGCACATTACGTAACTTTTCTAGTGCAGAGTTTGCCACGTGAAATGTTATTCCTTTACATAGCCTATATGTAATGGCATTACATCTATCTCCATGGAAACAAGCAGGTGGCCAAGTTAAAGGTCAGATCCATAAAGATTAGTAAGAATGCAATGTTTTTGAGCAATGATCAGGCAAGGCTACATCTACTGAGACAAGCTTGTGTCATACCAGCAACCAAAAAAGTTACGCAATGCACTTTTAATGTGTTTAATTTGTCCGTTAAACATAAGTCCTCCTATGTTACATACACTTTACTTTTAGCTGCTGAGGGAAGTTTGTGTTTGGACATGACCAGCTAAAGTTAAAATGGCTCTGAACTTACTCTGTCCTCGTATGAACTGCAAATACTTTTATTATCACAATGGGGTCAGGGAAAAGTGAACTGAAAGTTTGTAGACGTACACTCCTTGAGGTAAGATTCTTTAGATAATCCTTTGAAATCATCAAGTCAGCTTTTTTCTACTTTTACACAAAATTCCCAAACTCTGCAGAGATTGAAATGTAACCGTCAACTCAAACTTCTACACGAATTTGAAGTTTAGGGACAAAAAAATGGTAGATGCAAAAATACCACCCATGCAGAGACAGTGTACCCATCTGCCACCTATGATATGAACATTGCATAACATTTGAAGCGTTCTTTTATAGTTATTTTAGGTTGGACATATTTCAGATTTAATGAGGGGTCACACATAGATTGGGAAGCCCCTGTTTCATTGCCAGATTTCTATTCTGGCATGTTTGGCCCTGGACTCTATTCTAGACCTGGGTTAATGTTTGTCTATGGGGCAGGGGGGCACAGGGGGGCATAAGGGGGGTTATTGTAGTGTCCCAGGAGGCGACAGGTGCCACGCCACTCGACACCGCACTTCGAAGCGCGCTGAAAGAAGGGCAACCGAAGCTCAGTGTGAGGAGATGGGTTTGGACAGAGAGATGAGAGAGAATATCCCAGAGGGCATACGGGACGTCCCATACAGGAATAGAACATCAAGTAGTTGTATCAACGTAGTCTTTTATACAAGAGGAGCTGACAACTTTCATAATCATCGATCTTCTGAGACATATGTAGATGCATTTGTTTATGTGTCTAAGTCAGTTTCCACAATCAAACACTGGAACATTTTTCCCTATGGATCACTTATTGAAACGTATACAAACATAGAGAACATTCAAATGAGTGGATTTAGTTTAACCAAACCATTACACACATTTTACACACATAAATTTTCTGGTGGAGGGTCTGGTACTTGCTTGTCTCCATGGGATTGTTATTTCTTTGCCTGGAATGTTCCACAGTATAGGCATTAAACATATCTCCCTTGCGTTTGTTCAATTACAGATGTATTATAGCTCAAAATAGCTCAAAAAGCACAAATTGTTACCATGTACAGGTTTGCTTCTCCGTAGATCTGACCATTAACCTGTCCCAATTGTGATTAGCAAGTTGATTTCCATACGGTGGAATAATCAAGCGATAACCGTAACATCTCATGGAGACTTTGGCCGACTATAAACCAGAAAAATTACACAGTGCACCTTTAAAAAACATCTCAAGAAACCAGTGTTTGCAAATGAAAAAAAAAGGTACATGATTATTTATTTGCTTTACTGTTACTGTATAGTCAATAAGTTTTTATTTTTAAGAGTAAACCCAAGCAAGTCTGTGCACTTGCAGAGACTAATAGAGATCCTTAAAGGTACACTGCGTAACTTCTCGGTTGGGGATCTGTTACCTGCTTGTTTCTACGGATGTGTCATTTCTCTGCCTAGAATGTTCCACAGTATGGCATTAAACAGCTCTACCTTGCATTTATTCAAATACAGGTGTTTACAGGATATATAGCTCAAAAATACCTAGACAAACCAAGTACTCTGACTGTGAGCAGGGCTGCCTCTCCATACACCTGACCTCTAACTTGTTTGGTTTCCATGATGATAGAAAGGTTTAATGCCATTCTGTGAAACATCCCATACAAAGCAATTACATCTTCATGAAGAAAAGCCACCAGAAAAGTCACAAAATGCACCTGACATACACTTCTGAAATAAACTTTCATCGGATGCGTAATTTTCTTGAAGTAATGGTGGAGGATAAATAAACTTGCGCAAAAAGTATTACTTATGATTATTTGTATCAATTCATCTGAAGGACTAAGGGATAACAACATTTTTTTAGGGAACCCTAATCTAGGCAGCCTTGAGCAAGAACATGGATCAGAGCTGGAGACACTGAGGAAGTCCAAGATTTATTGGAGACAATAAGGTCCATTTTGGGGACTATGACGTTTCCTGTGAATGTTGGTTAATCTGCTTGTCTTTTATTGACCAATGTCTGTCTGCTGCTGATCTAAAAAAAATAGATGAAATTGAAGGTTTACTTTAACTGGTCACTGTATGGTCAGTACCACTTTCATTTTCTGAAAGTGGTACCGAGTAATCTGTTATCCAATAAGTAAATGCTTCTCTCTAGTCTCACCCATATAAAAACTCCAGACCTCTGCTAATTATGATGTTGAAATAAAAACTTGATATTTGGGTTTGCTGCATCACACTTGTCCTTTAAAAATGTCAAGTTTATGATAGTTATATTGAGTTTAGTGTTTTGGGTTTGGTCTGCTTAATGAACAGAGCTTTTGGGGTTAGACTGAGTTCATTCTGACATTTAGAAATATGACGTTTCAGATCCCACCGCTGTGAACTAAAGTGTGGGGTCAATCTTCCAGGTCACCAATTAGAATTATAAAAGAATAGGAGAAACTGTTGAGAAAATATGATGAGAATATAAACAGTGTAAATGAAAAATATATAAACAGTGTCAATAATTGCATCTTGGGGAATGGTTGAATTTAAAGGGCCTTTGTTACGCTAAATTCTGATCTGTTATAATGTTGTGTATAACATAAAGCATAAATATTTAGTCTGAGAGAGCTCCAGAGAGGCTCCAAAGATTACTCAAACATGTGTGAATGAAACAAAACACAATTCCAGGAATATTTTTGAGGAGGTAACAACATTATAACATGCCTTAAAGCTCACAAGAGTAAATTTAGCATAATATAAGATCTTTCTAACTGATTCATTGCTGGTTGGCCTCTGCTGAGGCATAATACAATTTAGTTCACTGCAAGACAAATAAATATAATGAAGGTAGATAATGATGTGGAAACATTAGAAATCCTTGGTTTGTACTGGACTGACCTCAAGAAGGTAACCCAGACAAATCCAGTTTGGGAAATGAACAGCAAGCATTTTATGTTATGTGCTGCTCACTGAGCCAACAGCCACGATTCAAAAACTACAGTAACCTCAGAAACTCAAAAGTAAACAACCAAAACTCACATGATAACCTGCAGGTGACCAAAAACATTCATTTTTATTTCTTGGCAAGTATGTTGGTAAAATTCCCAGCATGTTGAAAGTTCCTAGAAACCACTACATGAACCCGCAGTATGAATTAGAGTATGAAGTCTCTAAGCTGTGTAATTGCCTCCAGTTGTTCCATCTATTCCTATCCTGGTCTGTGTCCGGGCCTGTCCCGTAAAGCCGCATGTATTCAGGGCTGTCCCAGAGGAGCACTGTGCTATGTGAGGGGCACGGAGAATCCTCTTTGGTCCTTCAGGCACTGGGAATGTCCAGGATAGAGTTACACTGATAAATTGCACGAGAGAGAGAGGAGGAGAGAAAGAGGAGATTTAATAGTAGAGGTTATCGCCCACTGAACCATAGTAAAACTGACAGGGGACTAAATTGTGGCTGGTCTCAGTGAGAGCTACTTATCTGCAAAGTGCACACTGCAAAATCCACAAATAAAAATGTTTTATTTGGAATTATTCCCCTCCTGTGGGCTCATCACCTGCAGAGGGGTTCATAGGGGGGGTCAGGTGCTATGAGGATTGGGCAGTAAACTGCCCTTGGGACCCAGCTGGATTAAGCGGGAGAAGATGGATGGATGGATGGAATTATTCCACAAGTTGTACAACACATTTACAATACACAGATCAGAAGTTAGTCCAGGGCCCTTCCACTGTACAAACCACCACTATGTGCTAATCTAAGTCACATGTTTTTGGAGAAACAGGAAATTAGAAAACCCAGAAGATCCCATGAAGAAATAGGGACAATGTATAAGCCCCACACAGACAGACCAGGTCCAGGAACCAAACCCAGGACACTCTTGCTGTGAGGCCAGTTAGATCAACCTAATGTGTAATTTAAAATGATATATGTATGTATAATGTCTTGGATGTATAAAGTGCCTTTCAAGATACTAAAATCACTTTACATTGCATTATTCATTAACTTTACACTGTGATGGTAAGATACTGTACAGCTGCCCCGGGACAGACGGACAAAAGCGAGGCTGCCAATCGGCTCCTTCAACCACCACCATTCAATTACCTAATTTAAACAACAAGAATCAAACTGGCAACTTTCAAGGTACACTGCACAACTTTTCTGATGGCGGGTCCATCACCTGCCTGTCTGTATGGAGATGTTATTGTTCCCTGGTATGATAAGATCCAACTAGTATTTGCTAATTATAGGTGTTTCTATTGCACAAAAATAGAATAATTCCTTCTGTGAACAGACGAATAGGCGACTCTCCACAGATCTAAATTGTAATGTAGTGTAGTGCTGTAACATGTTTGTCGTGATAGGTACGTTGAATCCAGACTGTGGGACATTCTAGACAAAGCAATACCATTTTCACAGAGACAAGCAGGTGGCAGACCCTCCACTAGAAATGTTACACAATGCATCTTTCAGGCATCATCTTTCAGTTTGTAGGCGAACGCTCTAACCACTGAGCCACTGCCACCAAAATATGATACTATAAGGTTGAAGTCAAACAGCAGGCATTATGAAAAAAGAGATCAGCATTTGAATGGCAAATCATCCAAAATCATCCAGTATCTATGCCAGTATCACAGAGAGACTAGAGACTGGGCAGGGTCTAGTTTTGGCCTGCTGTTGTGTGTCTGTGCCAGCGCTGATGTGTGAGAGCTCGCCAGCCTCCAGCGGTCACTAAGTTAACTCATTACTGCCTCATTTATCTCGTTAGGCCTGGATTGATCTTACCGAGGCCAGCTGCACGTCATCGCCAGTCACGCTAATCAATACTAACAACCCGGGGAAGAGTTTAAGTGTTACACAACCTCATTATCTTGGCAGTGCCTCTGCAGGGGGGAAAGATTACAGTGCGACACTCCAGTCAGCAGAAGGGCAGAGCTTCCTGTAATGGGCAGGAAGTGGATTCAGATACCAGGGTTTAGCTGGTTATCAGATTGTTGGTTGGTGTTAAACTGTGAGGGAACAGATACAAGATCTTATAGATAATCAGGAGCTTATGCAAACGCATGGGGTCTGTGAATGTATGAGGAGAGAAGACCCCCCAGGACCGTATATGTGACAGGGATATACGAGTGTTCAAGGGGGCACATAAATATTGAAAAAGAGAGTAATGTATATGCAGTAAAGTTAAGAAGAATTATTAAGATGGTATACATGACATCTACTGAAAAATCTGTATCAATTTGCACTTGTAACAGGTATTTATGTTGTTCCTTGTTGCGATTCAGACAAAAGGATGATTCATATTAGTACATGCACATTCAATTCACAAAGATCAGGAGTTCAACCCATGTCAGTCTCACTTTCTACTTACATCTTTCTGTAAAACACTGTTACCATGGTCCCCAGTGTAGGGATGTTACGATACTTATGATATTGCAATCATGAAAGTCTCATAATAAATATTGGGGACATGTACAGTATATTGAACTAAAAGCTTAAGCTAAAGCTTCCTTAAGCAATGCTTTTGCAGCAGCATTTCAGAGCATATCACATAGTTCTTTATCTATTCCTCTGTTTATTATTATTATTATTATTATTATTATTATTATTATTATTATTATATATTGTTATATATTACATATTGACCTTGTTTCATCCGGTCGACTTTTGGCATAAATGTGACTAAACCGCACTTTTGTGGTGTCTTTGTGGTTAAGCGAGAATCCTGTTCATTTCAACTTGGGAAAAGTTTTTCCATTAAAACATTAAATAAAATAGGTTTATTTGTGTTAATGTTCATGTGCACCAATAAGTCTATCTACTTATCTACTTACTAGTTCTGAGACAGCTTAATTCTAGTCTAGAGGTAGTTTATTTTAAGATAACTTGTCAAGCAAAAATTATCTGTCCATGCAGCAAGATATCTGTCCATGCAGCAAGATAATTTCACTACTTTTAAGTAATTTTCTGATAGATTTCATCTTAAGCTTTTTTGCAGTGTACACCAAATATCTGGAAGGCTTTAAAGGTGCGCTGTGTAACATTTCTAGTGGGGGGTCCATCGCCTGCTTATCTCTATGGAAATGTTATTCCTGTGTATAGAATGTTCCACATTATAGATTAAACCTATCTATCACGAGAGAGACAAGCAGGTTAAAGCACTACAGTACATTACAATTCAGATCTGTGGAGAGTCTCCCCTATTCAGAAGGAAGGAAAGATTGTATTTTCAAGCAACAGAAACACACATAATGAATAAATGCTAGGTGTGCATGTTTAATGTCATACCGTGGAACATTCCAGACAAAGCAATAACATCTCTATGGAGACAAGTAGGTAGTGGACCCACCACCAGAAAAGTTGTGCAATGCACCTTGAAACAGTGACACTACTTTGATCTCAGTCAGTGCCTACAGAACATACACACTTTGTTTTTAAGTGTGTCTCCTTGCTGCATGGTTGCTCTCTCCACCCTCTGCTTCTCTCTGCTGTGATGCTCGGGGAGGGCACAGTGGGGCTGGGACCTGCTCAAATCTCTCCATGTTGTGTACACACCATCTTTTTGCATCAGCACCATCACCATCAAATATGCATCGAATTACGTAAGACAGAGGAGTTACGTAAGTGTACTCTGCCCCACCGAGCGTCAGAGTGCGTTCACGCTGAGAAATAACGAAGCCATCCTTAAACCAGGGCTACAACCCAAGCGCCGCATCAGAGGAGCAGGAACCAGCTAAAAATAACATGGCCAAATTTCATCGAATTATGTAACCACTGCAGAAATGTACATGAAATATGGATGGAGTGGAGGAATTAGATTAGTACTAGGTTGCAAGCTCAACTAATTAATTTTATGAGGAGGCTAGGCTAGTATAGCTTCTCCCAGTTTTGGTTGGTGGGCGAACTGTTCAATCACTAAGCCACTGTTATCACTTAGCCAGCCTAAATGAAGAAATGAAACTAAAAAAGAAGGCAACGGGTGTACAGAATGATAAATTAGTGGATGTAGTATTGAATTATAAATTATTGTATCTCTACTATATTTAGAGGTGCACTGTGCAACTTTTCTGTTGGAGGGTCCATTACCTGTTATTGATATGTTCCATGGTATGACATTAAACATGCACATCTAGCATTTATTCATTACCGGTGTTTCTATTGCTCGAAAATACAATGTACAATCCTGTTTTCTGTGAATAGGGGCGACCCTCTAAGATCTGAATTGTAATGTGACGTAGTGCTGCGTTCTGCTTGTCTCCCTCATGATAGATTTTAGGTTTAATCTACACTGTGGACGATTCTAGATAAAGCAATAACATTTTCATGGAGTCAAAAAATTGGGTACATGGCAAAAAGCTTTAAGCCATGTTATAATCTTGTTACCTCATCAAAAACATACCTGTGTTGTGTTTCATTCACACGTTTGAGTAATCTTTCAGTATCCGTCGGGCTATCTCTAAAGGTCAAAATACTCTATACCACCTTGAGATGTCTTGAAGGGGTAGTTGTCAGTTAACAACTACCTTTTACCTTCAATAGAGTTCAATAAAGGTTGGCAATTCCAGGGCTGAAATCATTCAAATGATTCAAGGGAAGGTGTATGGGGTTTAAAAACACTGTGGAGAACGTCCTGTATCACCACCTGAGTTTTCTGTTCAGGGTTTGTGTGAATAAAACAAAGTCCAAGTATGTTTGTGATGAGGAAACATCACAACATAGATCAGAAAGTGGAATAATAAATCAAAATTCAAATCATTGCACCCTGTTTTATGTACAGAATTGTCTTTGTTTTCCAGCAAATATGTGATAACTAAAGCTTGCCTGTTGTTGTACATTACATCATTTAATAAGGTTTGTCAGTGCTTCTCATGCATATAAACTTACATGATGTCATATGATGTCATCCTGTAACTTTTGTTTTATTACTTTATTTTAAAGATAGAATAGATCTGAAGTAATTACAGTATCTGTGGTCCGTCTCCCCATGTATGTATTTACTTTTGCAGCCCAGATTATAGCCTCAGACAGTTGGTGAGTTAGATCCAGGTTTGTGGACATGTGGGCTGCTCTGTTTAACATCAGCGGGAATCACCTTTGACAGCTCCAAGCCAAAGTCTGTCCAAGTCCAATGAACCCAGGAACGGAGCGTGCAAAACCATGCTAACCTCACGACATTTACTGTGGAAGAGGAAGTCGTTAGAAGACTGAGACCTGAACTTTGAACTCTACGGGGGGTTAATTACTTTTTAAGTGATGTTACAATGAAATTTGTACAAATAGTAGTATCAAAACTAGTTACTAATTTGAACATGTATTGATACTGAGAAAAAGCTGTTATTGCCCTAATCAAGCATTTTGTTTCTCTTTCTCATGACAGGGATAGGAAGAGTTGCGAACAAGAGGGACAATGTATGTTTTAACACAGTTCACACTTAATATATTTCCATAGACCTATCATACAAAAACGTGCGTGAAACATCACCCCAAAAACTTTTGTCCAGTTGACAGAATTGAATTTTTCTGTCGCCATGGATCCTCCCTGGACGACTGAGGTATTACACAGAAATCTGGTGTTTCCAGATTGCAATGTTTTTTTACAGAAGGTAGTGAATATAAACGTATCATAGAATAAGGCTGAGCTTAGAGCTTGAGACAAAGAGGAAGGGCAAAGATAAGAACTGAGGATGTTGTGAAAGAGAGCAGGGAATTCAAAAATATACTTTTTAAATGCATGTAAAGTAGAAGGCTTCATATTTCAAGGTTAATTCCACTACACACCTTTAACACTTGTCTCTCTACACAAGAACACTCCTGTGTGACTTGTATTTCTTTGAAGCTAACTATAAATCCTAGTATTTTGAATGACAAGATGTGCAAGGTACTAGCCAGCTCTGCTAGCCTTAAGCCAGAAGACCCAGCGAAAGTGAGAAGCTAGCACGAGGCTAATCAGTCTTAATGCCAGATGCAGGGAGACAGCTAGCATGTCATCTTTAACGCTACAGGGACACGTCCAATCCTCACTTCACCCAAATATGTCACAACATGCACAAGATTATAGAGGGACAGGGAATTCGGAGAGGACATTTTAGATTCAGACAATGTTTTGGAAAGAAAGTTAAATACTGTTGAATATTACTGTAAGTATAAGAACTAAAGATGTACGTCAGCCAATATCCTGGTTGGACATAAAAACTGATGTAAGACTATGGTCATATTCGGCCCAGAAGATGTTTGAATTTCTATTCATATATAGCTGTTCTCTTGTTACTTGAGTGATAAATACACATATTTGGATCAGTTTTGTCTTGGTTTAAAAAATAAATGCTGTTTTCAATCTCTGTACATGATTGAGGAAGTGTCTGGGTAGAGGGAAGCCATTAGTTTATATCTATACATTTATTTGCTTAATTGGCCAGAGTAAGCACTTGAGCCTAGAACAGATTTGAACAGGTTTTCATTTTTAAACGGAAAAAATAGCTATACTTTTAGATCATATGTCAGAGTAGAATGAGACTTAATCCTTTTTCCATATGACAAATGAGCCAATGGAAAAAAATGCATAGTCTTCGTCTAATCAACTTCAGAGAATCAAACGTGAGTCAGTGTCCTCAAATAACGGCAGAAAATAATGGCTGTCCTCTCTCTCTGGCTCCATTTCCTTTTCCTCCTGAGGTCATGTGATCACCCTCGGAGGTCATATGATGTGAACAATCACCACGGCAACAGAAGGAGACAAAATCCCCGCTAAGAGAATCTAATGCTTTTGAAGATCATCTTTGGCCTAAAGAAAAGGACAATGACGACTGAAAATTTAGCACCTGCCACCATCTATTGACTCGTTCTCTCTGTCTCCTATGATTTTATAATACCATGAATCACATTTTGGAAAGAATCTTGAACAGTAATTTGCAATAAAAAGACATCATAGTATTTACTCATTCAGCCCTTAATTAGTCATCACCTCCCACACCAACAGCTGAAAGAACCATTTCGAAACCAGTTGTTGCATTGTAAGGATACCACAATAAACTGAATATACATTTGATTACATGCACTTTTATGGTGGGAGGTCAGGTGGTCTGCCATCTGTTTTGTCTCCATGGAGATGTTTTACTTTGCCTTTATTAAGAAGTATCTTGAAAAACATGCATTGTTACTGAGTAGGCTCACCTCTCCACAGATCTGACTAATAAGTTACGTAAGTAAGTTAACCTGTTTGTTTCCAAAGATGGATTAGTTTAATGTGAAGGCAAAGCAACAACTCCATGAAGACAAACAGACAATTAACCTTCCACTAGAAATGTTGGACGTGTACACCTTTAAAAGTACATTGTGTAATTTTTCCGGTGGAGGGTCCGTCAAATTCTTTTCTCCATGGAGATGTTATCTAAACTGTTTCACAGTATGGTATTAAACCTTTTTATCCTCATCATTTTCAGAACACACCAAGTTACACCAAGTTAAATCTGTGGGAAGGCAACCCCCCATGTATTTTTTAGCTATAAAACCACATGTAATTGTAAGGAGCTGTTGATGTCATACTGTGGAACATTCCAGGAAGAGCAATGATATATCTGCAGACACAAGTAGGTGATGGATCCCCAACCAAAAAGTTACATAGTGCACCTTTAAATATAACAAAATTTCAAAAAAGATATTTTTCTATTTTTTGTACAAAGTAGTGTAGTACTTTACATTTATTTGAGGCTTCAGCAGCACAGATCCAGAGCAGAGTTGGGTGAGATGGAGTGGACAGAATACAGTATGTTTCTCAGTTTGAAGCAGGAAACCTCCAACAGTGAGCCACCTGTTAGTTTTGGCAAAGACCCTCACCAAACGACTGGCGACGAAGATGGGAGGGGCCGTGGGGACCGGAGCTGAAGGGGAACTCTGCCATTTTGGGTTACATTCAGTTACAGAGGACAAAATACATGTCATCTTGTGTACTTGTCCTCGTGTTTTCTATCTATAACTCTTTAGGGTCATCACCAGCAAATGATAGTCATTGATTGCATAAAGCTCTCGAAAGCTCTGAAGTGGCACAAAGAGTCAGTCCCCATTGTGCAATGTATATCGTGTGTTCCGCTTGAATGGGGGCTTCATTCACATTTTTTGCATTTTGGAAGGCTATATAAAATGAAATAAGTCACTAATAAATAAATACATTATGAAGTTTGGTATTTTTATTTGTGTTTTTGATATTTCTTAATACAGAAAACACTTCTCTTCTACATGTAGAAGTCTGATGTGACCATATGGTAGTATGTGAAAACACACTTTGTTTTGTTTTTTTATTACAATTGTCTTTCATTTCAGATTTTTCTATATTAATTAACATTAACATTATATTAATTAACACAAGCAACAAAAGACATAATAATTGACTACTGATCTATATTATTATAGTGCATTTTAATACCTGTCTCAAACGGCCATAGATGCTACTATAGAAGAAAGTCTGAATGAACAGATCAAACAAGGACAAGAGTGTAGTCATCACAGAGGAGAAGAAGAGGACGAGGAGGAGGGTTTGGGCCAAGCACATGTGACCTTCAATCATTCATGTTTCTGCTCCCACTGACATCCTGTTTAGAGGTTTCAAACACATCTTCAGTGTTAGTCACTCAATGCATTCTCTTGAATGTGATTTTATTGCATAATGACATTCAAAATACATGCCACAGAATATGTGCAGCCCTATATTCTCACAAATGAAAATACAAAATTAGTATGATTCATCTCTCAGATATCAATATATTATCATGTCCCAAATGGTCATAACATGTTTGACTTTCAAGGCACTCAAAGCACTCCATGTATACCTGTGTATATACAGACACTAGGTGTGATCAATTGTTCATATGAAGGGTGGCAAAGGCATATGAATAGCAGTTTATAAGGGCATATTTTCTCTTTCTCAGTGCTATATGATAATGTCAGCTGAGAGTACAGTATGAAACCACAATAATCCATTATGAACAGCTGTAGAAAAAGGAAGTGCCCATCTCTCAGAGTTTTGCATGAAGATGTAAAACCACCTCTCCTCGCTGTAGCCCAACTGTTTTTCATCACATTTGAATGGACAAACACTGTGGCCATGGAGCTCGGCACAAACCAGGAAGTGAGGATCTAAAGTCACCAAGGTCACCAGGCAACACTCGTACTCCATCATGCCAACCAATTCATACCCTGTTATCTCTACAAACATGCACAGGATTTTATTACATGGCTACATAGGGCTGGCAATTGATGTATTAGTAGAAATGGAAGCCTAGTGATAGCAGTACACTTGCTATTTAAGCAGCTCTTATGCTCAATACACAATATATTGAGCCCTTGTCAAAAAGTGCTTATACAGTGCTTTTTTGTATAACTACCTTATGTTTTTAATCCATTCTTTGTTTCATCTTTGTGATCTTAAGGTTAAGGGTATGCTGCTGAGACAAGTACCTTTATCTTCGGTGCCACAGAGACATTCCTTCACTAGAGTCACTCCTGAACAACACATACTCTGTTTATTTTTGCATAGCCAAATAGAGCAGTAGCAGTATTTCATTAAATGTTGATGTGACCAGGAGAAAACAGGCAAGCAGATATAGTTATGCACGTCTTAGGATGATGATAGGGTCCTGCATTACCTGAGACAATCACAGCGAGTGCATGGGGACTACAGCGAGATTGCGTTGGTATAGTAACCCTATAAAAACATGGAAGTCATACCCAAACTAAGTGACGTCTCCAGGCAACAGTCATACCCCATCGTGCCATTCAAATCATAATCAGATGCCGCACATGCCACATACACACATATGTCAGCTTACCATGCACACGCTCACATACACACACACAAAGAGTCAAAATGAGCGGCAGAAGCCATGGCAACAGGACATAATACAATTACTGTGCGGCTAATGGAGTTTTAAAGGGTCTGCTCAATTATCAGGACTTTTCCAGGTTACTATGGAGACTACATCAGAGAGGAACAAAATAACATAAGTATCTATGCACATATAAGGTACATGAAAATACACCTGCTTAATATTATATAGCTATTCTGTGCATCTTGGCAGCAGATGACTGGTGCAACATAAGACTATAGGCCTATTTACACAGACCCACATTCTATGATTTGTTTTGTTTGAGATTTTTTCTGGTGCACTATGCAACATTTCTGATGGAGGGTCCCTAGTTTGCTTATTTCTATTGCTTTGCCAAGAATCTTCCATGGTATGGCATTAAACTTTTTTCCAGGTATATTTTTGATGAAGAAAAAACATTCTAACATAGCTCAGAGAATAGCATAATATGGGCCCTTTAATTATCTATAAATGACCGTGCTTACCTTATTATTCTGGTCTGTGTGGCTGCATATTGTGTATAAGTAACTGAAACTTGAGTAATTTCCTCTGATTTAAAACACAATTTATTTGCTATTTTGTGGACTTCTGCCGTCTGTGTCTGTGCCTAGTTTCCATGGCAGCCTCCCACTCTCTGTCCACTGTCTGCGGCTGAGGTTTCATTCATTCACACACAATTCACACATCCAACAGGATAATGGAGGATATATTTACACCATTTAAATGTTCATTTAAATTGGGCAGCACTGTATTGTTACCTTGTGGTTCAAACATTGCAATAATAAGATTTGGGATTCACAAGTTTAGATACATTTAAGGCGCAATTATGACTCTGTATTACACACTAGTCATAATTAGGTAGATATAGAAATACTGGGTAGGGTCACTTTTGCACACAAAATTGGGATTAAACTAGGTCTAAACCTGGATTAAACTAAGACTAAACCAGGACAAGAATAAGGCTCAAACTAATTAGGCTTCTTAACACAACATAAACTACTGTAATTATTATCATATTAGCACCAGCTTCAAAATTAAATAAAAATAAAACCAACAATATTAAAACATTCAGATGCAATAAATCTCTCTTGATCCCGTAAAATGTAAGTACACTGTTTTTGTCATTCACACCTTTGTGTCACAGTCACACCTTTCTCTAATGAAGAGCTTCTTGGTTACTACGGCAACAACAGCACCACTCACAAATGTAGACAGGAAGTTAAATTAATCAAGCTATCAGCATTATTCACATAAGAGTTAGCATAAACACAACAGCAAAGCAGTAATTTTGTCAATGTCAGTAAATTATAGTAGGCCTGTAGACAGGGCTCCACAGTGCGCCCATTTCACTCGCATTTGCGAGCAAATATTTCGCCGTGCAAACAAGGAAAACAAAACAGTCGCACCAGTGCGAGTGCTTCTGCAGCCACAATAATGAGCTGCGCACAGACGTAACGTGACAAGTTAAACGTTCTAAATGTATCAAACATTAGAGGCAAACTCACACTAGGACTTCAGAATCATGCCCAAGTCTGGATAGCCCCTAATGCGCGGCACACATGCCCAGCACGAGCACAACCGAACCGTGCTCGGGCACGACACCTCCGACTGCGTACGACCCCAACGTACGAGCTCCGCGTGTGCGGCGATATCACTCATAGGCACAACCTCCGCTTCAAAACACACTCATGCCCACCTAAAACGAGGCCCACCCCTGTCCCACCACTCAGTAGACACCCCCACCCCGCTGGTCTTCCTTCTCCGCTAAAGCGATCTGGTCTCGGACTCGAGCGCATTTGGACTCGGTCTTGTCACGGACTCAAGGTCTGAATACTGAGTGTGATCGTATTTCATTACGGCCGCTGCTGTCGGCACTAAACTTGCACCGGTGTGCAGGACATGTGCGCACAGCATCTCTTTGTGCTGGAGCACGCGGACACTGTGCGGCCCATCCCCACATGCACCACCAGCGCGCGGCTCGTCCACAGCGCCCCCTCGTGTACCAGCGTGCGTCACAGGGCAGGTTAAACATCCTACCTGTCTCTACGTCAGTGCGCCGCTCTTCGCCTTTTCACGCTCTCTCCTCCCCACGTAGAGCACAGAGGCTCCTCCTCAATGAGCTGATTAGAAGAGCAGGACGAAACACAAAGCAAAAACTAATTTTATGTCCGTGTCCGCACAGAGCAGAGCTACGGCACAGAGCATATGTGAACTGAAGTTTGCCTAATAAAATGCCAAATGAATCTAATTGTCACAATGTGCGTTTGGTTTAGTAAATGTGCAGAGGCTAAATACCACTTTAAAAACAGTAAGAGAAAGTAACTCCAGTTAGGAATTTGAAAATACAGGTTTAAAAATCCTACACACATTTTTCACTTCGAAGTAGTTTTGTGTAAAGTGCCAGTGGAAGTTCTCTTAAAGAAGAGGTTCTCAAACTGTGGGTGAAGGTCCAAAAAGGGGCACAGAGAGTGCAGTGCAGTTTGCTTGGCTTATTTTAAGTCTAAATGAATATTAATCAGATAAAATGGAAATAGATTTATTAAAAAAAAAAAAAAAAAACATTGAGATCATGCAGGAAAAGTACAGTCATAATCCTTTTGTTGTTTTTTTTTTGTATAAAATTGGTGTGCGCAATTTTTTTTTTCTGTGCCCCTAAAATTTTTAACTTAGGGGCACGTGTGCTCCTGAAAAAAAAAGCTAGCATAGAGCCCTGCCTGTAGATTGTGAATGCTATTATTTCTGCATCAGTAAACAAAATCATCACAATATAGGACTTAACAAAATCAAAATCCAAATAATCAAAAAATAGCACTTAACTGGTTTGACTAGGGCCTACCCAAAGAAATTAATTGGGTCTAATCTTGATTAAGCAACATAATCATTAATCAGTGCTGCCAGTGTCGGTATCACAATTTCAACTGTATGCATATGGTCAGGTTTTGCCATACATAAACTATTTATTTTTATTTAAATGTATTTATTTAATTTAGGTTATTTATGAGACAGGGACCGTGCACAATATACAGTTAAGAGATGCATTGTGCCAGGTTATAGCACTAGAGCTAATTGCCACTTGTAGTCCCTATTCCACACAGAAAGACTCTGGAGTCCTGGGGATCAAATCCAGAACCGTCTTGCTGTGAAGCATGAGTGCTTCCACTCAGCGATCGTACCACACAATGCATTTAAGGTTTACCATCAGTTACTGTGCCATCACCTGGGTCCTACCTGATTATGAATGAAGCTGCTCCTCTTGTCCACAGACTTGTCCCAGGCTCCTGAGAAACAGAGGCAATGTTAGAATAAATGGTACAGACTGATGTTAGGTAACAGAACTCTTGGTGCATGAAGTGTGTTTGCATAATCCCAGAATGGCAGAGAGAAGGTCACAAAAGATTGTTACAAATTTAGACAAAAATATTTATCTTTACATTATATTAATTAATTTGTTTTTAGACTGTTATGTCTATTGTGACAAATAAAGTGTAGCACATGTTCCGATCTGGCCTTTACCTTTAACATATTAAGATATCAAAAATGTTATGGTCTCTGCCCTCGATGCTTCTTGTTTCTGAGACATGTTTTGAGAATTGTCTTTTTTTATATGGTTCAATAATCCACTTGTTTTCTTGATAATTAGTAGGGCTAACTGCAGGTTTGCAAGAGGTATTACTTAGAATATTATATTGGAATAACATAGTGAACTTTTTCTAAAATTAGTCTTAAAACAATGAAACCTCATCATCAGCTGCCACTGCATATATTTGCATATCAATACAAAGGATGAAAGACATCAAAATGAAGAGGAATTCAGTTTCAAAATGAAGAGGAATTCAGTGGATCAACTTTGATATTCCCAGCGGACCTCAGAGGTACCAAAGACATGTCAAAGCTTTGGCACGTTTGATCCAGCATTTCTAAAGCCATGGGATCAGGTATTTTTACAGTAAGTGTCAAAAGCATCCACCAAGTAAATAATGTTAATTAGTTATGCCAAATGCCCTAGAGAGGTTTCAGCAAACTGATCAACCAAGAAAAATGTACCAATGTACAACAATACACTAAAATTAGTTTCCATCCATCCATCTTCTCCCGCTTAATCCAGCTGGGTCGCAGGGGCAGCGTGCTGCCCAATACTCATAGCACCTGACCCCCCCTATGAACCCCTCTGCAGGTGGTGAGCCTACAGTAGTAAACTAAAATTAGTTTACTAAGAAACATTATCTCACCTAACAATTGCATGTCATAGGATAGACAAACTAAACAACAGCATAACCTGTACAACACACATGATTCACCAATAAACAAATGTACATCAGCGAGGATGAGGAAAAATAAAACTTTGCTTCACTCAGAACTGATCTGTCTCCAGCACTTTGATACACCTACAGTCTGTTTCCTGTATGACTGTAAGCAGACGGCACCAAATACACCTTTGATGATGTGAAAGTGACAGTAAACAAAGGAAAAATAGTACAAAAAACTCAAAATATGAGGCTGAATGCGAAACATGACTTCACTTTTTGTCTATATTTGTCCTGAAGCGATCATGTGCAGATTGGCTGATGGTGATTACAAAACTCTGAGTTAGAGCCAGAGTCTGATGCAAAATGCATGAAGTGCGACTAATTACAAGCTGTTGAGAAACTGGGCCACTGCCGCCAAGGTCTGTCTTTATTAGAGAAATCTGACAAGGGATATAGGAAAACCATCTTACAATATGGATTTCAACGTATTTGTAGGCAAACACTAAACCACCTAGTCACAGTTTACTTTATGTTACATTATAATAAGACAGAATAATTTAAAATGTCTTTAATAATGTAGCAATAAAAACTTTTACTGTTGACACTGCATCACTAAATTGTGCAATACAATTTTAGATATGACTAGATGGCTGCAGTTCCACCTTCGTTAGAACAGCCTCATCCTCATTGACTAAAGGCCCATCTTAGCACTGCGCGCACACGCACACACACACACACACACACACAACTCTGAGCAATAACTAAAAACAGGCCTCAGCTGCAGTTTGTGAATCACAGTTGTACTAAACACATGTTAACCTACGTCTAAACAAAAACTAACTACTACAGAACAGCACTCATGTCAATTCACCTAAAAGGGCCAAGTCACTGCTATGCCCTGAACACCCTGAACAGCTGGACTGGAGCTGGACCAGGAGAAGAGAGTAAAAAAGATTAAACAAAATGCACATACCCTCCACATTGGGTGAGATCAGGACTACAGGAGAACATGGCTTATGAAATCAAGTGAGGTTAAACCAAAGACAGGCACACACAATACAAGTTTTGATCATGCTGTAGGTTAAAGGTGCACAATGTAATCTTTGTTTTTGTAACCTTGTTATTGTTTCAGAAATGTTTGACTATGTGGCATTAAATGTATTGACATGTATTAAATTACAAGTATATTATTAATTGCTTAAAAATTATCTTAAAACTTCTTGTGAGCAAATGTCACCTCCCCACAGATCTGGCCTTCCTGCTTGTTTCCCTCCATGTAAACTCAATTCCGTACTATGAAACATTCCAGGTAAAACAATAACATCTTCATGTAGACAAGCGCTTGAAAAGTTACATAGTGCACCTTTAGAGCCAGGGTGAAATTAGAAGTCGTCTATAAACCTGCACTGATTACACGTGGAACTGAATCAGACAAATACCAAAGAACGACAAGACGGCCCCACACTGTTTATCTTTGATAGTACATTGAAGGTACAGAGATCAGCCGTAGCATCGCCGCTCGTCCGTCGCTGTTCCCCTCGCGGGGCCCCACAGTAGACTGCTACACGTCATGGAACATTCCCGGAACCAGCGGCGCACCACCCACAGCCCTCTCTCTCGATGTTTAGCGCACACACTCAAATCTACATGCACACTCCAACTCTCTCCAGCGCGGAGGAAACATATGAGCAACAGACGAGAGAAAGTCACTCCCTCCAAAGGGCATACCCTCCGCGTCCACTGTCAAAGCTGAACCCGAACACGAGGCGTTAAGTCGCGTGAAGCGATCAGGAAATACCAACGAGTCTAGATCACAACTCATAAACAAGTCATATGGACATACACAGACGCACGCATTTTGCAGTAAAACATATGTGCGCTTCCACTATTATGACCTAGATCTAAGCTACTTTCTCTAGTAATTTCAGTTGGCTCACATCTTAAATTAAAAGTTATTAATTTTTCTGATGTCAAAATGTGTCTAAAAGGTGAAATGGTAAAAGTAGTGCTTGTGAGCATAGAAAAACAACACTGAACCATGCAGTGGGCTACGTAAACTGGCTGTGCGTAAAACATCATTAAGTAAACCATGTTGCCCATTCTATTACAGGCCGTCTTAAAGTCTTGTATGCCACTGTCGTCGGTTAATCTGTTGCACCCAAATACAAATTTAATATATTGTATCTGCGCGCAAAACAGCATCACCGAAAGGTCGTTGTATCTGTTATCACTTTACCGCATTCCAGCCCTAGAGACATTTAGTAAATTACATCTAAACACAGCTACACAACAGCACACTATAGAGCAAATGGATCTTTATTGAAGCGCAGTCTTGCGCAGTCTACATCTGTACGTAAACAGCTCACGCAGCTATTTCCCCCTTTTTTTAAGTTATTTTATATTTTACTGATGCTGACATTAGTCTTTCCTCTATCCCTTGATCCACACTCTGAGACTTGGCTGCGTTCACTGTCAAACCACTCTGAAATCCGATATTGTTGTCACTCGAGCAACAAGAAAACACCTCTCAGACAGCGTAAGGTCATGGCTCAAGTCACTAAAGACGAATCTGGCTCACAAGATACCATACCAAGTGACTGTAAGTTTGCGTCGCAATCAACAGAACATCTTGGGGAAGTTTCAAATCATTGTCAATCTGATAGCGTTCAAAGTTAGTGGTGTGACAGTTCGTCCGCGGTACATGACAGGAACAGGGATAAGTTCACTCGTTTCTCATTCCCAGACTTCAGTGCATTCTGCTGTGGCATCCCCCATAGTTAAATTCCACATTCATTATCAGAAAGTCAGTGCGCTGCCTGGATCTTGTCCTGCGTAAAACATGTAATCATCCATAGTATTAGTATTTATCATTTCCAGATATCATCCATAAATAGTCCCCTCTTATCCAGCTGACTTCAAAAACTGTCACTGTCACTATTGTGTTATTATGACATTATAATACGCATAATTTGTATATCTGCTCATCTGTCGCGCCAAGAGTCATGCTCGCTCCTCTCTGTTTGCCTGTCCATTCCTCTCATCGCCTGTTTTCCCTCGCAGTATCCGCCTGTCCCTGCCTTTCTCCCGGCTGGCCTCGCATCTCAGTACCAAGCACAAGCCGCTGCAAATTCCTCAGGATATTACGCAACGCGGGTAATCTGCATGCAATGCAATGCGTGCCCGGGGTATTCCCCCTGCATAGCCTAGCTTTGCCTTCTTGCCCTTATAAGCAAATCGCCAAAGTGTCACGAAAAACGAAGCAAAGCAAAAGTACAATGAGAGGTGTCGAAGCAAAAGAGGTTTACAGTATCAATCCTACCTTTGTACAGAATGTCAACACGAAGGAAACGAAAGGACAAGTGACAGGACAGCTGGGTTCCGCCTGGCTGTGGCTTGACAAGACGCCAATAGAGCAAGGGTGTAGTTCCACCAGAAAACCGCGGCGAGAAAGGACAGAGCGAAGGCTGAACACCGCGGAAAAAGCGGAGAGTTCAGCGTAAAAACGAGCGTGAATCCGTTCGGCTCGGCGCTCCTCGCTCCGCCGCAGCCACTGTAAATGTCTGTGTGTTGTCAGTCAGTGTCTGTTTGTTGGCGAGGGTGAAATCAGGAGACACGCACGACGCACACGCTCCAGGACGCACACACGCAAGCGCAATCACGGACACGCAGAAACGCACGCGCGCGCTGGGGGTTATTCCGAGCGCCGCTTCCCAGAATAGCAGCAGCAGAGCCAGCGCAGAGAGCGAAGGGGAAAGGGGAAGAAGACTGAGAAGCTGGTGTGTGTGTGTGTGTGTGTCTCTGGTAAGCGCGTGCGTGTAAGTGCTTGTGACGTCAGCGGATCCCCCAGCGCGCGCCAGGGCAAAGAGAGAGGGAGGAGGGTGAGAAGAAGGGGAGGAAGGAGAGAGTGAGCGGGGAGGAGCAGTGGCCGCTGTCTGCCGGGCAGCTATTGAAAGCAGGATTCCCCGGTCACCTCTGGAACGACCTCACTGCCTGCCAGGCAACCAAATAAACAGACAGCTTTCCAGAACAAAGCTGCACGGCATCTGTAAGACTCGGGTGATAATAATGGTATGAACGACCAAGCAGGTATAGGTATAATTATTATGCATAGCCTGTTTTTATTTTCTTTTTTCTACTTGACTTTAAAGGTCCACCATGCAACTTATCCATCACCTAATTCTGTCCATGGAGACAGTAATGTTCCACAGTATGTCATAAAACGTATCTACTTCACAGTAAGTGATTTACAGGTATTTTTTTGCTCAAAAATACCTTAAAAACATGCATTCTCATTGTCAGCACATAGTCCCCTCTGCACAGATCTGACATGTAACTTGGATTTGTAGTGTCACTTGATTGCTTCTTTGAAAATGGATGTTTAATGTCATGTTGTAGGCACATTCTAGGCAAAACAAAGAAAACCATGGAAACAAGCAGTTGGTGCACCCTCCACTAGGAAAGTTACACATTGCACTTTTAACTAGTCAGGAAGTTTATTTCAAAACAAAACTAAAATTGAAATAAGACTAATCAATTAAAGTAAATGAAAATTAAATGAGGAATACTATGAACTACCAAGAAGCCTGGTATTGGACCGAACCAGTTTAAGAACCACAAGGTTATAGTATATCCACAACCCTGATCAGGACTGACACAAGTGGAGTTGTGCCAAATGATCTCAGATGACTCACAAGTTCATTTATTTACTCTGCTTTAGGGCCAACTGTCAGTCTGATAAAACGGTGTGAAATACATGCCTACATGCAATATTTATCTACTTGAAATTGACTACTGTTTATGGCCTTTGTGTATCACCTGTTGCTCGTTTAACATTGTTGCTTCCATGAATATGAACAATACAAAAGAAAAGACACTCTAATCTAACTGTTTCAATCGAAATCCTTAAAGGTCCTATATTATGCAAACTTGAATCATATGAGCCATGTCAGAATTCTGTTACCTTATCAAAAACATACCGAAAGTTGTGTTTTGTTTCATTCACACGTTTGAGTAATCCTGTAACTCCATGGGTCAGAAAATAGTGTAATGTAGATCCTTTAATGACTTCCACTTGAAAATAAAAATCCTGCCGACATGATTAATGCAAGCATTTGTAATACACTGCCATAAGTTTTTCAGAGCACCACTTCAGTTTAGTGCGTCATTTTGATTGCCATTTTAAAAGACAAGCCCAGACTTGGCTCCCGTCCACTTATGTAACAGAAACACAAACAACAGTCCACATCAAATAATTTCCAAAGAACATATGAATGTAGCCTGTACAGTATAACAATGAGTGTGTGATGTAAGCTGTTAAGGGTTGAGTTGAAACATACAGGAGAGATGTTGTCGTATTTGTCTCATAATAATTATTGATAATAAAAATAAAAAATACAGTGTATACATTATGTGTGCAGGGTCTGTTACCTACTTGTCTCCATGGAGATGTTGTTGCTTTGTCTGGAATGTTCCCTGGTATAACATTAAACATATCCATTTTGAATTTATTCATTACAGGTGTTTCTATTGCTCAAAAATACAATAAATCCTTCTGTGCATAGGGGTGATTCTCCACAGATGTGATGCAACATGCTTATTTGATTTTTAATCTGCGATATACTGTGGAACATTGTACACAACCCAGTAACCATGGAGACAAACAGGTGGCGGACCCTCCACTAGAGATGAATGAGATAAATAAAGCTATTAACAACTTTCTCACCAATACTAAAATGTGATGGGAGAAAGTAGAATTTGAACTGTGATACTAACATAGGAAGTAGAGCTATGATTTGATATGTCACACACTGCAAAAAACTAAATCTAATCAAGTTAAAATGACTTGAATGAAGAAAGTTTTACCATGATTTGAGTAAATTTCACTTAACAAGTAAAATGATCTATAGTGGAATAAGACTTTTTGCACTTAAAATATGAAAATACATCTTGCTGCACCTAAAATAAGAAAAACAACTTTTTGCAATTAATATAAGAAACAAAATCAAATGTTGCTTGAATTAAGAGAAAATAATTTATTCCACTGGCAGATAATTTTATGTGTCTACTTGCACTACTGCTGGACCTATGAGTAGATATATAGATATAAAATAGAATCTTAAATTAAAAGGTAATGCCTACTTACATGCTACTACATAAATATGACTTCTACTCGAGGCGGTGCTTTAATCAAATTGAGATCACTGTCATGAAGATCAGCACTGGGGTCTAAGCCAGTTCTCTGTCAGTAAAAGCATGCTGTTTGAGTTCAGACTTTGAAGCAAAAAATGGGACAGTTTTAAATGTTAAATGGCACAGATTCAAAGTATGTTATATTTATGTCCCTGATATTAAGATTGCAGGTCATATTCATTTGGTTTCATTAAAGGTGCACTATGCAGCTTCTAAGATGGAGGGTCCGCTACTTGCTTGTCTCCATAGAGATGTTATTTCTTTGACTGGTTCCAAAGTAGGGCTTTAATATATTAACATCATTAACATACCCACCTTGAATTGGTTTAATTACAGGTGTTTTATACCTGAAAAGTCTTAAAAACAAGAATTCTTACCCTATGCAGGCTTGTTTCTCACAGATCTGACCATTAACCTGTCTCCATTGTGACTACCAAGAATATTTCAATTCTGTGTAATAATCTAGGCAACACAGTACTATCTCCATGAAGCCAGTGGTGGACCCTGAACCAGAAAAGTTACAATGTACCTTTAAGAAAACATCAAATTGAAAATCTAGATTGTCATCCAATGGTGACCCATTTTTTGTTTCATTGTCAATCCCCTAAGCTTCTACTATTACAACTCCAATACTAAGTAGTAGTTAATGAATAATAAGTAAAAGTGAAAGAATATGTCAGTTCTAACATATATTCCAAAGAAACGTCTTCTTCCTTGTGCAGTAACTTGTTTGTACTTGCATAGCTATCTTAAATATTTATATTGAAACTGATCATATAAATACTTTTCCCACTAGATTAACAGTTAGGTCATGAATCATTTGGCCTCTAATCCTTTTCCTTTCTAGGTACACCCATAAACAAACACTCACAGAGACCAGAGAACCTGTTGCTGCTCGGTTTACAGTAAAATGTCATGTTTTTTTCAGGAGGTGGACAGGCTGCCTCAGGCCTGTGCGTTAATGTCTCCACAAGACAAAAAGAAAGATGACAGATGAAGGATGGTTCATGCTGACTCATACTCAACTGAGCACACCCAGATTCACATAGATTGAATAGAATTGAGCAACTTGCAGTGACTTTAAAGGGGACACATCATGTATTACTCAAAGTTGTGTTTTGATTGCTTCATGTGTGTTTGAATAATCCTGTATTGTTCTCTGTTTTAGGCTTGAGTGCTTAGGACATTTTGGTTTTCACGTAACCCCCATCTCTGCCTACTGCATTATTTAAAAAAAAAAAAAAATCTGATTTAGGGTTTTACATGTAGGGTTCGGAAATGTCACAGGACAATTTTTCAAACAATAAAAATGCATATTAACTAACAAGTATTATTATTGAAGTTTTATTGACCGTAAACTTGCGCTAATATTGGTGAACTATGGATGAATTATTAATCTAAATGCAATTAGCTATGGTTATTTATTCTTCAGGCGCTACACTGTATAATACTGTAAAAATATGGACCGTTGAACATGTCTGTGTGTAGCTTTTTCTAATCATTACATAAAACATTGACTGACATTTTCATTATTTCAAATAGGCTCAGTTATTGCTTACATGTGGTGGACTGGCAGTTAAACTTGCCAGAACTGTGGTATTCACTTAGGTATTTGGTGACTAATGCCAATTGAAAACATATTACATTATGTTGAGAATAAGATGTTAATGTGAAAAATAATTCTAGTAGCAGTGAGCCATACGTATGACTATATTTCTGTAAATGTCAATACAGTTTGAGTGACAGGTGTGGAGTTTGTGTACTGGGAGTGGCTTTGTTACATAAGGGTCATTACTGCAGATAACAGGTACACTGAGAAACATTGGACCAGAGACAGAAGTCCTTTGTGTATGACAACAATTGTCATAAAAAAAATGGAAATTATTAGTTGAAATTGATTTTCTTTATTTACGTGATGTGTACTTAGATATACTTATAGCCTAAGCAAATAAGTCAATAAATATAAACTACTCAGACTTACTCAGACTAAGTTAGGATTTTGAATTCACGTGATGTGATCTTGCAAACACCAACATAGTTCCATACATGATAAACAGAATGACTGCACTTAATCCAGATTTAACATCCAATATGTTCCAGAGAGGTTTTCAGATCCAAAAGCCTGGCTAACTTTTGAGTTCCACAAAAGAGTCTCATTTTTGTCTGTCACTGTGGGAACTTCTAGAGCTGAGCCTGGTTGGGGAAGCCCTGAGAGCACAGTAGGAATTCAGGCTTGTAAAGTTACTATGATGGCAATAAGGGCAATTAAGCTTTTTTTTTTTTTTTCTGGGTGACTTTCAAGAACACCCCCTGAAGGCAGTGTTTGTTTTTGACTCCCAAAGTTTTCCACTGTGGAACATTAATGCCTAAACCAAGGCTAATAACGTACTACACCAGTATTACACAAGTACTGAACCAGGTCTTAGCACTGACTTTAAAATGGGATTGAACACCTAAATCTCTGCCCACAACCACATTTCAACTTGGGCAGTATCTGGAGGACTAAAGAGGAGAATGAGAGGGGAGGAGGGGCGGGATCTGGACATATAAGGAACAATGTGATTGGCCTAATAGGTCTTTGTCATCAGCAACACCTGGCTGTAAGCAAGGCAGTCCTACGTGATGTCACCAAGTACTTGAAATCGCAGTGGCCACTGGAGGCAGCACACACACTTGACTGTTCTTGAACACAACGCAAACACAAATTTTGTTTGCACTATAATTGCTAAAAAGGACTTGGAACAGCTGACAATGTTATTAAAACATCATGTACACAGTATAGCAAGGATGCAAGGATTAGTTTGCACTGTAAGACTGGGAAGGGTATTTTAACAGTCAACTAAGCAGTATTACACTTTTTAGTACCATTTAACAGGATACACAGAGCTCGGGATTGTGTCATACTTCATAGAATTTTCAGTCAGCCTAAACCAATGTAAAACCAGGGAGATTTTAAGATAAAAAATTGTGTTCATAGAAAATATTCTGACAGTATAGTGATAGATCGCGACAGAATAACTGTTTGTTCATGTAGCCGACATGTACTCCACACGTGCCTTGTCCAGGATGTCCTTGTTGTTGACTCCAGACAAAGAGAGAGTTTCCACAGTGAAACATTTTTGGCCAAAGCAGTTGTTCCCAGCAGCATGCACACCACCACAGCTCTGAAAGAGGCTAGAATCGTCCTGATAAAACTATTTTTCACCACAAGGCAAACTGTCCCACTAACAACCCATAGAAGTCAAGTTTTCTCAAGGCTTTCCATGAATCTGCTGCAGCTCAAATATTCACAGACCCATTACGACTTTTTCCACTCAACTCGTCCAAACCACAAATAAGCCCTGTGTCTCCCACCACATCAGGTTATGGGGTGAAATTTCCACACAGAGCCACTCCTATCCTTCCCATTTTAAAGATCGAATTTCTGCTGTGTAGTGCAGTGTAGCCTGCTATTTGCAATCAAGATGGTGAAGTACATGTAGCGTTTGTGTTCTATAATTTGATAAGGGAACATATAAAATGAAAAAGAATGTTGAAATGTTTTTGTTGTTACTGTTTCTGTAAGGAATTTGTTATGCTCCAGACATATTACAAATTAGCAAATTTTAGCACTTTTTGTCACTGTGATTTTATGTGCACTTAGAGAATGTGTTTTATGTTTATTACTGAATTATTACTCATAAACCAGATTAAAAACAATTTAACAGTAGATTCTATGATATAATTTATGCAACTCAACTTTAAAGGTTCAATGTTGCGCAAAATTGAGCGAGTTTTATGCTGTGCTATAATGTTGTTATCTCATCAAAAAACATACCCAGAGCGGCGTTGTGCATCACACATTTGTAGGCAGATGACTTGTAGAAAACTCCTGAGTGACAAGCAAAAAAAGATAATTATTAAAATGTGGCTAAGTTATGATTATGTACTGGTATTATATATTACAAAATAGACTAATATCTTAAGGTAATGATGTATTCTTGGAACGTGCAAGTTCACACACTTTAGTCATCTGACACATCGAAATCAAGCCTGATGTGCTGTTTATAATTGGTTTGTAGCGTGATTCAACAATGATCTTCTGTTTTAGAGTAATGTGACGAAGCTGTGGGCCACATAGTGCTATCGGGAGTGATCGCTGTGGGTGGGACCAGGCATGTGACTCGGAGAAACTAACACTAGCTTGAAGGACTCAAGACAATAGAACTATAGAAATGTGTATAGCAGAAGGAAAAAACAATACTGAGTAAATATTGTGTTAAGATTTCATATAGTTAATTGTGTGAAAGTGCAAAATCTAAAATCTGCCTTAAGCTGATTGCTAAATAAATGTTACATTAGTAGCCTGCATTTTATATCTTTGGCACAAATGATTACTGTATATCCTGAGTCAGTTCCTTTACAAGGATAACCTTCATAGGTGGTTTCCTATAATAAGATAATGTCATACCCCTAGGGGCAAAGGCTGGCTGTCATATCTTCATGAAAAATATCACATAACAAACTACAAATATAAAAATGTAGACTACCTCATTTTTTTTGTTTATGGAAATCTTCCCATTCCCAATTCTACGATTCACCCTTAACCTTGTAGAGTTTACACTAGAAACAACCTTGATTTAATATTTGCAGAAATGCATTATACCAGAAAATGTATATTTCTGAAAAGCATATCCAAAATGTATGTAGCCAAAACAGGCCTAGATTTGAAATCCTCTGGAATCCTCTGTGGCCATACCGGCTTGTCAAAGCCTGATCTCATCAGATCTCAGAAGTTAAGAAGGGCCTGTGTAGTACTTGGATGAGAGACCACTGGGAATTCCAGGTGCCACAGCGGAGAGACAGTAGCATAAACTGTCGTAGTGTCCTTAGGCAAGACACTTCACTCACATTGCCAAGTATGGAAGTGGTGACTGCATGAGTGATGGTGGTGGTCGGAGGGGCAGATGGCGCAGATTAGCAGCCTCGCTTCTGTCAGTCTGCCCCAGGGCATCTGTGGCTACAGTAGTATCTTACCACCACTGAGTAAGGAGTAAATGAATAATGAACTGTAAAGCACTTTGGGTATCTTGAAAGGCGCTATACAAATGCAATCAATTAATCATCCATCCATCCATCTT
Source organism: Odontamblyopus rebecca (assembly GCA_030686955.1). NCBI lineage: Eukaryota > Metazoa > Chordata > Actinopteri > Gobiiformes > Gobiidae > Odontamblyopus > Odontamblyopus rebecca. The sequence goes on along the minus strand of CM060673.1, from coordinate 20,423,899 downwards.
CTCCCGCTTAATCCGGCTGGGGCTCGCGGGGGCAGCTTGCTGCCCAATACTCATAGCACCTGACCCCCGCTATGAACCCCTCTGCAGGTGGGGAGCCCACAGGAGGGTGGACAACATGGTCCTTGATGTTAGTTCAATTAATCAATTAATTAAATAAAGGATTTATAGGAAGTGTGCACAAGCCCACCCTAAATAATAACTACTCAGTTTTATTTTTATGTTTTGTCCAATTTGAAAAGTTATAGACCAATAGCATCTCATTTTCTCCACACAATACAACGTGAGGCATCATAACTCAAACTCACCTGGGGTCCACGCGGTTCGGATGGGGGTCTGCCAGCACGAGCTCCTCGCATCGTCCTGCCCACTCTGACGTCACCACAACAACACGGAAGTAGTGTCAGGGGGGCACTAAGCGGTGGAGGACACCGTTGCAGGGCAGCTAGGAGAAAACCAAGGCATTTAATTAGAGTCCCGGATCATAATAGCAACAAAACAACATCTGATAACCGACCTGCAGTTGCGTTAAATGCAGATTAGCGTTTAGGGTTAGCATAAACAACAGGACGTAGTGCGAAATGGCGCTCATCCCCTCGCAGGTTCTCCGGATAACCATCCTTCTCTCCTACTTCTCCATCCTTTGTCACTACAAAGCCCTGGACATGCCCGCCCACCAGACCTACGGAGGCAGCTGGAAGTTTCTCACCTTTATAGACTTGGTAACACGCACACACCAAATCCCGTTTTTTCCACTCAAAGGCGCCTAAATCAAGCTAGCAATGCACCTTACTGTACTTCATCAGCGTTAACATATAATTAGAGTTTTGTGTCTTTAATCTAAAACAACAGTGCTTTTTTGTGTTAAATAATCACTGTAGTTTGCAGAAAGGTGTCCAGTCCTGTCATTTGATAGGTGCACACGCGTGAACGAGCAGCGCGTTCACGGTCTGTATTGACAAAGTAAATCAATAACACTGGTTTTGTAAAAGTCAACTAGAGATCTATTGTTCACGGTCAAAACTCATATGCACTGTATGGTAGTTTTCCAGAGTCACTGCAACTACAAGTTATAATAAAACATTAATAATAATAGTTTTGTTTCAAGACTGAAAATTAATGGACATCCATATGATTGAGGACATAGTGAATACATGGCTTGAACTATGCTGATTTGAAAAGACAGTATTGATCTGCCCACTAGTCAATTTCTATTAACACAGTATTTACTGAGTTAGCTTCCTCATTAGCAAAGCAAAACGGTGAAGGCAAAGATTTATGACGCATCCATTTTTTATCAAGACCTATAGAAATAGTAAATAGAACTATTTTACGGTATGTGTTTCTTGGTATAATCTTTTATCAGCAGTCATGTACATGTTTTAGTGTAGTATTTAAATATTGATGAGTTTCTTCCTGCTATATGAAAGATTTGAGGACTTTTTCTCTATTCAAAAGATAATATACTGTGTTAAATTATTTATCACCTTGGCAGCAGTCTTAGTTTCTCATCATTCTCAAGCCCATGGATAATTTAAAGAAGTAAGTTAATCAAAACACACACAAAATTTGTCACTTTTTCTATCTACACACAAGTAGGTAGTAATTTACCTTGTGACTGTATGATTTTTTCATAATTCATTTAATTTCTGAATCAGCTCTAGGCTCAACCCAGGCATTTTCCCATTTCTCTCTGCCTATTGGTCAACTATGATCATGCTCTGAGTGAGTGAAAAGTGGATTTAACCAATCACAGTGAAGTGTAAGCTCTCAGTAACAGTACTAGTACTTCTTAATAACATAAAAACATACTAACGGCTTGAATCGGGACACAATCAATATCATGATGTTGGCTCCAGAAATTTATTTTATTTTTTTATTTTTTTTGCATACCGCTCAGCCCTACTTGTGGATCAATAGGGTTTTCTAAGTCTAATAGTCAGGTTAATGTTGTACAAATGTTTATGTAAGATGTAGCCATTTGTAATAGTTTATGGACACTAAAGTGAAATGAAATCTTGAGCCTAATTCAGTAATGAGACATTAAAATTGAAGGATGAGTGGAGAACAGAGCCTCAATTCAAACTCCAAACAATTTGTCCACAGTAAGTGTCTGTCCTCCAGCCATTTGGTTTTCCATTGCCATAATTGTACTAAAAACAACCATGCATCTTCAGATATTTAGCCATGGCATTTCATTTTTTATTAGGTAGTTACATTTCTTAGCTTCAATAGCAAGTAGCAGTTGTATCATAGTTTTATGTAGTGTTCATTATGTCTAGATTTTCTTATTATAATCTTTTTAGTTACGTAGCTGTACTGGCAATGAAATTAGAGCCCATATTACACTATTTTCTGACCTATGTTTTACTGTTGTTTTCTCCTTTTCCACATGTTTGACATAAATCCTGAATATTCAGGCTGAGTTCTTTTCTCAACCAGAACACTCTCTGTTCCACCTTATGATGTCATGTGATAATACAGGAAGTGCTCCACTGTGTTTTAAACTCCATACACCTTCACTAGAATCATTTGAATACAACCCTGGGATTACCAGTCTCTACTAAACAAAAGGTGAAAGGAAGCTTGAACATTACTGCCACATGACATGACAAGGTGGAACAGAGCATTTGGAGCTTTGGAAATGTAGACAGACTAATAAGGGATTACTCAAACGTGTGAATGAAACAAAAGTCCAGGTATGTTTTTGATGAGGTAACAACATTCTAACACGGCTTAAAAGCTTAATATAGGACCTTTAAGGTAGTAGTTGTACCAGTAATACTTGTACTTTTTCCACCTTTGCTTTACACTATAGGCTTTGACAGATACTTGTTAAAGCTTATTAAAATAGACCTGAGAAAATGCTGTGTCATATTTTCCGTATTAAAGCAGTTCCCGGTTTAACTGTGCTGTTAAGCACCCAGACCAGAAGCCCTTAAACGCACCGCTGCAACATCTTCGGCCCCTGAAGGCAACATGCAACAGGCCCTGATCAGTAGCATCAAAGTGACAAGATTCAAATCTGTACAGGCAAATAATACTTAAATGTAAAATATCTGAAATTATACATGAATGGATTTGATAGTTTTCTTAAAATGACCACGGCAACTATTTAAAAGTGCATTGAGTAACTTTCTGGTGGAGGGTCCATCAAATGCTTTTCTCCATGGAGATGTTATTGCTTTATCTAGAATGTTTCACAATGTGGTATTAAACCTTTCTATCTTCATGGAGACCAAACCAGACCAAGTTACAGGTCCGATCTGTGAAGAGGCGACCCCGCTCACTGTTTTTGAGCTATAAAACCAACAGTAATTTAATAAATGTAAGGTAGAGCTGTTTAATTATTGCGGAATGTTACCACAGCAATAACATATCCATAGACACAAGGCGGTGATGGACCCCCAACCATCTTTGATTGGTGAATGGAATAAATTAGTAGGGTATGCAATGATAAAATATATATCAACAATAAAAGTGCATTTTATTCATTTTACTGGGCATCACTTGACCTCCTTGTGTATGCATCATGAGTTACTTTCACTTTAGAAATACTTAACATTGTAGTTTACTTGGTCATATGATGTTATAATGGCTGGAGAGATTATCCAGTCTTTTTGGGTGAACCTGATCTGTCTCAGAGGAAAAGCTCCATCACTGGACCAGTATTGACTGCAGAGTTTTATTACACACATCAGGAGGGAGGGGCTCTTTGTTCTACCCAGTAATAGACTAGACAGAAATCTTCTCCTATCACCTCTGTTTAACAGTTTATACAAGGCAAGTCATGCAAAAAGTAACTCAAAGATTGCCTATTCAGATATACAAAACAAAAAAGATGAATTGAAATCACAAATACAGAAATACAATGTCAGAATAGAGGCCTGTCTCACGTCTTCAGTCTTGACTCTCAGCACCAGCAGGAGGTTGTCATGGAATTGTAAATGAGTAGTTCAGCAATTATATATAATGAAAATATAAAAAAAATGGGAACTTGCAAACCTGATTTTTTTTTTACCTCTACCCAAAAATGTCTTTTTCTTAAATGTGTGTCAGTTTTAGTATTCTGTTGTAATGTGGCATGTTTTGCTTACTCTAAATGATCAAATGTACTCTTGACATCTCTTTTACCTATAAGTATTCTTCCTTTGTCCTTTTGTCTCTTAAATATATGTAATAGTGTATGTGTGTACATGTAAACTATTGCTAAAAGTGGGTATGTTTGTTCAGGTGATCCAGGCGGTGTTCTTCGCCCTGTGCGTTCTCATAGATATTTCCAGTCTCCTGACCAGAGCCGGGGAGAGCAGGGAGCAGGAGAGGCAGCTCAGGAAGCTCATCTCACTCCGGGACTGGATCATGGCTGTGTTGGCTTTTCCTGTTGGAGCGGTGAGAAACTGACCATTAATATTAAGTGACAGAATAATAAAGTACTCACTACATCACAGTAAATAAGCAGACGCTGAATCAGCATATGCATGTTTTGTGTCTAATAATTTAGGCACACTGAAAAGCCAGACACTCAAAATATAACATTTCACAAATGTCCACTTTGCTCTTTGTTTCTGGGAGTTTTAAAGGGTTAGGGTTATATGTTTAACAGACACACCCTGCATATTTAGACTTTTTAGTTCTTCTCTCAAACTGAAAATACTTCCACCTTGATGACAAGTGGTAATAAAGGAAGTTTTCCACTGTGTTTTTAACTCCATAAACCTTCACTAGCATCATTTGCATTATTTCAGCCCTGGAAATGCTCATTTCTACTGAACTAAAGACCACAGAATATGCAAAATTTGAATATTGAGTATATTGTCTTTAATAAAAAAGAACTATAGAAAATAAAATAAATATGGGTATAAAGTTATATTTCTGCACTTTTGAGTTTAATTTTACAGTTAGTTTGTGTTTTGTGCTATACCTGAGCACAACCACAGAATTACAGGCACATTGTATCTTAATTCTAATGGATGAAATAAATGTTAGATATATTTGGCATTGATTTTAATCAAACAGTGAAGTCTGTATAGTAATGTAGAGTTCAGTGAGATCTCCAGACAGTGACCCCTGTCTGCTCTGGGGCTGTTCTGTTACACTGACACACTCCGGTCACATGCTTTAGCCTGACTTTAGCCACGATGCTAACCTCAATAAGCCTCCATAACACAGAATAGCTCAGCTGGCAGTGGCCCAGGGCTGCTGTTCTGGTTCAGACACACGTTCTGAGAAACCTGAGTATCATACAGGGGCCTATAGACATTATAGAGGTCGCTCCGAGCTGACAGAGCTCGCTGGAGTTCAGTTTACACACCGCACAATGGATACAATTATAAGAGACATCAGGAATCCTACTTTCCCCAGCTGATATGAGCACACAGTTTAACAGTGCAAGTGACTAAAGCTTAACATTCAAGTGGTCATTATACACTCAACAAAAATATAAATGCAACACTTTTGTTTTTGCTCCCATTTGCCATGAGATGGACTCAAAGATCTAAAATTCATTCCAGATACACAATATTACCATTTCTCTCAAACATTGTTCACTAATCTGTCTAAATGTGTGATAGCGAGCACTTTTGCTTTGCTGAGATAATCCATTCCACCTCACAGGTGTGCCACATCAAGATGCTCATCAGACACCATGATTAGTGCACAGGTGTACCTTAGACTGTCCACAATAAAAGGCCACTCTGAAATGTGCAGTTTTGTCTCACAGCAAAATGCCACAGATGGCGCAAGCATTGAGGGAGCGTGCAATTGGCATGCTGACAGCAGGAATGTCAACCAGATCTGTTGCTCGGGCATTGAATGTTCATTTCTCCACCATAAGCCGTCTCCAAAGGCGTTTCAGAGAATATGGCAGTACATCCAACCGGCCTCACAACCGCAGACCACGTGTAACCACACCAGCCCAGGACCTCCACATCCAGCAGGTTCACCTCCAAGATCGTCTGAGACCAGCTACTCAGACAGCTGCTGAAACAATTGGTTTGCATAACCAAAGAATTTCTGCACAAACTGTCAGAAACCGTCTCAGGGAAGCTCAACTGCATGCTCGTCGTCCTCATCGGGGTCTTAACCTGACTCCAGATCGTCGCCGTAACAGACTTGAGTGGGCAAATGCCCACATTTGATGGCGTCTGGCACGTTGGAGAGGTGTTCTCTTCACGGATGAATCTCGGTTTACATTGTTCAGGGCAGATGGCAGACAGCGTGTGTGGCGTCGTGTGGGTGAGCGCTTTGCTGATGTCAATGTTGTGGATCGAGTGACCCGTGGTGGTGGTGGGGTTATGGTATGGGCAGGCATCTGTTATGGACGAAGAACACAGGTGCATTTTATTGATGGCATTTTGAATGCACAGAGATACCGTGATGAGATCCTGAGGCCCATTGTTGTGCCTTACATCCATGAACATCACCTCATGTTTCAGCAAGATAATGCACGGCCCCATGTTGCAAGGATCTGTACACAATTCTTGGAAGCTGAAAATGTCCCAGTTCTTGCATGGCCAGCATACTCACCGGACATGTCACCCATTGAGCATGTTTGGGATGTGCTTGACCGGCGTATACGACAGCGCGTACCAGTTCCCACTAATATCCAGCAACTTCGCACAGCCATTGAAGAGGAGTGGACCAACATTCCACAGGCCACAATTGACAATCTGATAAACTCTATGCGAAGAAGATGTGTTGCACTGCATGAGGCAAATGGTGGTCACACCAGATACTGACTGGTTCTGAGTCCCCAGACCCCCAATAAAGCAACAACTGCACATTTCAGGGTGGCCTTTTATTGTGGACAGTCTAAGGTACACCTATGCACTAATCATGGTGTCTGATGAGCATCTTGATGTGGCACACCTGTGAGGTGGGATGGATTATCTCAGCAAAGCAAAAGTGCTCACTATCACACATTTAGACAGATTTGTGAACAATGTTTGAGAGAAATGGTAATATTGTGTATCTGGAATGAATTTTAGATCTTTGAGTCCATCTCATGACAAATGGGAGCAAAAACAAAAGTGTTGCGTTTATATTTTTGTTGAGTGTATGAATAACCTAAGATGTTTTTGCCATTACGGAACCAATAGGTATTTAGTTTTATATATTCTACTGTTAATGTGGAAAAAGGTAAATCTGTGTTGTCACAATACTACAATTTCAAACTTATTACGATGCTAAGGAAAAGGCCCAATACAAAATTCACTTCCACAAGGTTAGACAATAGAACGTATAGGCCTGTCACGATGAATACCATGATTTGAAGAAAAAAAAAGATGGAACAATGTATTTAGCAGTTTCTCTGTAATCATGGGGAGAATTTGGGTGTTTTTGTTTAAGATATGTAAAAGTGACTTCTATGGCTAATTATTGACCAATAATTTGACATTATTTGTTGCAGCTCAGGCAAAAATAATACAATTATTTTTCAGTCTATTAAACATGTGTTTACTGGGATTATCTTGCTTTAAGTAGTTTCAGTATTATCATTTATCGCAGTATATCACTGTATCATGCTTCCAAATGTGTTATCCTGACACGCCTAAGAATGTATTTTTCTACCCAAAATACTAGTAGTCTCTTTACAGTTACTAGGTGGTTTTATTCTGTATAGCTTAAGATCTAGTATTCAGGAATTTATGTGATTTTTTTTTTTTGCTACTACATTGAAATGAAATTAGCATCAGGCTTCACTTCCATTATTAGTAGTACCATTTGTCTCACAAAACTAATAAAATCTCTTCACTAATGCAAAGAGTACATTCAAACAAAAGACGAGTTAACTTATTCAGCATCAATTGTTTGACTTACAGCATAAGTCGATTGTGCATTGCTTTGGATAAATTGTTAATGGAAACTAATTACTATCTCTTCTCTTTCTCAGTTTGTGGTGTTTACGTTTTGGTCCCTGTACATGTATGACCGAGAGCTGGTTTACCCCAAACTCCTTGACAACTTCATCCCACAGTGGCTCAATCATGGCATGGTGAGGTCACAGTACATAAACATTTATACATTCTGTGCTCCGTGTTTGCTTTTTTAGCCTTTAGCAGGTCATCATTATTCCTTTAAATTTGAATAGAGGATCACATAAACCTAGTGTGTGTAACATGCCTTTGTCAAACTTCCTTTCAAACTACAGAAAACCAGAAGAATTGAACATTTATCATTTTACCATTCAAGCATTGCTTTTTTCTGCAGTAGGTCTTTTTCCTCTATTTTTTTCTAGTGTATGTAGTAAAAAAGTATTAAAGAAGACGTATAATGGTGTGGCTGCTATATTGTTATTATCTGTGACATCCATGGATTATGATGTTGTAATTTGGACATTTAAAATCGCAGTATTGATCCAAAATGATTTTATAAAAGAAATAAATCCACTGACTTGCGAGTTAGAAAACTGCAGTGCCCAGTGGGAGCTGACGTCGCCATAAACGCCATCACAACAATGGCCCGAGCAGTCGTCAGCACCTCCCATGGATACCTGCAGACCACTTTAGCAATTTTTTTTTTTCATTTGTACCGAAATGACTACAAATCCTACACATATCACAGGTTCAGAAAATAAAATTTAATAAGTAAGTACAGAGCAGTGGGCATGAAAATGGGAGTTGGTCTTCAAATTGGTGTCTTGTAAGTAAGCGATTAAAGATTGCTCAAACATTCACAAATCTCCCCAAATACAACTTTGGGTTAGGAAATCATGAGGGGAAACAACTTTAACTACTGGTTAAAGGCTCTCAAAGGTTTTGCATAATAGGTCTGATTTAAGTATATAAGTAAGTTTATAAAAGTAAACCTTGTTACTTGCTTTAGAAGAATATAAATACCACTGCAGTCTTGAGCTGTAGTCCTTAAGTCTTTTTGTTGATTATAGGATGATGTTGTCTTAGTCTACCAATTTTTTTTTATTTGTTGACTAATTATTTTATTAAAATTATAAAGATTTATAAAGACAACAGCAGAAAGGAGAATGCATGGAGTGAGTTATCTGAAGTTTTGTGAGTGAATCATGAGTTTAATTTGCCTTTTCACATAAGAAGATGCAATTTAGTAGTACTTCTCTGTATACATTTGACACACCCCCTTTTAGTTAATTAATATATGCACAGGGCAAGTCTTTAGTTGACCAAGAATGTCTTTAGTCATTTACAGCCCGACTCCAGTCTAAAAACATCTCAACAATTTGTGTAATTATGCAGTTTTGTTTGGAGAAAGCAGACATCCCAAACCATGTAATCATAGTTATGCACCTGCCCTCACATGCCAAAGTCTTATCACTGCTTTGCTCACTCCATTAACACTACACGCATCAAAGTCAGTGCGCCTCTGTGTGGTGTGTGCCCTTCGCAGCAATGATGTCACTGCACGACTGTTGCTAATGGCGACAGCAGCGCTAACAACCAAAACAACAACAAAATCACTCCGGGTACACCCCATCTCACATCACCGACATCTTTACGTGCCAATCTCTGCTCAGGCATTTTTCAAAATCTTTATCCGAGCTTTATGCAGACTGAGAGCTGCAGAGAGCCTTGTGCATGAGCTAGAAGTAAATATTTATCTGTATTCCATGGAAATGAGTGTTGTTTTGTTTAAATCCGGCGCCATGGAAACGTGGCGAGGGCAAGGCCGAGGGACGACTGAAAAATGTGTCTGAAACAATGCAGCCAAAAAAATTAGCGCGCCGCAGAGTTTGCAGAAAGAAAGGGAGGATTCAGCCTATGTCAACATGAATTAAGAAAATAATTGTTCCATACAAACATAAAGTCCTGGCACTATCACTTAACTAATGAAAGATTTAACATTCTTTTAGTCAATTATCACCTTTAAGTAACAAGTTTCATTTATCTATAAGTCTAGACCGCTCTGAGAAATAGTGGTTGTAAATCTGCACACACAAGAAGGTCAACAGTTTAATTCCTGGATTAAGTTGCGTGCGTAATTGCATGTTCTTTCAGTTTCTCCAACCACTAAACAATCACAATTTTGTACTCAACAGAAATCAGGCATTATTTGATATTTGTAGTCATTTTAGGAATTGGAAAGATAGGACATTTCAGAGCTAATGTGTGATGAGAATTTTATGCAGTTTGGAAAGGAACAGTGGGGATGATTGGAGTTAGGCCAGAACATCTCCAAAACCTCATCTCTTGGGGAATATTGCTATGCTGCAGTGCTCATAGGTCCAACAACAAGTTGGCAGCACGTCTGTCATGATAATGCGTGATAGTAATCATGCATGATAATATTTATTAATGGTTAAAGATGCACTGTGTAACTTTTGTGGTGGAGGGTCCGCCACCTGCTTGTCTTGATTATTCCACAGTATGGAAATAACCTTGTAATCACAATAGGGACAGGTTACTGGCCAGATCTATGGAGAAGCAAGCCTGCACATAACAATTTGCTCAAAGGCATTTTTGAGCTATACATTTGTATAGACAACAACAAATGGAAGATTGAGATATGTTTAATGCCTTAGTGTGGAACATTCCAGGCAGAGCAGCAACATCTCCATGGAGAAAGCGGGTAGTGGACCCTCCACCTTAGAGGTTACGCTTTGCACCTTTAAGAAAGTCATAGATGACACATGCTTTTGGGCTCTATTTATCATGCACTTTTCTTTGCACTTTGAGAAACCTTTTGCTATTTTTCATATTGGGCATCATATTGACATTTGAGTTGCAGAGGCTTGAATACTAACATATCTATGACTCATAAATATAAAACTGCTTATTTATTTATACATTTAAAACGGTTTACTGGGATTATTCTGCATAGTGCATATTTTCTGTAGCTCTATATCGGCTTTCAAAATTTGCTATTGTGACAGACCAAGTCAGCAGGTTGTCCTAATGTTTTGCCTGATTTTTAAAACCGTTCATTTTAACCCCGTTGCTATTAAATTCTTGACTACTTCAGTCTTTTTTGCACTTTGTCCAGATCATGTTCCTGTTTCCTCTCGTGGACATTTAAATATGATTTTTATTACCGCTGAACACCACACCTTCACTGTTACCAAGTCTTCAAAACAAAACATACTGCTAGTGAACATAGGCATCTGTAACCTTTGGATCCCTCCCAAACTCCTAAACCTCAGCCTTACATTCACATTGACCACGTAAACAGTAGTGCTTTGCATTCTCGTTTTGTTTTTTTGAAAGTATGATGTTTGACTTGATAGATCTTGTCCAATTATTGTTTAGGCATGTTTCTCCTCGGTCCGCTTGACTGATTCTGCTCTGGGTGGAGTTACATTGGTTTTAACTTGCTCACTTGTAGCAGTAGCTCATTATGTTATTATTTGGCTTACTTTATTTGAACTTTTATTTTTTATTTATGAAAGTACAAGATATAGTCTTGATACTTTCAAAACACGTACATTTAGAGAAAAAAGAACAATCATTAAAAACATACAATGTTCAAAAAAGTAGGAAGCAGCATATCTTTTTTCACTCATACTACCTCAACAATTTACATAGTTTGTCTACATGATATTCAGTATACAGTTAAGTACATTATAGTGTCTCTATGCAAACATGAGAGAAATTTATCATACACTTTATAATATAAATATAGGTGGTAAGTGACAGGCAGTAAGCATAGGTAAGTAAGTATGTGTAAGTGACAATTATACAAATTGAAACAGATGAAATTATTCAAATGAAATCATTTCTGCCATCATAGTCTTAACAAAATGTGATCATGTACCTGATGGAAACCAGAGCCAAAGCAAATTTAATTATATTGGAATATATTGAGACCATTTTCTCTTGGTATAATTTTGTTGTAGCATTTGATAATTGATGGTGCAGAAATACTGTTCAAAATCCATCAATTTTTTCTCCTGATGGTTTTACATTTCAGCAGTTTTGTCTTCAACCTGACTCACAACTGCTGAAGAAAATTAAAGTAAAAACATTAAAATAAAAAAGAGAAATGAACCAGGACAAAACCAAGTCTACCACCATGACTGTAGGGAGTAAGGGCCGTATTAAACCAAGTTGTAGCCAAGTCAAAACAAGAACTATATCTAGACTGAACCAGACGTATCCAGTAATTCATCACACTATTCCCAATACATTGCGCTCATTCATTTCTGTGCAGTATTTTTGACCTCACGGTGACTTCTGTGTTGGCCAAATCCGGTTAAGCCTGAGATACCGATACAGTTTTAGCTCTGACTCAAAGGGATTTTCCAAAAAGATACAGAAAAGGCCACAAAATACAGAGGACTGGGACAAGAAATGGGAACAGCATAAATCTTACTGTCTTTTGGAAGAGTGGAGAAGAGATACATTTGCATATTGCTGTCATATGCCTTTAGACATTCTTTTAAACTTTGCTAATATTTCACTTTCATTTATGTGAGATGATTTATACAGTGTTGTAAGTCATTGTTCACTCTGATTCACTGGTTAAACTTTTGAACAGGAGGATTTTAGAAGGACTTAGAAAACCTTTTGCACTGTGTAACTTTTTGGGTGGCAGTTACGCTACCATCTTGACTCCATAGAGTGTGGCATTTAATGTATCTAATGCATCTATCTGGCATTCATTGCACTGAAAAACATGCATTCTCGCCTCTACGTTAAGGTCAACAAATTTAATGCCATATGTTTCCTGCAATCTCCATGGAAACAGGGTAAGTAGGGTACCCACCAGGCCCCGACTAGAAAAGTTACACAGTGAACTTTTTAGCCTGTCATGTGTAGATTCTAGACAAAACATTATGTTTTTTCTCTAGTTATTTGTGCATTACTCAATCAAGTCCTCCCTTGCACCAAATGGTCAAATATTCTTAAAGCTTTTATTTTGGGAAAATAAAAACAAACCATCATTTCAGCCTTTCATAATTACACCTCTCTGAAGTGTAACTGTCTACTAATAATTAATGTGAACCTGTAGCGATGGCACCTTGGGAGCAGTGCCACAGCTGTGAACTCAGGGCAAACGAGGTAAAAAAGGTCCCTCCCTCTCAGCGATTTTTTTATGGGCCAATGATAGACCAACAGCGCCCCCAAGTGCACACAGATGGATTGTGAACTACTCTTTATTTGAATATTAAGTAGAAATAATGCATTCTGCTTTCTTGTTTTACAGCACACCACAGTTCTGCCATTCATCATTATAGAGATGAGGACCACCCATCACAAATATCCCAGCAGGCCATGGGGTCTGGCAGCAGTCTTCACCTTTGGAGCGGGCTACATTCTCTGGTCAGTTCTGTTTCCTACACACTATTGGGGCAGGCAAGAAATAAGCTAATATTTGCTCCTCATGTTCTCCCAAACAAATAAAACAAATCACACTAGAGTTGCTCACCACAAACATTTAAATTAATTGACCACAGAGTATTTTCTTGAAATCTTGGGGGCCATTTTTGGGCATATGCAGGCTGTCCCTACTCTTGGCTTGCCTACCACTGCACTATTGTATGTCTGACAAGGTTCAGAATTAATCAATTAGAAGCTACAACTCCACCTTAATTAGCCTAACGGAGCTCAACAGTGACCGCCCTCTGGTTCCAGAAGTACATTTGTCATTCATTTTTCCCATAGGCAATCAATCTTGCATTTTAAACATGCTTTGCTTCACAGTTTTATTAAGGTCATTAAAAGTGTAGTTATTATAAAGAGTTACTGCTAATAGGAAGCTTTGTTCAAAAGTGTGGTAACTGCATGTGAATACAGGCTATTCATTTGACCCACCAGGACGTGCTGGGTGCATCATGTGACTGGGGTGTGGGTGTACCCCGTCCTGGAGAAGATCGGTCCCATGGCTCGAATCGCCTTCTTCAGTGTCCTCTGTGGTCTCATCGGAGTCTTCTATGTTTTTGGAGAGATCCTCAACAGCTACATCTGGGACCAGCACACAACCAGCAGCTCAGGTTAGACACAGACCTTTGTACACTCCCGATGCCAGACATTTGCATATGGCCAGCCCCGGCATAAATGCACAAAGCAAATTGTTTTTGCATGACCTGGCTGCATCTGTAGGTGTCATTGGCTTCATACTCCACAGTTTCTCTGTATTTTGACTGAAAAAGTTGAAATACAATTTGGGCAAACATGCTAGGAGGAGAAGGATTATTTATTATTATTTTAACTGTCTGTAGTTCATTAGGCTTAATAATGAAATGCTATTACCATTAGTCTGTAATTCAAGACTTTCAAAATCAATCCTAAATCAGAGAAAGCCTATTTTCTGTAGCTATAAATTGTATAAATCATAGTTATTAAATTAACCTTTTTTATAAATGTATTCTGTCAGATTAATATTAGTTTCCACTAAGCATGCATATTAATCTTAATTTATTTGTTTTTAGCTAAAGTAAAAGGCGAGTAACTCTTTGGATCAATGGACTTCCTTGAGGACAAATAGTTGGAGCTCTAAACTCCACCCGCCTGAACAGCACAAAAAGGAAACCAAGCGACCTCTGCTGAAATGCATTGAAATGTATCCTAGAAGAATAACCAATATAATATCATTATTACTGTACATACTTGAAAATACTTGGAAGCAAAACCTATTCATAACTTGCTTTTCATTGGAAGTTGTGTTTTTTTAAACTGCTGTTGAATTGTTTTTGAAGGAGTATGTTTAAGTGTTTTTATTCAAAATATATGAAGTACAGAAACTGTGATATTTATTTGCTGGATATAGGAACCGACCAAAGGGAACAACCTGATTTTGGAGACACTAAGTTATGGATAAGTTACTCAGTTATGTTCAGAGCCGTTAATAAATGTTTGAAAAAGAATAATTTTGTACTTCTTTTTTTATGTTTAATACATTTTTCTTTCACGTCAAAGACAACCAAATAAGTGTCGTGTAATTTAGCCAAATCACTTCACATTGCACAGTGAAAAAGCACAAGCAGCTGCTCAACCCTCTTCATCAGTGGGGCACCAGAATTGTTGTTGTGTCCTTTTTGCCTTTTTAATACATTTTTCTTACAATTTACCACAACATTTAAAAATCTTAGTTGTCATTATCCATCCATCCATCCATCTTCTCCCGCTTAATCCGGCTGGGTCGCGGGGGCAGCTTGCTGCCCAATACTCATAGCACCTGACCCCCCCTATGAACCCCTCTGCGGGTGGTGAGCCCACATTATCCATGTCATTATCCATTATTCACAAAAGCAAAATGCAAATGCATAACTTTTTTTACCACTGTAACCTCAGTAACATCAGATAAGATCATGATACAGGCCTAAAATGAAGATAAAGATAATGTGCCTCTGTCAAAGCCGCACAAAATGCATCCATCTGAATGAAAGTCTGCTCCCCTCCCATTTGAATACTGTCATGGAGTTCAAGTGGAATGGCCAATTTTTATTAGACCAAAGGCCTTTTCTGAGGACTGTCATAAAATACTCTACTCCAACCCCACTCTTTATTCATATTTTTTAATGAATATTTTGTTTCTATAATATGATATTTTGCATTTCATTCAGATACTAGTTTGAACTCAATTCCAGGGGCATTTCAGATAAGGGTTCTCCATAACACTATTAAACCACTTCTGTCAATACAAATTAGGCGCCACTCTTCCTCCATCAACTTAATCGTGAAAATAAACATGTTTTTAATGTTGTTCTGTCACTTGTCTAGCCCAGGCCTTTTCCAGGTGTGAACGCTTGTATCTAAAGAAACCCGCTTCAGTGGTTCGTTAGTGGCTTCACACGTGTCGGCTTCGCTGTGACACTTCTAAACACGCGCTCTGGGTACATTTGCATAAATCTGCATAATAACGAGGGAGAGACGAAAACATTACGACAGGCTGATCTGGTGGATTCAATTAAACAGTCAAAATGTTAACAGAAATTGTGGGGGTGTGATGACTCTCTTTGCCTATTTATGTAGATTTGAAGGTCCAGGAATTTGAATTTTAGATGCAGCAGGTAAGAACCAAGCACAAAGATATAACTCAACTTGCCCATGTTGTTATGGTACTAGAAAATAAAGAAAGGGGTGTATTATTATTTATTTATTTATTTATTTTTGCAGAACTTACAACACTTTCAAAAAACATTGGTTCTTTAATTTAGTAAATAGTTACAATGCATGTTTTAAATAGAAGCTATACAATTTTTGGATTATTCATTCACTCTCTGGTCGCATTATTTCTCATGTTCTCAGGTAGAAAATGTGTATTCACCGTTTTAACTTCCTTTTTACAAATTAAATTTTGAGAACTTTTACCCACTCAAAACATTTAATATTTTTATGTTTTGAAGCGTTAATTGCTATGGAAACTGTGCTAGATTGTTATCACTCTGAAACCCATGGACAGTTTGTACTGTGTTTTAAATTCTGATTTATTTATAATTTATAAAGCCCTTTATAAAAAAAACATCTTATATAGGGGAAAAACGTGGATCTAAAAATGCTGACAATACTCAAAACAAGAAAGTATAAAAAAAGTACAGATATTTAGTTACAACAGTGAATAAAAAATACAAATAATAAATAAAAAAACTGTTTTACTGTTTTCTGGTCTTGGGATTTGGAGCTGGAACAAAATTAGGAAAAATATTTTTAGTGTACAACAATTATAACAACAAAAATGTGATATGATTTAACAAACTATATTATTTTAATTTGGATTACCATTTGGATTTTCTTGTTTGTAAAAAGTCTTCAACATCTCCACAGCTTCCTCTGCTCTGTGGCCTGCAATACACTATACACAAACATGTTTTTATAAATCTACGTATTTAGTAATAATGCAAGTACAATGAAATTGCAAGGTCAAACATTAAAATTACATAGTGTACTATTTTCATAACAGTCTGTGAATTAGCCAATACTGACAGACCTTAAACATTGTCCCAGTTTGTGGTAAATGTGCAGAAGAAATATCCAAAACTGAACCACATCCTCCAAATCTGTCATTCCTACAGCCATACACCACCACGGGCAGATCTGATCAAATGTCAAGGACTGTTTCCGGTAAAAAAAATACTATTACAGATAAATAATTACAAAATAGTCAGCTGCCCATTCAAAATGTAGCATATGAAATATCCCGCTATGGTTCTTTGTAATCCTCCTGTGGGCTCACCACCTGCAGAGGGGTTCATGAAGGGGTCAGGTGCTATGAGGATTGGGCAACAAGCTGCCCCCGCGACCCAGCTGAATTAAGTGGGAGAAGATGGATGGATTCTTTGTAATGTATTGATGTAATGTTAATGTATTAATGTACTCATAGGGTGTTCTGTCATATACTACATTTGATCCATTCTTTATGAGATTAAATCTGTCAGGAGCAGTGGGCCAGATCTGAGCCTGAATCTTGGTCATGAGAAACTAGTTGAAGGATTGGCCTATTGTTGTATTGTTTTGTTTTTTTTATACAGTAAAGACAAAACTGAGGACACTGTGAAAACATCTAAATTCCAAACAGACATGGAATTACATATGCAATTACATATTACAAATAGCTGCTGTCAGAGTAGGATTAATATCTTCACTTATGTACTTGTTAATTGAAGGATACTGAAGAGTCTCAGGGCAGCAGCACACATGATACACGGCTCCACCGTGACATATAGCACAGTTTTTTCACAAACTGTTTTCACTTCTAAACCTTTGAGTTCACACCAGTCTCTGAGTTCATCCAGGGCCACCATCTCTGCATGACGAGTGGCCTAAAAACAAAAAGGTATATATAAATATATAAATATAAAATATATATATATATATATATATATATTAAAGCATAATAAAAACTATAAATTATTATTATAAATATTAACATTTTTGGTCTCATTAACTTCATTTCTGCCTTTCCCAATGACTTCATTGTTGTAAACCAATAGACATCCAACGGGAACCTCTCCATTTTTCAGAGCATCTTTAGCCTGTGATATGATAGAAAGAGAGAAAAAGAGAGATGCTTTATTGAGGGAAATTCAAGCCTTTGTGTCTCAGTCAAAGGTCTCAGTGCAGTTTAACAGGAGGACTGGTCAGGAAGGGTCAGCAGATCCTGTGTCAGGGCAGTTTGAGAGGAACAGCCAAAAGTGACCCATGTGAACGCAACTGGAAAGGACTCAGTCTTAGTCCATTCTGTTGTGTCAGTTGTTGATGAAATGGTTCATTCCCTCAAAGTTTTTCCTCTCAAAAGTCTTCTGCAACATTACCTACCACCTGGTGTAAAAAACGTGTAGCATCGTAAATGTCCAAAGCTAGCTCCTTAGCTAGCCTCTTGCACGGTCTTCATGGATACAGGAAAAACAAACCACTAATTAATCCAATAATCCCTTACTTGTGTCCTTTGAACTGCACATGCTGTACATCTTAGTTGGTTAAAATCCCAGGATATGATGTCAAAGAATGAGCTCAAAAACTGCGTGTGAGCCATGTAGCCACAAAAACGCTGTTTGTTACAAAAGGTCAGTCTGTGTTAATGAGCGCTTTTTTAAAAAACGTGTTGATTTGTTATTACAGTGCACGTTTTAGCCATATTATAATGTTTAATGTAAGTTCATCCCATTTTACATGCACAAGCTTATTACCATATCAAACGCCTTGTCCATACACGTTTGTATCTCGTCATCGCTGGGGTAAAAACTCTTTCCACAAATACCTTCCGTTCCCATTGCAATCCTCAGGTTATTGACTAGATAATTTGTTTTATCATTCCCTCAAACTATTTCATATTCGCAACCATGCTTCTGTTGTTGTTGTGGTTCATTTCCGGCAGACTAGGCACGGTTAGTGCATTGCTGCCCTCCACTGGTCAGGAGATTTCAAGTTGATTTATACTGCGTGGCGAATACTCGTCTAAAGGAAAAGGACGCTAAAGCTGCTCTTCCCTAAATTCTGTAATAAACCCCGGTTTCCATTAGAAAACGAGTCACCAACTGAGGCCTCTCCTTGGGGGAAGCTCCATGTCCTAATATTGTCCTCAAAGAAAAGTTATTAAGTCCTAACTTAGATAATCCAATGAGCACGTCTCTTCTATGAGCACCATATACTGGACAGTGCAACATAACATGCACCACAGTCTCAGAAACTCCACACCACTCACAACAACCATCATCATGTTTCCCAATGAGAAATAGCCCACTAGCCAACCCACAGTGGCCTAATCGGAGGCGTGTCAGTTTAATGTCATCCTGGCGTGAGAGAACGGGCCTAGAAGTGTCATTAACTGTTGAAACAATGTCATACATCTGTCTCCCTTTTATTTCACCATCCCACTTTTGCTGCCACTGCTTTTTAATACTGGCCTGTATAATTGAACGACACTCCATCCTACCAAGAGGTACTCTGAGTTGTATTTCTGCCTTCTTTACACTAGCCTTAAGCAAGACTGTCTGCGACATCATTTCTCTCAACACCAACATGAGCTGGAACCCATAAAAACTCCACATCAAAACCAGCTAACTCAAGTTTATACACCATCATTAGAATTACCATGCTTCTGAATTGTAGGGGAACAAAATAAAGAGCGGACCAACTCACAAAGTAGCCAATCAAATCACTCGATAAAGCAACATAAGTGAGTTCTTGTCATATCTGGTATTTGCTTGAAAATAAAATACATAGATTGGTTTATTTGCTGTTTTTTCTGCAACAGAGTTACATTATTTTGAATTGCACTTGTCTGGTATTGATAATCTAATGAACAGAGTATTTTTAAAACTAAATATGGGTTAACAATAAACTTAAACAAATATCACCGCTTTTATTTTGGTAGCATTACTTCCGTCCCTCTAGTGTAGTCCTGATTTACTTGACAGCTAGCCTGTTAGCCATTTAGCAAAGAGTTGCTCGTCGCTGGAAGTGTCAAGTCAACATGTTTGTCAAATAGAGCAATAGTTTTAAGTACAGTTTTAGTTTGTAGTATTTGATCACGATAAGAGGATGTTTTCTTCAATTTGGAACTTTATTAAACGCCACAAAAGGAAGTTCATTTTCACCGGTGCAGTAGTTGGTGGTAAGTTTAGCTTAGCATAGCTGTTCTACAAACTACTAAAATCTATGTAAAATTGTATAATAAAATATATGATTGTAATATTTTTCAAACGTCAGATGTATTAACCACAACCTATTGTAGCATCATCATGCGTTAAACATTGTACACTTAAATATATTGCTCTTTTATTAGTTATTCTACTTGGTGTGATTTATTCATGTTTTTATTTTTAGTGTCATCTATCTGCAGAACAGTATTAACAGTCCTATTACTCCGCTGGAGCAAAGCTGCTTATTAACAAATTATATTTGTGATTTAATAAATGGAGCACAAGGCAGGCACAACTCCTTGCCGCAGTCACTCATTGAAAACAAAGGGCTAAATAATGTAGATCATTGTTTAGACAAGATGTGAACCAGCAACCAGTATCTCATAGAAAAAATGTGATTGTGTATTATATCTTGTATTCCATTATGACAAGATCCCACTCTCTTGTTCCTCTAGGTGTGTACTTCCTAGGTAAATATGCGCAAAGGAAGATCAGGGAAATCCAGGAGAGGGAAGCCAATGAGTACATCGCTCAGGCCCGAAGACAGTTCCACTTTGAGAGCAACCAGAGGACCTGCAACATGACCGGTAAATACAGTAAACTGCCACACAGTCTATACACAAACAAGTGAAATGCATACATGCATTTTATAGGTATTGCAATGACAATAATTCATTTTCTTTGCATAATCTAATCATTATAAAACATTTGCATTTGTGTTATTTCAGTGTTATCCATGCTTCCATCTCTTAAAGAAGCCATTGTAACTCAGCTCAACTCTGAGAATCTGACCTCATTGCTTAAGACCAAGTGAGTAAATGTAGTTCTTCTGCTATTACGGCTTCCCAAGCTTTGTTCTGTATACAGCCATAGCTCCACATTTTAAGTAAAAAAAATAATTTACTGTTTAAGATTTCCTCACTTCTCTTTTTAGACCTGCTAACAAGCTAGAAATCTGGGAGGACCTAAAAATAATCAGTAAGTTATTCTGTATATAAAAATGTAGACACTGGCCTGCACTGAAATTGCCATAAAGAAACATAAAGATTGCAATATATGTACAAAACCTCATTCTTCTCTTTTTGTAGGTTTTACTCGTACGATTGTTGCCGTCTATAGTACGTGCATGTTAGTGGTGCTGCTTCGAGTCCAACTCAACATCATTGGAGGATACTTGTATCTCGACAACTCTACCAACAAAAACACTATGGTTAGTGACTATAAACCTTTTTTGAACTTTTAAGGCTGCTGTAATTTAATGCTGTTTTCAGGTGAGTTATGATTATGATCACTTGGGAAAACCACTAAACTACAGTCCCTGACAAAAGTCTTGTCGCTTATCCATTTTGCAGAAACAAAAGCTTATAACCTGACTTTAAATTAATCGATTGGTTTTAGAAATGTCTCATATGAAAGCTAAAACCCTCCCAAATTATGCTCAATATACTAAAGTAAATTTGCTTCACTGAAGAAAGATTGATCATTTAATGAACACAGAAAGGTCAGATTTTAGCAAGACAAAAGTCTTGTCGCCTACAGAAAATTTAACAAATAATTTACTTCAAATACAAAAATATGTTGCATAACGTCAGTGAATTAAGTAGTGGTGCTGTGAGATCCATATTGAATATCTTGTATGACTTTCATGAGCTTGAAGGACTGCATCCATGCGGTTCGACAATGATTCATACAATTTGTTGATGAAGTCATCAGGAATAGCATAGAAAGCAGTCTTACATGCCTCCCAGAGTTCATCAAGATTCTTTGGTTTTGCCTTCCATGCTTCCGCTTTCATTCTACCCCAGACATGCTCAATGATGTTCATGTCTGGTGACTGGGCTGGTCAGTCCTGGAGCACCTTGATCTTCTTCGCCTTGAGGAACTTTGATGTAGAGACAGAAGTATGCGATGGAGCACCATCCTGCTGCAAAATTTGACCCCTTTTATGGTTGGGAATGTAAGAGGTGCTAATACTTCTTGATATTTTAGGCTATTGATATTGCCTTCCACCCTGCAAATGTCTCGCGCACACCCCCATACTGGATGTAACCGCAGACCATGATTTTTCCGCCACCAAACTTGTTTTCTGGGTGAATCTTGGATCCATGTGGGCTCCAGTAGGTCTCCTGCAATATTTGTGGCGGCTGTGATATAATTCAACCGAGGATTCATCTGAGAAATCCACCTTCTGCCACTTTTCCAGTGTCCATCCTTTTAGCAGGCTGTGGGCCTTGGCAAATGCCACACAGGTTTTTAATTGCCTTTTGTTTAGTGCTGGTTTCTGTGCACTGATTCGACCATGGAGGCCATTTTGAGACAGAATTCTACAAACTGTTCTGGTTGACACAGGGACTTGAGGTGACCAGGCCTGGTGGAGCTCTGCTGCAGTGGAAAAGGGGCTGACCTTGGATTTTCCAATCAACAAAGGGTCCTCCCGAGCAGCTGTCTTGCGGGGTCTGCCGGACCTGGGCTTGTCAAAAACATCTCCAGTCTTTTCAGATCTTTTTCTTATTCTTTGTACTTGACGCTGAGACACATCGAAGGTGTCAGCCACCTCAGCAGTGGATCTGGTCTTCAGCCTCTTGATAATTAACGCTTTGGTCTCAGGGTGGATCTTAGGCATGAGGCAGAGGTCAAGTTGCAGTTGATGTGAAGGTCTGGTGTGCTGGGGTTCTTTTTATACACACCCACTATTTGATTGATCAGTAACTGATCACAGGTGAGGCTATAATCTAGGATTGGGTGCATCATATGACAAGGCGACAAGACTTTTGTCTTGCCAAAATCTGACCTTTCTGTGTTCATTAAATGATCAATCTTTCTTCAGTGAAGCAAATTTATTTTAGTATATTGAGCATAATTTGGGAGGGTTTTAGCTTTCATATGAGACATTTCTAAAACCAATCAATTAATTTAAAGTCAGGTTATAAGCTTTTGTTTCTGCAAAATGGATAAGTGACAAGACTTTTGTCAGGAACTGTACAGTATTTAATTTATTTCAATGTCTGCTCTGACAAGTTAAGTTTTGTCCCTGTCAGCCTTCTGTAAGCATCATGTTTAAGACTGGTTCTTGTTCTCAGGTGCCCATGGCTCCTCCCGACGTCCAGCAGCAGTATCTGTCCAGTATCCAGCATTTATTAGGAGACGGTATGTGGAACTGGTTTAGACCTGTTTTACCCAAGTCTTAGTAGATGTGGTTTAGGTCTTATTTTAACTGAACTTAAATTGCTCCTTAGATCAAATCTCACTTACATTTGTCTCTGTCCAGGTTTGATAGAACTTATGACAGTGGTGAAGAAAGCTGTACAGAACTCACTAGAAAAGTATGTGTGTAATCCTCATATTTACAAAATAATTATCATGCAGATTACAGATTGTATTTGTAAACTGCCAATAAGTTTCCTGGATATTTTACACTTAGGTCACCTCTTTTAATGCACTGGCTGCTTTTCCCATAGTGTGTCCCTGAAGCAGAACCTATCTCTGCTGGAGCTGGAGCAGCAGATCAGTTGGATAAGAGCTGAGGTGGAGGCCTCTGAGCATCCTCTGTCCTGGTACATGTTAGCAGATGATCAGGAAGCTCTTGCAGACCAGGTAACTAAGAATGGCTCTGGTTAATATTGCTCTACAAGACTCTGCACTACACAGGTGTAAAAGGAATATTTAAACATTAAATACATTTTGTTCTTGGATTTCAGGCATGTGGTTTGACTGAAAACGATGTAATGACAATCCGCCTCCTGAATGAGACCAGAGACATGCTGGACAGGTAAGTGATACTTTGGTCACACATTATATTTGAACAGCCAATCAGATTACACCTGTTTTATGTCTGAAATACAATTTTTTGTGCCCACAGCCCAGATTTCACAAAAGTCCTTCACACATGTTTGAATCGAGGTTTCTCTCGTCTCCTTGACAACCTGGCCACATTTTTTAGATCTCCACCCATCGAGTCTGATCCCAGTTCTGCACCAGACAGGTAAACACATCTAACTATGGGCCTTCTCCATGGTCTAACTTAAAACTTTTCAAGTGGACAACATGTTGAAGTTAAATGCCCTTTTAGTGTAGGAAAGATGATAAACCAGTGGAATCATTATCCAAGACATGCATGCCGCTTTTTAGTCCGTTATCGACATGTTCAAAATAATAACGCTTTGGTATTCAATCAGGAATCTCATCTGTGAGAAAAAAGCAGTTGCAATAAAGAACGTTTGCAATTATCTCCCAGTTTATTATTTACTGGCGGCACGGTGGCTGAGTGGCAACACTCAGGCCTCACAGCAAGAAGGTTGCGGGTTCGATCCCCGGGTCGTGTGTGGAGTTTGCATGTTCTCCCCGTGTCTGGATGGGTTTCCTCCGGGTACTCCGGTTTCCCCCATCAACTCACAACATGCAGCACCCCTATGAACTAACATCAAGGACCATGTTGTCCACCCTCCTGTGGGCTCTCCACCCGCAGATGGGTTCATAGGGGGGGGTCAGGTGCTATGAGGATTGGGCAGCACGCTGCCCCTGCGATCCAGCTGGATTAAGCGGGAGATGGAAGATGGATGGATGGATTATTATTTACTTTGCTTATCCCATTTGGTTAATTGCTTTCTATTTCATTGCTTTCACTGTAAACCATGTTTCTGTCTGTAGTTGGTCTGCAGTGAGTTTACCACTGGCCAAGATCATTCCCATCATTAATGGACAGATCAACACTATCTGCAGTGAGGTGCCCAGTCACTTTGTACAGGTGAACTCTTATACTAAATAGTTAACTCCTTGTCTTTTTGCCTTTTGTCTCTTTATTTTGATATTTCATGATATTTTCTTTTCTGTTTTGTCTTTTAGGATTTACTATTGAACGACCAGGTGAAAGAGTTTGCAGCTAACGTTTATGAGACTTTTAGCATGCCCCAAGAGCTTCAGAAATAACCACACATTTATTACTAAAGGACTATAAAACAGAGACAATTCCCCCAGGTCACAGAATGAAATGCACAGTGACCATAAACCGCTGCACCATGGGAAATGTAGTCTGATTGAACAACAGCTGCTGCAGTCAATAGATGAAGAAACTGCCTTGTAATTTACTGATTTTATGAGTTTTGTACCAACTGTGGTGAATGTTCTGGCTTATTGCCAACAGAAAAGCTAATGTATGATAAAAAAAAAAAGTTGCTTCTGAGCATATAATTTAGGGATTTGTTTTGTAATTTTTATGGTTTTAATACACATTTTGTAAAGTTGTAATGGGAGATTGTAACTTAGTAATGATGGTGACCAGTCCAAGGAAAAACAAAACAATATTGTGAAATTATGAAGTTATGAATTTGAGGTTTTTTTTAAGAAACAACTTATATAGTGACTACTTTATGTGGAAAAGCTTTGAGTTTAAGCATTATTTATCAAACATTTTATCAAAAAGCATTGGTGACACAGTTGAATTTTTAAGCTATGCCAAGTCAACAAAATTCAGACAATGCAATGTTGACATGTTAGTTTCTGATACATAATAGGACATTTCAATCACTAGAAAGTATTCACTGCACCAAATTGGTTTCTTTTCTATAAATAGCCTGCCTCTTTAGCCACAAAGTGAAGTGAAAAAGACATCTTTGTGGTGATGTTTTTCAAAATGGTGCGGAAATGTTGGACCTGTAAATCTGACCAGAGCGATGTGGT
This sequence comes from Odontamblyopus rebecca, assembly GCA_030686955.1. NCBI lineage: Eukaryota > Metazoa > Chordata > Actinopteri > Gobiiformes > Gobiidae > Odontamblyopus > Odontamblyopus rebecca. Next base: position 20,398,236 of record CM060673.1, on the reverse strand, counting down.
TCTTGAAAGTCAAACCACAGGTGGGTTTCAGGCAGAGTATCGTTATAAAAGGATGTGGTCAGCAGTATGTAACTGTAACACAGATGTTAGCCAAATACTATTACTCTTAAGGATTATTGTAAAAAAAAATTATAATGGCTAAGCGTAACATTTTGTAACCAGAAGACTTTTCAAACAGACTTTCTAAAGCCAATGGAAAGTGTACAAATGCTGTATTACTTTATATGTGAAGAGAAAAACACTAATGTCACTATTTAATCTTATTCGTTTTATTTACATAGTATAACCTAAAAAAATCTGTGCTTCTCAGTGGGACACAGCAACTATACCGTCCCCTTGCAGATTGGAGGAGTTTGAGGAGAAGGAGCAGTGCATTATGGGACAGAATGGTTCGTGACTGCGGAGAGCTTCTGAGAGGAGACGTTGTTCTTCAGATAATGAGTCCACCTGCCAATAGCAATTTCACAAAGTTCACTTACTCAATCCATTGGTTTATGTAGCTTAACTCTAGCACTACAAATTTTGTGTTTAATTCTACAAACACTTTCAAAGTACATCAATTTCTATATTGTGATACCTCTTGTCTGAGTTTTCTGTTTCTCTGTTCCAGATGTTCACAGGCCTGAAGAAAATGAATTTTAAATGCATAACTACATCTTTTTACAAATCACCCACATAATGTACTAACAAGTTTGAATTTTGGTGCACACTGACCTGATGAAGCTGGTCCGCTCTCTGAGTTTGTCTTTTTCTGCTTTTCTGAGCTGCAACTCTGTTTTTCTCTCTCCTCTTCATCCTCCGCCCTTCATCCTCTGTGCCCTGTCACAAAGAATCATCGCTATCAAGGAGAAAACCTGTTCTCCAAAGTTAAAGGTGCATTATGTAACTTTTTTGGCAGGGGGCCCATGTTTTTGCTTTACCTAGAATGTTCAAGTTTGTCATTAACTCATACTTCTCTACATAAAAGTAGGCGACATCACTCCATTAGGCCAAGTTACAAATCAGATCAGTTTAATGCCATACTGTGGAACATTTCTGGCAAAGCATTAACATTTCCATAGATAAAAGCAGGTGGCAGATTCCCCCTATCAGAAAAGTTGCACAGTGCACCTTTACGTGATTGCATAACTAAAACTGGAGAACATAATTTAATTTTAATTAAAATCATGAAAACTAAATCTTTATTGACTTACCTCCAACTTGTCACCAATCTTGAGTTCTGGTTGAGTTGACATGATTCAGACGGTCTTTACAGGTTTAATCCAGTTCAATGTTTTAATCCCTGTGGTTAAAGTAGTATTAAGTAGTAATATAGTGACACTTGATTGTAGCTGATGTTAATGTAGAGAGGACGAAGTATAGTCCAGAGAAGGATGTGGAGGGGAACTTTCACTTCAGCTTTGATTGCATTGCCCTTTTAGAAGAACTTATGAGGAACAGGCAAGTAAGTCACGTGATGCACTCTACCAGCAATCAGGAGTTCAAATAAGTTATACTATACTATACTATACTATATTAGTCTAAACATTAATGACTGATACATTTTATCCCCAAAAACAACTCTAAAATGCATTAACACAATAGCATCACCCAAATATTTGCTGGTTCATTTCCAATGAAGACCTGTAAATAATGAGGTTTATTCTGTATACTGTGTTAGTCTAAGCTTTATTTTAGTTTATTTATTCAATAGTTGTTTTATAATTACAGAAGCATAAGGAAAGGGTTGGAGACTTCTTACAGGAAGAGATTTCATTTTTCATGCACCAATGTGTATGTTCTTTCTTAATGCCACATTTAAAAATTTAAAGAAACAAAAAGTTATCTTCATCTTTAAATTATATGCTTGTATACAAGTATGTAGATTAAAGAATGCTAAAATATATCTATATAACTTTTATCACCATATTAGTGAAGACATTTATGTTTATTATGTCTATGAACAAAGTCTGACGTAATCTTAGGAGATTGCAGTACTGGATACTCACAAATGCTTGTATTTAAAATATGATGGCAATTTTTAAATGCACATTGAAAAATAAAGTCTGTATTTTGGTCGTGTTACAAAGACTATTGCCCATTAAATGTTCTATTTTAGTCTTGTCTTAATGTCCTTTTTGTACAGATGTAGGTTGTGTAGTTTATTCCCCTGTGTTACATATGTATTTCTTATCCAGTGGTATGTAGCAGTTTGCGGCAGACATCTCCTCCGCAAACCTCCTGATTGGCTCCCGGTGCCTAAAGGGTGGGCTAAAGAGATCTGATTCATCGCAGTTTCCGAAAACTTCTCTGTGTATTTCCAAAGATGCTGCACTTGGCTTTGAGTTGAGGATCTGACACAGGCCTTCAGCTTGTTTCTGTAGGGTCTGGATGGACTGAACAGTGAAAACAAACTCTTGTTATTTCAGATACCAATAGTCTAATAATTTTAGATATACAGTTAAACTATTATTGTACAATTTCTTACTTTTATGACTTGAGTAGCTTGTTGTGCCAATCCAGGAGACTCTGTCGACAGCATTTTCATAATACTCTCTAGAAATCACATACAATTAAAAATATATTATACCACGATCAGTGAGAATTGCCCAGCATTAACACTGTATTACACACAAGTAGTCCGGCAACAGTTAAATCACTGTTCTATATCACTACTCTGTGGTCATCACCTTAACATCACTATAGCTATGAGTAAACAAAGCTCAACTGCTGTGGATTGACTGTAGGGGTCTAGTATAATTTAAAACATTGAAATAATTGATATTTTGGACATTTATACACATGGAACAGGCTTTTCACATTCACAAGTGAGACATTTGAGTTCGTTGCCATGGTATAAACAAAGCACATTATACAACTTGAAGATGTGCCTTATGCAGTCGCACTGCTCCCTTTTGTTTAACGTTTACATATCACTGCTCTGCTGCCATTACCATAGCAATGGGTAAACACATCCTCAACTGCTTTGAGTAGCATGTAGGGAGTAGCTTCATTCAAAACACTGAAATAACTGATATAAGCACTAGAAAAAACTGCTAGTAATTTTAAAATCTTTTTTCCCTAAGCTATACACTAGCTTTAATTTTTGGACAATTTATTTTCCTGTGCCAGTCAGGAAGAACCACTTCTGTTTAAAATGGACATTTGAAACTTTCATCAGAGTTGAAACTTTAAACTTCTGAAAATAAACCACTTTTCTTCTCCTTTTGCCCACATTTGTTGTTAGAATGTTTCTGTAAACATTAAAAAAAAAAGGAACCTGTACCTTGTTCTGGATCCTGGGGCATGTCTTGTGGTTGTGTTGTGTTTTCATAAAGACCCTGAAAGAAAACTGAAGTGAGTGATTTCTGGTTTTACTTTGGTTTTATGTTGTTCAGATGTAAATAATGTTTATAATGTAAATTTAATACTAGACCATTCAGTAAATCAAATTTCAGATAACTTTACAGGTACTATTACTGTATTGTTCTGTAAAAACTCACCATTATCTTGCGTTCAGCCTTCAGAGCATTAACCACGTGGGGTAGGATCTTTCTGGGGTAAGTGCGGCGTTTGTTGCTGGTCTCTACAATCACATCATCCAACTGGCTCTCCAGGTCAACCTCCTCTAATACACCAACATCAGACATTTAAAAACAACTAAATAATAAAAAATATGTCGCATTAAGTGGGAACTATTTAAGTGTGCATAAAAACATGCAGTAACTTCGAACACACTTAGAACACACTTGAGCATCCAGCAGTTTGGGAGGGATCAGGCTGCATAATTTGTTTTATGATTTAAACAGCTAATTTCCCTATGTAAGCAAAGTAGAGCACAGAAAATACAATGATACTTTCAAATTAGGACACTTTTAGAAACGTATTGGGGAATAAATGTACAATCTTTGAGATGTCAAGCAAAAGCAAAAACTGATTAAGAAAATGAATTAATTTGCTTATTAAGAGTAAAAGAATGAAAATGGTAAGGGACATAAGGGTGGAGGTTTTGGCAGTCTGCGGGATAAGTTCTTGTGGGTGGAGGTCTTCAGCCAGACTCTTCTGAACATAGGAACTATGTATCTGTAGATCACCTTCGTCGTCAGGAGCATCACTCCAAGTTTGACCATTGACCAAAACATTCTCCTGAACTGCTGCTTCAAAGTTCTGCAATAATCAAAATTACCACATTAATTGGCAGTTAAGTGGTAAATTAAATCTCAGTTGCAATTACTCATTCTTTCCATACATGCAAAATAAAAAATAACCTTTACCATGACCTAGGCCACTACAGAGTTAACTGTATACAGAATTATACTTTGTAGCTCCAATAAGAACAGTTTCACTTCACGTAAAACAATAGCTTTTCTTTGACCAATCCACCATCCTATATGAAATGCATGTTTTACTTGTAAAATATATTATTAACTTAGTACATTCAGTACATTCGTGTGAACCCACCGCGAGCAATTCTCCAAGAAGTTCCCTCTTCGTATCCGCTGCCAACTCCGTCTGTCCGTCTAAAACCGTTTTTAAAATCTCTTTATACCGCTCTATCTGCTCTTGCACTTGTTTTTTAGACCGGACCTGAACCCTGTATTCAGTATTTGGATCTTCTGAGGAGATTTTGTCGGTTTGTATAGCCTCCATCTTTACCGCCAACTTGTTTATAATTTTTTCCCCAAAACCGGAAGTGCCGTGTCATTTCCTGGTCCGTCGGCCTCAGTGGTTCGGTCAAATGTGAACTGCAAAAGTTCCTCAACACCAACGCTGGTATTTTAGTTTTAGCGATATTAACATCAGATACATCACTCCATTATTCCATAAAGAAATTTGTTTCTCGTTTTCAATGGAGAATGGCTTTGTAGACTGCCACTGTCACATATCCGCGCAGGAGTTTGTACAGGTTAGTGTGCGGTTCTATGTTCATTTGCAAAGGCCAAATTACAGTGTTATAACACTTTAGTCTTACACGAGGGATATGGCTACATGGTTATGTTGATCTTTTTGCAGGATCTGGACGATGTAATTAAGAGGACCACACAGGTTGGTGCTGATAAGATTTAAGTTTATTTGCATAGAGAATTGTTGCTCATACAACTCTTTAAGATAGTTTAAGATTTATCTACTTGACTGATTTCAGGCTGGAGTTAAGACTCTTGTGGCAGTAACAGAAGATCAGAGAGAGTTTGATAGGGTTCTACAGCTCAAGAAAAGGTTTCTCTTCTATCTATCCTTGATTGCACATTCTGATAAATTATGATACGTACTTGTAACAATACTACTACTACTACAATAACTAATACTGGCTTGATAATAAGATAAGATAATATCATTTTTGTGCAAAGAACATATTTACTTGGGGGAATAGTGTACATTTTTGTGCCTCTGTGTATTTTTCTATTTTGTGTCTGTGTTCCACAGTTATGGTGCTCTGATAGCTCCTTGTTTTGGAGTCCATCCTCTTCAGAGCGATGGGGGTCCGGACAAACGCAGTGTGAAGCCCCAGGTAAAGCTACAGAAACAGTCAGCCAGAGGCAGTAATTCAACTGAACTGAGGGTGAGCAGTGAATGGGATGTAACTTTATCCATAATGGCTCAAAGCTTTGAGTTGGTAGGACAGAGGTCAGATAAACGTAACTCAGATACAGTTTATTTTAATTTGGTCTTTTTTTCTCTCTCTTTTCAATCTGGGAGGCATATTCAGGCACATGGTGTGACCTTTCTTCAACTTTAAAAACTCCCTCAGAATAAATAACATTTAATATCATATTTGTTAGATGTTTTTTTATTTTTTATTTTTTTATTTTCTCAGGACCTGGAAGCTGCACTACCATATTTCTACCAACACAGTGAAGAGCTGGTTGCTATTGGAGAGGTATTATTATTTAACATTTTTCTCTGTTTTCAGCACGTTGCCTTGAGCCCATGTAGCAATGTATAGATTTTTTCACTATAAATTCACACATTCATCATTATTCCCAAACTGTAAAATCATTAATGCCTTAAATATCACCACATCATAAAGTATATGAAAAGTTTTGTGACTGCAGAAGCCCTGGGTAAAATCTGTTTCCCACTGCAGTGAATCTAATCGTCTTTAATCTTTGCTGTCTCTGGTGTCAGGTCTCTTTGACTTTAGTGTTCCTATGGAGTCTGTCAGGGGAATGTGGTTTAAAAGAAAATTTTACTCTTCACACTTTAAATCAACAGAACCACCCTGTCCGCCTCGCTGTTTTTATATAGGTTTGAATCCTGGACCATGTGCATGTGCTGCCTGTGTTTACACCTATATCCTAACCAAATCCATGTGTTTTCAGATTGGTTTGGACTTCACTCCATGGTTTGCTCCATCTGAACAGGAAAAAGACGACCAGATGAAGGTCTTTGTCCAGCAGCTAGAGGTCGCCAAAGAGCTCAACCTTCCTGTGTAAATGCAACGGCAAAGACAACACAGGGAAAACTTGTTACCACACTATTGCATTATATTTACCATACTATTACTTGCACCTTTAATAATACTAATAGATAGGACCATACACCTTGTCCCAACCCATTACTTTAATTTAAAAGGCATTTGAGAAAACTTTCTTTTAAGATTAAAATAATCTTATCTGAATCTTAAAACTATAGCAGATAAATAACACCCTAACTTTTGTGTAGATTCCAGTTGCTAGTTTAAAAAGCCAAGTGGAATTTCATTACCAGTAAATTAACTATTCTCTTCTCTCAGGAATGTCCATTCTCGGTCAGCAGCTAAAGTTACCATCTCCACCATGAAAGAACAAGGTGAGGTCAAACATATTAACAATATTATAGATATTTTACTGATTTATATACTATCTTTACTCAGGTGTAACTGGTGCTCTGCTTCATAATTTTGCTGGAAAGCTGTCTGTGGCGTTTGATGGAGTCAAAGCTGGATATTTTGTTTCTTTTCCTCCAGCTGTTTGTACCAATCCACAGGTACGGGCTGATGGTTTGTGCTATTTATAGTAGTAAAAACAATTAAATTACCTTTTTATTTGTAGAAAGTGAAGCTGATAAAGCAGATCCCACTGGAGCACATCTGTCTGGAAACGGATGCTCCTGCGTTAGGCCTCAACAAACATGTACGTGCAATATGATGATGTATTAGGCAGGAATGGACAATGCGATGTAGAGTAGTTCAAATAGATTTTTTTGAAGATATGTAGGTAGAGGTAGAATGTAGATATTCATAAGTAAAATAATACAGAACGCACAGAAAATATAATACAAAGTTAGGTTTTCCTGGACATTGTGATTTGATTCTAAAAGCATGTGAATTCCAAATATTAGCTTGTTATATAAATTATATGTATTTCTAACTTTGTCTCAATTATGAAGCCAGTTTGAGTTATGTAAGTATACCCTCCTGTAGTATTGAAATACTAGTAGATTTAATTTTAAGTATTCAAAAATATGAACTTTGAACTGAAAGTCATATTTAATGGGTTTGTTGTTACATTCTTAAAAATGATATTTGAACACACTATAGTAGTATCTAAAAATAATTGCTTATGTGTTCTACAGGAGAGAAATGAACCATGCAACATCAGTCTGGTTTGTCAGTACATCGCCCACATTAAAGGCCTGTCCACAGAAACTGTTCAGTTTGTCACAAGTCAAAATGCTCAGAGGCTTTTTACGAAGATCAGCCAACTCTAATGCAGCAGGTAACCACTGGGGGATGGAGTGTGGCTGACACATCTTATTTTTATATTTATGTATGAATATGTGATGGAAACCATGACACTTTAGCCATATGAGGGATCATAAATTTTATAGATGTAAAGGAAACAAACCGCAAACAGCAAAGAAACAAAAAGAAACACAAAAGATACTGTATGGTTTTGATTAAAGATACTGTACGGTTTGTATGGTTTTGTTTGTAAAAGGACATATGAACACTTCTTTTTTGAGGTAATCTGGTCACAAAAGTCTACACCAGGTGGGAATAATCTGAAAAACAGAAAATAAAAGAAAACCTGTGAATGCATTTGGTGATATATTTGTTTCTAGCCCTTATATTATATCTTTTTTCTTTTTTTTTAACTCCGTTAACGCAACATTTTCCTTATGCTAATTACTGTTTACATTTTTATTACTATATAGAATAGTTTTGTTTATTTTGGGCTACTGTACCATACTGTAACACACTTGACCAACCCCATGCGTGTATCCAATGGAATAATTAGCAAATTCAATTGTATTACATTACATTACATTATATTACATTATCTTTAAAAGACCTTTACCTACATTTTCTAGCACTCTCTCTAGTAAAATTGAGACACACAATCAACTAAATTACAAAAGTCCAACACTTATAATAATGGTAATGGTAGTCTATAATTTTACTCTCTCCTGTCACGTATATTCCCATAATTCTGAAGTAATCCTTACAGCTGTCCTCATAGTGCCTCTTTTGGGCCAGTGGGGTGGGTGCAGGGTGGTCCAGACGGGAGGTCCTGGCCTGGTTCTGGCCCCTCATAGCCTGGTCCAGACTGGAGCTGGTCTTCAGGTGTTTTCTATAGTGCTTTCTTTGGGCTCGGTCCCAGGACTGACGTGGTCCGCCCTCCACCTGGCACCACGTCTCTCTGTGCATATTCAACTCCAGTAACGCTTGTTCATCTTGGCGGGGCATCCTGGTATGATATTAAAATGAGTGGATAGGAGTTCACAAAAAAAAGAAATGCACTGGGTCTGTTGTTGACGTGTTTTCAATGGTAGTTTGTGATGTATAGGTTTCCACAGTGATGAGAAACTGAAGACGGTCCGAGAGGGTTAGGGTTACAGTGATGGCTCACTATGGAAACAATGAATGAATTGCCTTATAAATAATGATTATATTATGATTATATTACACAAAATTGACTCTTGTGAGCTTTTAGCCATGTTATAATGCTGTTACCTCATCAAAAAGTTGTGTTTTTTTCATTCACACATGTTTGAGTAATCCTTTATTATTAGTCTGTCTACATCTCCAAAGCTCAAAATGCTCTGTTCCACCTTGTGATGTCATGTAGTTGTAGTTTTCAAGTTAACAGCTACCTTTGCCTTTTTTTCAGTAGAGACGGGCAATTCCAGGGCTGAAATGATCCGAATGATTCTAGTGAAGGTGTATGGAGTTTAATAACACAGTGGAGCACTTCCTGTATTTCCACATGACATCACAAGGTGGAACACAGTGTTTTCTGTTTGAGAGAAGAACCCAGCCTAAATATGCTTTGTCTAGAATGTTCCACAGTATAGATTAAACCTGTCTACCATGAGGGAGACAAGCAGGTTAAAACACTACTCTATGTTACTATTCAGATCTGTGGAGGGTTGCCCCATTCACAAAGGCTGTTATTGTTTTTTTGAACAACAGAAACACCCATAATGAATAAATGCTAGGCAAAGCAATAACATCTCTATGGAGACAAGCAGGTAGCGGACCCTCTCTCAGAAATGTTACACAGTGCACCTTTAACTGAAATCTAATGTAGACTTTTGACTAGTTGAATATAGTTAAGTGATGTCCAGAGTCTAAAAAAACAACATTTTCTCTACCTTTATACAATGCTGGTACAATTTCATGCTTTACTTGTTGCTCTACATAGCCTGTTTTTCTATGGACATTTGGCCTACTTTGCCAAAACTATAAGCAAAATGTATACCGCCCTCCCGGAGGTGGAATAATATTTTTGTCCCGATAGTTTGTGAAAGCTGAGACAGAGTGAGACCTCCCTCCTGTTGTTTGGAGGTTACAGGAAATCTAATCTTCCTGAGAAATGCGTCATGTTCAAATAACTATAATAGACTTTGTTCCTCAAAATATTTTTTTCTGACCATTTCTTAAAGGGCCCGTATTGTGCTATTTTCTGATTTATGCTATGATGTTGTTTCCTCATCAAAAACGCCATGCAATGCCATGTGATAATACAAGAAGTACTCAACTGTGTTTTTAAACTCCATACACCTTCATTACAATCATTTGGATGATTTCAGCCCTGGAATTGCCTATTTCTACTGAACTTGAGGTAAAAGGTAGCTGCTAACCTGAAAACTACCACTACATGATGGTGGAATAGAGCATTTTGAGCTTTAAAGACTAATAAAGGATTACTCAAACACGTGTGAATGAAACAAAACACAATCCCATTTATATTTATAATGAGGTGACAACATTATAACATGGCTTGCTCAGTGAGACCAAGAGTCCAACCCACAAGCTCTTTACTGATAGAAGACAGGCTAACCACTCTGCCACTGAAACACAGGAAGGGCATGCATACACACTCTACGCAGAGAGATCCAGAATTCAAGCCACAAACTCTTTACAGATAACCAGGAGATGGGCTAACGACAGAAACTGCAGGGAAGAGAGGAACACTGCTCTAATTCACTAACCGTTTCCTGAGTTCTACTGTTAACAATGGGTTAACCGATCTAGTGTAAATAGGGTGTGGCCTCTGCTGCCTTATATTTGAATATGAGTCAACGTTTTTAGTTATAGCCTGTGGAAACTGGAGTGAATGGAGCTGTGAATGACAGACTTAGTGTGGGTTAAACCAGGATTAAAGTATTAGGCTGGACATATGGGCACAGCTAATAAGTCATGGACCTGAGAAGCAGAAACAGACAAGACAGGCAGGAGTGAATACGGCCTGTACTACAGATTCACATACTACAGCACATTCATATACTCTATACAACTGTACAACAACTCACCCTTATGTAGTAGACAACCCTAAGTCATGTCAATTACTATTTCATTTTTACACTGTTTCTCCTTACAACCTCTTGTAGCTGAGATATATTTTATATTACTATTTATATACTATTACGCAGGCCCATCGACAAATTTGGGGTCTGGAAAGAAACCTCACATGGGCCCCCTCTAACATGAAATCGTAGGAAAAAGGTATTCTGCATCTTTAGAGGAAGAAAGTAAACAGTGATTACTAACAAAATGAAGGCATGCCATCTCAACCCAGAGCGGCTGAGTTGTCTAGCCCGAAGGCACAACAGCACTCTGATTCCTAACCCACCTTGTGAAATTTCCAGCTAGGTCTACTCAAATCACAGTAAATATAATTCTTAAACAGACTATTTGGCTTCCAAAGAGTATAGCTTTTCTAAAAACTGAAATCACAAAATTAACTCTTGTGAGCTTTTAGTCAGGTTAAATGCTTTGTTTTCACCTTGTGAGGTCTTGAAGTGATAGTTTTCAAGTTAACAGCTCCTTTTACCTTTTGCTCAATAGAGACTGACAATTCCAGGTCTAAAATCATCCAAATGATTCTAGTGAAGGTGTATAGAGTTTAAAGACACAGTGGAGCACTTCCTGTTACCACATGACATCAGAAGGTGGAGTGTTTGAGAGATATAGGGTTTGTGTGTTAAACATGTGTGAATGAATCAGAACACAAAACTTGTGATGAGGAAACAACATTAGGGGCCTACACCAGAGATCAGAAAACAGTCTAATATGGGCCCTTTAACGAACAGTAACAGATTAAATGCTGAGACTAGGTTTACATCTATCTTTTTCACGGTTTCTGTAGATGAATGTGTGTATATAAAACAGTCCTTCATCATGTGTTGGAGTTGTCGCATCATGTTCTGCTGTCAGCCTCCACATGGAGCTTATGGTAGTATCACGCTCGCGAGCCTGTGCCGCGCGCTCATTGGCTGAGGCGCATCGGAAGGCTCGCGCTGGTCTGGACTCGTACAAATGATACGGACTCAAACTAGAGACCGCAGACTGCACAGACTGAGACATGCACACATACGGAAGCGACATCAGGACGTAGTAATACCCGCTATGTAGGGACAGGATCACTTAGTTTACGGATATGTATTGTTAAATTCAAATAACTTTATCCGTTAGGAACTTCGTTAAAAACGTTCTTAGGAATACTTTGAATGAATGAGGAAACACGTAATGCTACCGATTCGCTTCGTGTACTTGAAGCGACAGTAATCGCATCATGGTAGCCGGTGAGCTGGTTCAAGAGCATGTGCGAGCGGATAGCGGCGCAACACCTGACCGCAGTCCATCCGTGATCTCCATCACTCGGAAGAGCTCCGAACCGAAGCCGGGGAGAGACGGACGGGCAGCGGCTTCAGAGCAGCATCACGCACCGGCCCCTGGAGAGGAGCACGGAGAGGCGGAGGCAGAGGCGGATGAACACGAGGCGATGCTGCCGAACGGAGCGGGGTAAGGAAGGCTATAAAATGGGTCTACCTCCATTTTGTTTGTTGTAAATGTTTTGTAAACACTTGGACGAGGAATAGGCTTTGGTGGAAATACATTTAGCTTTTTGTTGCTGAGATACGGGACAGTAAGATGGCGCCACATTTGCCTACAGGATCCATAGAAATGCACATGATCTGCTAGCTTCACCGTTCATAAACACGTAACTACTTTTTATACGCCCGTTGTAAGACGGGACGTATTATGGGGCATGCGTCGATATATATATAAGGTATACTGTATTTGTGTATTTTATTGTATATATATATATTTTTTTGGCAGCACGGTGGCTGAGTGGCAACACTCAGGTCTCACAGCAAGAAGGTTGCGGGTTCGATCCCCGGGTCGCCCAGGCCTTTCTGTGTGGAGTTTGCATGTTCCTCCACGTGTCTGGATGGGTTTCCTCCGGGTACTCCGGTTTCCCCCATCAACCTAAAACATGCCCGCACCCCTATGAACTAACATCAAGGACCATAATGTCCACCCTCCTGTGGGCTCACCACCTGCATAGGGTTTCATAGGGGGGGTCAGGTGCTATGAGTATTGGGCAGCGACCCAGCGGGAGAAGATGGATGGATTGTATATTTTTGTATCGATCCATGCCGATTCTAGAATGTGATGATGTCATACTCATACTCCTACTGCAAGAGCCAGATTTCCCTATTGATTATCCGTCCGTCTGTCTGTCTGTCCGTCTGTCTGTGGACAATTTCTTCTCCGCGCTCTAACTCGACAACCGTCTCACCTAGGAATGTCAAACTTCCAAACTGCACCAACAATTCATCTTTAACTAGGTTTGACAAATTCTAACTTAATTCTGTATACAATAATTCAAAGTACGGGCGTATTTTGCCCCGCTGGCGGAGCTCTTGTTTATTCTACAAAACCAGTCAGGGTACATACAAACGATAACATTCAGTGTTATTCACCTGGAAATATGCAGTGTCAGACTTAAAATATTCAACCAAAATTTTCAAAAAGGCAGCAAAGGCAGGTTTGGTTTCTTTCCACTTACACAATTGTATGAAATATTTCTCAAGTGCAATTATAAGATCAATAATAATATGGTAAATGTGGCAGCCCAGATTGTCCATGAAATAAATTGCATGTTTTAAAAAGGCATATTCGAAAATTTCAAGTATATCCAGTTAGTATATCCACTGACCCAAAATACATTAGAAAAAGTACAATTATAAAATAAGTCTTCAATAGTTTCATTTACTGTAGACCAAAAAGTGCAAGGTTCCAGATCAAAGTTAAACCACAATCTCCCATAGATAGCTGATATAAGCTTAAAATGTGTTTCTTTCATTTTGCGAGAAAGGGGATATGAAAAAAGTAAAAGAAAGTATAACAAGAGCTTTCCAGGTCTTGTGTTGGTACTAAAGTTACAAAATATAATTAATACTGGTTAATTAATTAATATTTGAGTAAACTTGTATTGTCCTGCATCTGAGGCTTGAATGCTAAAAAAATCAGTTTTGGTCAGGGTCATATATGTAGCGTTAAAAAAATGTCACAGGATTTTCAACAAAAACATGAAAAGTCAGTGGACCTGTTGTCCAGCATAATATGGCTTTTAACCCTATCCTACAGCCCAATGTTTCATCCTAACAATAGTTTCCAACTTTTCTTTTAACAGCTCCAAGTCACCTGACAAAAGTCCAGAAGATCAGGAGGACCCCAAAACTTTAGAGACGAAACTTTACCTGCAAAGATTTGCTGTTTTGACTGTGTTCAGCCTGTACTCTCTGGTCAACGCTTTCCAATGGATCCACTACAGCATCATCACAAACATCTTCACTCACTTCTACGGGGTGGAGAATTCTAAAATTGACTGGCTTTCTATGATTTACATGCTGGTCTATATTCCGCTAATCTTCCCTGCTACATGGCTTTTGGACCGCAAGGGGCTCAGGCTAACAGCGCTGCTTGGATCGGGGTTAAACTGTGCAGGAGCATGGCTAAAGTGTGTTAGCGTTGGCCCACATCTGTTCTGGTTGACATTTACAGCACAAACAATATGCTCAGTAGCACAAGTGTTTATTCTGGGGCTACCATCAAGAATCGCCTCTGTTTGGTTTGGGCCCAGAGAGGTGTCGACGGCCTGTGCTACAGCTGTGTTAGGAAACCAGGTAAGAACTAAAGTGGATATTTTAAGTTAACAAAGCATGTTTTGTTAACAAGCATATACCTTAAGTTAATATTATTATTTTTCTTCAGTTCCTACAATTATATGAACTAAATAATTTTGATGACCCAACCTTTATGTATTACTGGTTGTTATACTGTGGATGACATTGTAACAAATGAGGTTAGTACCAAGTACAAAGGTGGTCTAAAAATTCTAAATCATGGGAGATGGGTTACAAGCCATTATGTCTTTTTGGAAAGGGACCTATTAGCGGGTGGAATATACTAGGCAGCAATGAACATTGTGTTCTGAGTACTCACTCCCATGAAGACATTAGTTTGAAGACTTTTTTCTGATACATTCAAAGTGTATTCATGGATTTTGTTTTTCTTTCCTTTCTTGGATATTTATCCCAAATTATACATTTTGCTCAAATATATGTCAAAAATAATAATAAGAGTATAGAAAAGTTGGTAAGGCTGGACCAGTAAGTTAGAGCATATCCAAATCTCTCAGGTGGGTTCAGGCCCAGTTTAGTCCTGATATAAACTTGGTCATGTCCTAATTTAGTCCCAGGTTTGAATCAACTAAAATTTGGAGGGTTATAATTGTATACTGGATTATCTTGATGATGTTTTTTGTTTTTTTTTCAGTTGGGGACAGCCATAGGTTTCCTGTTACCTCCAGTCCTGGTCCCAAACACTCCAGACAACCAGGAGCTCACCGCACAGAACATCCAAATCATGTTCTACGGCACCGCTGCTGTCTCCACAGGGCTGTTTGTTCTCGCATTCATAGGTACACTCACACATTTATATATTTACATAACCTTACACAAAATATATGATGATAAAAGATCAAGTTTCTTATTTAGTTATTTAAAACCAGCTGTACTCTGCATGTTGCATCTGTGAAGGCCCTTGCATAGTCCTGTTTTATTCTAATGCTGGTCAGTCTTGGTTTAATTGTGATTGTTTTTAGTGGATTACAGGTCATACTGTGGAATCCAAAAATCCAAAATTAATGCACGGAAAAGTGTGTTCAGATTATTGACTGTCACATGTTTCATATTGTATAAATTTTAGGTGTTTGCCTCAAGCACACCACTGTAAAATAATCAGAATTTTGTCTTATAGTTAGGTACATTTTTTTTGTTTTTGTTTTTTAACCTTTATTTACCCAGGAAAGTCCCACTGAGATTACTAATCTCTTTTTCAAGGGAGTCCTGCCATGCACACATCACTTTCATACTAGGCAATGTGGGTGAAGTGTCTTGCCTAAGGACACAACAACAGTTTTTTGTGACTGGAGCCCCACTGTGGCACCTGGAATTCCCAGGCCCGGCCCTGCTTAGCTTCTGAGATTTGACAGGATCAGGCTTTGACAAGCCAGTATGGCCACACACCTAACCGGGTATAGGTTAGTACATATTTACACAGTTAGCAAATAACATCTATTCTATTTGATCTTTCTGTGTTTTAGTGATAAAGGACCGCCCTTTGAAGCCTCCGAGCCAGGCACAGGCCGTTCTGTCTGATTCTCTCCCTGAAGACTACTCCTACAGACAGTCCATCTACAACTTGTTCAGAAACAAGGCCTTCCTGCTCCTGCTCATCAGCTATGGTACAATTATGTTATATGTCTCTTTTTACTCCTTTGACATATATCAAGGTGCAGTGTGAATAAGTGGACAGAGTGGACAGCAATTTCCAACAAACACATTCATCCGTGGTATAATCAAAAACTCCACCACCAAGTTCCACCTTGTGATGTCATGTGGTAATACAGGAAGTGCTTGACTGTGTTTTTAAACTCCATACACCTTCATTGGCGTCATTTGGATAATTTCAGCCCTGGCATTGCCTATCTCTACAGAACAAAAGGTAAAAGGTAGATGTTAACACATGACGTATTTTGACCTTTGGCGATATAGACACATAGAATAAAGGATTACCCAAGCATGTCTGAATGAAGTAAAACAAAACTCCAGGTATGTTTTTTGAGGAGATAATAACATAAATAACATGTCTTTAGGAGTTAAGTTTGTGGAATATAGGACCTTTAAGATGCCATAGTTGTATTTCAGATGTCATGCATGTTTAGCTTGAAAGTAGGTCCAGAAATATTGACATTAGTAAATGTTGATTCTCTCCGTAAACAGTCGCAGGAGCTTTGAAGCACTATCTGGTGTTTTGTATTTGCTGCTCTCTGACTCTGCCACACTAAACTGCAGTGAATCAAATGTGCCCCGCCCTTTTTGTCTGAAGGAGCCTAAAGAGGTTTTGTTTTGTTCTGAAAGAAAGAACCTCAAGAGTTTAATGCCAGAGCCACATGTCAAATAGTGAAATTACCACAGACATAATGTGCTTGTGTATAATGAATTTTCATGCTAACTAGTTCAGCATCAGCAACAAAGGCGAATAGTGATGCTATACAAACATATATAGTAACATACAGTGGCTCATTATTATCATTATTAATATATTAGTTTCAATTAATATTATTGTTTTCAATGTAAACTTATATTACACCTTTTTTCTCTTTCAGGTATACTGACAGGTTGCTTCTACTCTGTTTCCACTCTTCTGAACCAGATGATTATGTACTGCTACGAGGTATGAAGCTCTCATAAGAATTACATTTTAGGTAATAAAAGCGAAGGTTAAAGGTGCACTATGTTACTTTTTGGTTGGGGGTACGTCACCTGCTTGTTTCTATGGGTATGTCATTGCTCTACCTGGAATGTTCCACAGTATGACATTAAACATCTCTACCTTACATTTGATAAATTACAGGTGGTTTTAAAGCTCAAATATGCTTGGGAAAAACATGCATTCTGACTGTGAGCGGGGTTGCCACCTTTCCACTGATTTGACCTCTAACTTGGTCTGGTTTGGTCTCCATGAAGATAGGAAGGTTTAATAGTGTGAAACATTCCAGACAAACATCTTCATGGAGAAAAGCATTTGACAGACCCTCCACCAGTAACTTTACACAATGCACCTTTAGGTAAAGAACTGTTTGGCCATAATGAAGAGTTAAACATTAAACAAATACCTAAACTTGAAGCTGCTACCTGCAAAGCATTTCTCACATTAGATCTCACTACAGTAATACAAAGCAAACATAGACAAGTCCTGAAACAACATTAAACGTCTTTAGGGGAGACTGTTTTCTTAGTGTATTGTTCTGACTTCATTAGTTTAGTTCACGCATGCCTTCTCCCTCCACTGCTCTGTCCTCTGCCCCTCTGGCTGCATGTCCCTAGAGACATCACCTCTCCCTTAGCCCACGTCTTTATACAGTCTATGGATTTTCCATAATGCCACCTCTTTAATAAAGCATGGTGTATTATCAGTAAATGCTTTGTTTACATCATTTATATTCCTTCTTTAGGGCCAGGAGTTGAACGCTGGTCGTATTGGCTTGACTCTAGTTGTTGCTGGGATGGTGGGGTCTATTCTCTGTGGACTGTGGCTGGACCAAACTAAGACATACAAGTATGGCACATTGGCACATTCACATATCTATATTATACTCTAGATAGTATAAGACTAGTGGTGTAACAAAAAAAATGTATTCAGTGATATATCATGATTCTTCATTACACAATTCTTGAATTGTTTCAAAATGCATCCAAATTGATTTTTAAAATAATATGAAATATAATTTTTTATAAATTATATTTTCATACAGTATGTATTGTACCGTAAGTCTCAAGGCAAAGCCTTAAAGCCCTAACTCAGACTAATATGTGTGATTTGAAGTTACTGATACTAGCCTGTTTCCCTTCAGGATGACCACTCTGATCGTGTACTTCCTCTCCTTCGTCGGGATGCTGGTTTTTACTTTAACTTTGGACCTGAACATCTACCTGATTTTCTTCACAGCAGGAGTCCTTGGGTTTGTGAATCTCAGCAATACCACAATTTAGTCTTTTTATTGATGAATTAGAGGTAGTAAAATCATTAGAAAGAAGTAATAATAACAATAATAACAATAATAACAATAATAATAATAATAATAATAATAATAATAATAATAATAATAATAATAATAATAATAATAATAATAATAATAATAATAATAATAAATGTTCTGTCCTTGTATTAGTCCTAAAGTAAATCTTACCCCTATCCTACCTAGTGGCCATGCTAATTAGTTCAAGCAGCCAGAAAGCACATGGCAGCAGTTGTGAGCAGTCTGTTAAGAATCCCACTTTATTCGTGGTAATCCTTCAAAATGTGGCATAAGCTTTTCACAAGACAATAACCCAAAGAAAAGAAGATTGATCCTTTAAACTCAAAACACGTCTTCTGCATGTTTATTGGGATTCTGTTGACGCTAGCTAGAATTCTACTCTTCATACAAGAGGAAAGGACAGCCAGATAAATATATTGCGAAATGGCCATGCCTCTTGTAGATCATACTTAGTTCATAGTGAGTTGCAAAACACACAAAAATCATGAACACTGGCAGGGCTACAACTACCACACACTTTCCTAGGGATGTATTTTACTGTTACATCTATTGCAGACTATTGCAGTAAACCTCTGATTAAAGCAAAATTGTCATGACAAAATGTCTCCATTGGCCCTCTTTAGTGTAATTATGTATTTACATAAGTTTTCCCTGATGGCTCTGCATATTTATTCCTGTTACACAAGATACAAAAAATAGCTTAGGCATGGGTCTTATCTGGGCTATTCTTTGGATTGGTACATAATATAATTTCTCACATGTAGCACTAAACCCATATTTGGAGAGATTCAAGGAATTTATTGACAATCCTATGAAAGGAGAGGGTCCAGAGTGAAGAAACAGCTATATTTTATCAGAAGCAAGGGCCATTACATTGATCAGTAATGGGTTTGTCCTTGAGTGTGTGTCGTGAGAGAGGAGGAGGTCACATGACGTCAGACTCATAAAACACTGGACAGCGAACAAAGGAGAAACAGATGGGACAAAGGCAGGGCATCTGATTAAATGCGTATAATATGTCTTCCTGTGCAGAGACAGCTGAATTTAAAAAAGAGGGTGTCTTCTTCAATTGAATACTAATGAGGAGTATAGACTAATGTTTTGTTGGATACTGTATTCTTACGATCAGTTTTAGGACAATGTCAGATTTATTCTTAAAGGTTCTAGATTACACAAAACTGACTCTTGTGAGCTTAAAGCCATGTTATAATGTTGTTACTTCATCAAAAACATACCTTGAGTGATGGTTTGTTTCATTCACACATGTTTGACTAATCCCTTATTACTAGCCTGTCTACATCGCCAAACCTCAAAATGCTCTGTTCCACCTTGTGATGTCATAGTTACCAAGTTGGAGTTTTAAAACACAGCGGAGCACTTACGACATGACATCACAAGGGAGAGCAGAGTTGTTTTCTGAAGTGAGCCTAAATATGCAGGGTTCGTGTGTTAAACATGTGTAAAGTAAACAAACACAACTCAACTCCAGGTATGTTTGTAATGAAGAAACAACATTATAACATAAAGCAAGAAAACAGCATAATATGGACCCTTTAAGTCATTTTTTTTTACATGTGGTTGTAGTCTGATCAAAAGAAGAGATGCGCTCTTTATGTCAGTACAGATGATGAAAGCGGAAGTCAGTGTTGTGTTTTGTTGTTGATTCAAACAACAGTCGATGGTGGGAGACGAAGTGTGTTTGTACCAAAACATAGTAGCAAGAGGTCAAAAAATGATAATGCAGAGGTAGAGTTGACTTGGAGTAGCTGTTTCGTTTTACCTTAGAACAAAGAGCATCAGGATTAATCTACAACAGTGTACAAATTCAGAATTACATATGCAAATAATAATACATTTTATTTGAGCTGCCTTTTAAGACACTCCTGGCCACTGTACAACATTACAAGATACAGAATACAATAAAAGGTACAACAAGTAATTACAGTAGAATACAATAAAATACATCACGTTAAAATGTTAAAAGATAAACCTACATTACAAGCAAAGCAAAGGGGGCAGGAAATAAATGTCAGTGGGTTTTGAGCAGGGATTTGAACTGGGTTAATGTATGTCAAGTTTGAATGTTCATATATAACACAGACATTCTTAGCTCTTATGTGTTTGCTAATTTAATATTTTTTCTCATTTCATCTTTAGGTTCTTCATGACCGGATACCTGCCTCTGGGTTTTGAGTTCGGAGTGGAGATCACATACCCAGAGTCGGAGGGCACCTCGTCTGGGCTGCTCAATGCTTTTGCACAGGTGACTGAATAATGGATTAAAAGTGCATTGTGGAATTTTTCTTTACGGAGATGTTATTGCTTTTCTTGGTGTGTTCGACCACAGTATGGCATTAAAAGTCTATTCAGCGTTTGTTTCATTAGAGGAGATTTTATAGTAGAGAAATCTCTTTAAGAACATGCATTCTTGTGTGAGCAGACTCGCCTCTCCACCAAACCGATCTGTACCTTGGCCTGCTTGCCTCTATGGAGACAGATATGTTTAATGCTGTACTGTGAAACATTCCAGGCTGAACAGTTAAATACATCTTCATGGAGACTAGTGTGGCATACCCTCCACAAGAAAAGGTACACAGTGCTCCTTTAAACTTACTTGTCCAAACATTTTTATCATTTGACAAAAAGGAGTAATTAATTACTTATTCATTAGTTGGAAGAGAAAATCAATAACAATAGATGAGTACACTGGGCTCATTGGTCATAATTGGGTATCTTATATTACATGGCATCATTATGCATCCTCTTGTTTATGTTCACAGATTTTTGGGATCATCTTCACACTGATCCAGGGCAGACTCACCACCGACTACGGGCCGTTGGCAGGAAACCTCTTCCTCTGTGCCTGGATCTTCCTCGGCATCATTCTCACCGGTACAATTTTTAAAATCTACAAACATCATATTCATGTATTGACTTTGTTCAGTTTTAACGTATTATCTTTGTCCATTGTCTTTTAGCTTTAATCAAATCCGAATTGAAGCGAAACAATGTAAACATGGGCGTGGGAAATAAAGATCATGAACCGGTGAGTACTGTCTTCAAATGATTGTTAAGTTAAAGTTAATAAAATGTATGCATGGTTGCTTTAGTTTTTATAAAGCAGAGTAGACTATAGTGGCCTCCCAATAATAATAATAATAATAATAATAATAATAATAATAATAATAATAATAATAATAATAATAATAATAATAATAATAATAATAATAATAATAATAATAATAATAATAATAATAATAATAATAATATTCCCTCCTGTGGGCTCACCACCTGCAGAGGGGTTCATAGGGGGGGTCAGGTGCTATGAGTATTGGGCAGCAAGCTGCCCCCGCGACCCAGCCGGATTAAGCGGGAGAAGATGGATGGATGGATAATAATAATAATAATAATAATAATAATAATAATAATAATAATAATAATCAATCATCATATCATCTTTGTTTTTCCTTACGTCTTCTTTATATAGCTGAGATATATTTTTATTACTTTATTTCTATAGTTTATTTATTTTTACATCTACAGTACATTTATATTATTATGTCTTATTTGATACTAGTCTCTTGCTATTTTTACCATTTCTCTTTTGTTATTATATGTTGTGATGTGTGAGCTACTGTGTCCAAGTTGCCCTTAAACTCACTCAGTAAAGTGATAAAATTTCAAACTTGATTTTGATACTAAGGAATAGACTTGATACTCTACTACAATACCTGTTGTCCTAAAGCACATGTGTCAAACATGCGGCCCGGGGGCCAGATCCGGCCCTCCAAGACCTTTAATCTGGCCCTCGGCTGATTTTTCTATTAAAATACTTAAAATTGTCAGATTTTTCTGTTAATTTTCTGCACCATTTAGCATAGCAGCGTCTCCGGCGTTTCTGTACGTTGCGACTCCCACCAGAGCAGCACAAATGAAGACTTTCCTCTTTCCAAACGCTCTTAAAGGACGATCGTTTTGACTGTCGACCGTGACCCTCATCAGCAAAATGTCAAAAAATGAGAAAAGCAGATGCTGAGTTCAGGATTTCCCAAGAAAAATAGTCTAATTCTTATTTGTTGACAGAGGTGAATGAGAAATCTGTGCTCAGTGTGTTTGGAACAAGTGGCGTTGCTCGAAGAATATAATCTTAAACACCACTACGAGACACGGAGAAAAATACGATAACTTGAAGAGAGAACTGAGTTTGCTGATCCGGCCCTTTTGGGATCAAAGTAGGTTGCATACGGCCCCCGGACCAAAATGAGTTTGACACCCCTGTCCTAAAGGGTCCTAGAGTTGTACAGAGTGTGGAGACAAGCTGATAAAATGATAAGAGTATAGCGTACCACTTTTGAAAGACGAGATGACCAAGGAAACTGATAAAGTTAAAGAAGGTCAAATTCTGTAATAGTTGGATAACACTAGAGCTCACCACACAGAAATCTCAACAATGAACTGGAGGTGTCCTTGACTATGCAGCGGATGTAAAATGCGACAATGAAAATAACAAAACCTCTTTTTTTAGACAATTGAATGTCATTTTCAGCTAGTACTTTTTGAATATTGTGTGGTCTCATATCTGTGTAATCCCTCAGTCCCTCAGATATGTTCTGTAATGGTCCATGGGTTTATACTAGTCTTTGTGGTCTTATACTTCTGGTACAGCTCAAGAACCTTCTAAAACTATTCAGAAAATTTTCATTTGTGTCCTGTGAATTTTTTAGTATTGATTCTTGCTCAAATCTATTTTCAATACTAGTTTTAGTACTGATTAGTATCTGATTTTCTATACTTTTGACAACCATATTCCCAGTAGTATTACTGAATTGTTCTAAATTGTATTATTCTAAACATATACTAGTTACTATACTAAAGTGACATTTTTACTCCAAAGATGTGTTAAATTATATTATTCAAATAAGCATCTCCTCTGCCGCCATAGTCTGAAGTAATCCCCTGTAAACCAATCTTGAGAAAAAGAGTACATTTGTTTTATGTCCGAGCGTTCCTTGAAAGCCTGAGATTCACACCCTGTTATAAACCGCCTTGACATTTACAGCTTGTTGTGCTCTGTGCTGGAACTGAACCAAAAGCCAAGGCCATGAATGAATGTCACTGTCTCCCAGAAACCAGTGATTAGCTCTGATTAGCTTCAGGAGTCCACTAGCATCCTCCACAAAGTCAAAGCCCTCAATCAATAGCTCTCTTTATAACCCACAGGCTGAGTCATAGAGGCAGTACTTATGTAACCTGGACAGACTTAATAAATGTATCTATTAGGCTATGAACTGTTACAGAATGTTTGTCTGTATAACTTGGTTCAAAGTATTGCCATAAGAAGAGTAATCACTATAATATAATATAATATGATTAATGGCATGTTTCTTTGTTGTCATGTTGGATACATGAAGGTCCTCACTTGTAAAGTAACATGTCTAAATCTTTAATCTTTAATGTTTTCTGAAGCATTTATTTATTTTCAGAGTTCACTGATTTTTTTTTTTTTTGTAGCTTCCAGTGGAGTGTCCAGCAGAAGAGAAATCCAATGATTTGATGATTCCTGCATCATTTAGTTTTTCCAGAGAAACTTGCATATAAAGTAAGGTACAACAACAAGACTTTCACCAGGAGGACTATGAAGCAAGACTCAATCCAGAGAAGAGTTGTACAAAACCGAATCCAGTCATCAGAAAGCAAAGTACTTCGCAAATTATCGTCTTTGTAGCCCAGTTGCAATTTATAACAACAAAATCTGTGGAAAACAACACTGGAATGCAAGCTTTAACCTAGAGAATGCAAGATGGAGATGGATGGAGATTTAATTATTTATTTGGACTATTTAATATTGTGAGAACCGTGATGCTTGATTGCTGGAGTTGAATGTTAAAATGAGTCTCTCTGACTGAATGAGGTCAAAGTTATGGTGAACTGATTGGACAGAGCCAATGTTTCCTGAGTTACTTGAATATCCTTCTATGTATAATACTGTAAATAATGTTACGATTTGGCATATTTTTAAGTGTACTGTAGCATTTCTAATTGAAAACATCAGAAAATATTTTTCGTAACTTTGAAGAACGCATTGGACATATATGCAAAGTAGTACGTGCATGGACAAATGGACTTTGAGAGACATTTGTTTAAGAATTTGCTATGGAGAGTTTGAATATTGGTTTATCATTGATAAACTGTTAGAAGTAGAAGAGACAACTATAGCAAGCTGTAAACAGTGCAACACAGGGGGCATGCCTTAAGTTTGGACTAATATGTTGTGTGCATAGACTGTATACAGTATATAAATGGACATAACTAACCCACTAGCCACCACGCTTCAAATAGAAGTGTTCATGGGGGCGCGTTCGGCTCCTTCGACTCTCAGCCTCATCATTTTGGTCTTCAGATATTAAGTATTCAGTATTAATCAGCTCTCCGTGACCCTGGTGTTTTTATTTCACTGTTTTGTACATAATACAGTACATTTCTATTCCTAATATGGCACCAAATTTCACTCCTATAACTGCAAGTATCGTGAGCTTTATTTAACTGGAGCCAAACGCTATGGGTGAAGTCTCACTCCCTTTGTCCACTTCTTTATACAGTGGTTGCTTGTAACACTTTATCAATGAATGGAGGATTGCAACACAGATCAAGTTTTGACAATGTTGGTAGTTTGGCTCTAGATCAAATAAAAACATGAGAAGGAATTAAAAAGTTAACATAATATGTATAATACTGGAAGATTGCATGTGCTTCTTATACTGCCCCATCAACTTGAAACATGCACAATAGACCAGTTTAGTTATATAGCACATTTAAAACAACTTCAGCTGACTAATGTGAATCTGAATATGGATGAACCAAGGCGCTAAAGGGACCACGTTATACCTTAGTTTAACCTTAGACCAGAGTTTTTCGTCAGTGTGCAGTGTATTACTACTGTTTGTGTAATTACAATATAACCACTATAGACCAAACTGAATGTCAACATCTTATTTTGATGCGCAGCTCAAAAGTCACGCACAACTTTTAAAAACTGCCGCTGTTTGTGTCCAGAAAATTGAAGACACGAAGCACAATCAAATGAATATCACAACAGTGTTTTTAGGATAATTTGAGTGTTAAATGTGGAAGAATTAATATGTCCCTCGGATTTTATGGAAAGTTGGTATGACACGATTTCTCTTGTGTCAAAATTTTACATTCATTTTTCCAATATTTCAGTTTTATTTACAGCATTTATGTGTCCATTTTAGCTTACTGTATTTATTTTTTTTATATTTATATACATTTCATCTGCAGTAGTGGTACAAAATGTTCATAAATTGTTATCATATGCCCTGATTACTGTAAATACACACCTATAAAAAGAGGAAATTGTCGGAGTTTTTCTTTTTCTCTTCTCTTTTCTCTGTAAATAAAAGGTGAATGAAAAAGGTGAATTGCCTTGCTCAAGGAAACATTAGGAATATTAGTATCCTCTTTATATTCATTATGCTCTCACTTTAGCTCACATGATGCAATAGTGACCTCTAGCTGCCTCAAAAAAGTTTAAAAATAGGTTTTTAAACAGCTAAATCATGACAGCTGCTGGTTATCTGCTCTCTTTTTCCCTCATGACATTTGTGTGTTCCTTCTTGTGGGCTCACCACTCAGAGGGGCTCTGGACGCTGCCCCCACGACCCAGCCGGACAAAGCAGAAGATGGGTGAAGGGACATTTATGTGTATTCTAATAAATCAGTCATCAAATGTTTATATTTAACGTAATCTTTTGCCTTGTTTTAAGGTTACTAATATTCAATCATTTGTCCTTTGTATTTGGTTGTTTTGTTTAATACAAGAAGATAAAAAGAATAAATCTTCATAGTTTATTTTGCCAATGAAAGAAGATGATCTTTTCGAAGCAGTTTATCAGACTCTCACATTACTGAAATTAGAGTAGACATAGTGGAAAAGTAATTACAATTTATAATTTATACAAATGTTTAGATAAGAAAATAAAACAAATAATTTGAACATTTCAAACACAAAATCAAAATCTTTCCAGAAATGGAAAATCTTCCACAAAACGGTAAACTTGATTGAACTTGATTGCAACTTAAAATGTATAGAACTGATTTTAACAATAGTAAGTACATACATGCTGTACAGTTTCTAACCTGTTTCCTCATTTAGATATCTGTGGAATTGAAATGCTTGAACATTTTAGAGCACATGTCTTTTTGTTTATCTAGGTTTTCTTTATAGGACCTGGAAACAGAAAACAGAAATATCAAATTCTGACAAACTAAATGCTGTAATGAATTTTTTTACCCCCAAA
Source organism: Odontamblyopus rebecca (assembly GCA_030686955.1). Taxonomy (NCBI): domain Eukaryota; kingdom Metazoa; phylum Chordata; class Actinopteri; order Gobiiformes; family Gobiidae; genus Odontamblyopus; species Odontamblyopus rebecca. Next base: position 20,371,559 of record CM060673.1, on the reverse strand, counting down.
ATTTTATCTTACATTGCCACTTTCCTCAGAAGGTTGTTGATGTCGCTGTCAAAAGGCTTCCTCCCCTGAGCCAATAGGAGGCACTGTTGCGCACTCTCAAAATCCTGCAGTTCCAGATAGGCCTGGCACACAACACACACATTTCAATCAGAAAACATATTTATCATATTTACCATTACAGTGATAGAGTGATAAAATACAAAACAAAACAAAACAAAACAAAACAACTGACAAACAAAGAACAGTTTACAATATAAGTATTTTTACTATATTGTAATTATTTCAGTCTGTACAAAATAATGTTTTGTCTTATGATATGAAATTTTTGTTTACATTTGTTACTTGCACATAAAATTACATTATGGATATTGTCTCACTACAATCTGGGACCAGAATTACATTTTCACTAGAGATATTTCAGTCAATAATTGTGAACAGTCATACAATACTTGCAAGACAAAAATATGATGATATGATGAAACCTGGTCGTAACTGTTTTTGCAGTATAATCCATTAAATGTTTCCTTTAGTTCATAATGGCATTCATAGTGGTTCTTTCTGACCTGTCCACAGCGGAAAAGCGCCTTGGTGTTGTTATGGTCGATCTGTAGAGCTTTGTTGCCGTACTTCAGGGCCTTCTGCGGTCTCTCCAGACGCAACTCCGTGAGGGACAGGTTCAGATACACAGGGAGAAGGGCGATCTGCAGAGTCTCCTTCTCTGGGGTGTTCTGAGATTTCCTGTTTTCCAAAAGCTTCAAAGCCTGATAAAACAAAATACAAAAACAATACAGATTTCTGTTATCTGTCCATCACCTGCTTGTGTCCTTTTATTAATTATATTAATTAATTATTTTTGCTTTGTCTATAATGTTCCACAATATAGCATTACACATACAATATTTATTCAATTATGCATTCTTATTTTGAGCGGGGATATTTTCTAGCTCTTTCTGACGGCTGGTCTGATTATATTGGTTTCAGGTAAGAAAATACTACACGTAGGCATTTATTAATTAAAAAACAATGATCAAAATGAAATGTTATAATCATTATCCTTTTTTAAAATGTCTAAATTACTTGAATTAAGATAAATATTACAAATAAGTATTTCTTGCAATTGTATTACCTGTTTGTAGCGATCTTTGGCGTGATAAAAACGGCTCTGATTGAAGCAGCGATTGCCAAAGCCACGTAATGTATTGATCACATGTAAAAAGGTGGACAGAGGAGAAGCATTCTGTTCCTCCTAAATAAAAAACTAAATATTAAGAGACTTCACTAAAGTACATTTTTACTTTGGTATTCAAGTTCTTTGCCTACTGGACATAATGTAAGAAATTCATCTGCTTGTCCAGAGTCCAGGAAGTCCAATACATGGACCTCATACAGAATCACAGCGTGTGCCGGGATGAAGGGAGGGCACCCCAGGTCCCCGTAGGCGTACTGAGGCTGGAGCAGGAAGCGCGAAAACTCCCCCTTCTTCATTGTCAACAAACCCAGCTCCAGGCCTCCCAGTGTCACATCTGAGACACAAATATAATGTGTCTAAAATCAACTTTAGTTTTTATAGTAACTTTAGACTGAAAGATGATATACCTCTCCCTAACTTCATAATCCGAGGATGCTTTACGTTTAATGTGGTTTCAAAAGGCTGGTCAGAATACTCCAGGAAGCCAGAATAGTGCACTGTGCAGACAGAAATCAAAACATTATGAACCATGAATATTAAATAATGCCCAAGTGGTGAAAAATGATATGAATCCTTATGTATTTCCTATATTTTAATAGATTTTTTGGATGGTCAACAAAACAATAGATTCCTTTGCAGGAGTCCCAAAGTCTTATTGTAACTAATTTTAAACTGTGGTTATGGTCAGTTATAAAAATGTAAGCAAATACATTTCTCATTTTGCTCTAGTTCTCATTTTTATTAAAACATTTTATAAACATGGGTGCTGCAAATGAGTGCTACACTGCAAATCACATACTTATGACTGAAGCGTTCTCGGGCACTGGTGGACCCTCTCCAGGCTGGACCACTTGCTTCATGATTCCTCCATCTCCTAAAATATCATCCATCTGCTGACGGAGGTGCTCAAATGGACTCTGCCAGAATATAGGCTATAGGTTAGTGTCAGTGCATAGAGCTCAGCTTTACATAGTCATGATTTTGTTTATTAAAGACCTACTGTATATGATGTGAAATGAAAGAAACATTGATGTTCAAACTTTAGTCCAGAATTGACACCATTACATGCAATGACTGAACAAGCCACAAGATAGCAGCAATGCCACACATATTTCTGAGACCTTTTAATTTGCAAGAAAATTGGCTCGAGTAAAAGGATAATTCTATGCTTTATGCTTCTAAAGGTACTGTTTGTGCACTTTTCATGACCTGAGACAATGACCATGGCCTTCAAACACACTGTTGTTAGCATTAGCTGCTAATGCATTAGCTTGTGCACTCACCGGAGAGTTGGAGCTTCTCAGTCGCTCTTCATCCTGCATCAACCTGCGGATACTGTACACCAGCCCGTTCCCGGACATTTCCCACACAGAGTTATTACAAGTTTACAGTGAAAAAATGTCCTTTTAATGTGCGATGAAAGAGAACAACACTGTCACCTTAGTTTGCACTGACAGCATGCATGAGGTTTACTGACAGCCATGTGACCATTAGCAGCCAATAAAAAGACTAAACCCGCTCAGAAAACCGAACAAAAAGTCTAACGTTGTTTAATTTGCAGTCGGAAATTATTATTTGGGTCGCATTTTTTAATAACACAAAATCACCCTTCACACTTCCCAATACGTTCATATGCTCATTTATTAGGCTAGTCAACAAAACAATCCATCACTATCCCATTTCCTTTTTGTAGTAAATTTACAATTCAACACACATTTTTAAAATGTGTTTTACAATTCATAAACAAAAAATGCAAAACAAAAATCCTAAACTGACATGCATGATTTATATACACTATAATATCAGTGAGACAAATAAAAAAAAGTCTTTTAACTCAACGATATGATATGAAAAATGAAACTCAAAAAACACAAATAAGAAATGAAATTAACATAATTTACAATATGACAAAAAATACCTCAGTATAGACAACTGATAGGATAGATAGCATTGCATAGATATCTCCCAGTATTGGCAGTTTAAATATATTCTATTGATAAAGCAGGCTACACAAGAATCTAAACCTGAGATAAACCTGTAATTGATTTAAAAGCTTTACAGCTGCCGTGCTGAATGCATCAGAAGTTCTGCAGCTCCTCTGGATAGACAAAGTTACTCCTGAAGAGTCTGTAGGCCAAGAGCTGTCCTCCGAATATCATCACCACCAGCCCCGAGCCTGCACAGATTAAACAAACAAGCAAAGGGGATCAACCAAGGACTGTCCACGTCAAAGCGAGCTCTAAGCAGGTGGTAACCATAGTGACAAATGTCCGGACATCACTAATTGTAGTAGCCTATTGAGAAGTTAAAGCAAGGACAACATTAGGCAGGCCAATAAGGTCTGTTTGGCCCTGGGAACTAGTTTAAGAGGAGAAGCAGTTTTGAGACTGATAATACAAATTGTGCTTGAGACATCAATTAGGGCAGAGCTGGTGGAAGTTGTTTGCCTGGCCTCCAATCTACTTGCCTTGCATTATAGTCTATTTCTATACGATTAAAGATGGGTGCAGTAGACCAGGTTTTATAACAAGTCTAGACTTTTTAGAATAAACAACAAAAACTTTGCTTGGTTCTTACTGAATATTTCTTTTTGTGCAACAATACTTTTATTTAGAGTGATTCTGGTTCAAAGAAGACCTAAATCTTGCAGCATATGAAGATAAATGATGAGCAAGAAAAACAATTACCCAGAGCTATCCACCAGTGTTCTGCAGAGGGGAAGTCTGACATCACTGCAAAAACATGAACAGATTATGTTAAATACCTGAACATTACTACTGCATAACATTCTGTGGGCCTATAGTATTTAACACAGATGAGGGCAACAAAAATGATACAGCAAGTTACTAGTAGTTAGTTACTCAACACCACTGATTTTCAACCAGTGTGCCTTAAGGTAGGTGTGCCTTGGACAAATTTTCAGTTGAATTAATTCACACAGGTATTTAATGAATAATGTACTATTCTGGGGTGTCCTGGGCGACGTCTTATTGAGTTGAAAAAGCAAAACAATCATCAATTCATAGAACCAGACAAAGGGTCAATGAAAATATTTGCACAATTTCTTTCCTAAATTATGTAATTTGGTAATATTTTAGTAGGTGTTCTGCCACGGAATAATTTTAACCAAAACTGTGACTCTAAAAAGGTTGAAAAAAACAAATGTTATTTAACATTAACATCTGTGAATTTCATGGCAAAATAAAAAGTTATCGAAAGTTTGTTTTTAATATTTTGTATTATTATTTTTTGTCTGGTTTTGTTTTGTTAAATATAAAAATACATCTAAAAAATACAATGTTATCAATAGGAAAAAGTATGAAATCATCACATTCTATAATTTGAAAGCTGCCAATAATGAAACACTAAACATGTACCATTGTTCAGTTGTGAGTAATCTTCCATACCATACAGTGTTACTCTATCCTGTTATGTAACATATCTCCAAATCCTATAAGCATTTCCGCTCCACTGATCTACTTTCCAGAGTGTGGCGTCTTACCTGCTACCGTCATGGCAACGTGCAGCAGAGTGACAGTGATGGCATAGTCCCAGACCCACTCTTCCACAATCCAGGCGAAAACCAAACCTCCCAAGAAATAGGTCACCTCTGTGGAGATGACACTCACTGCAAAAAGAGCAAATATATTTTTGCTTTTGTAATCCTTGTTGACCCACTTTTTTATTACAGTCTTTTTTGTGATTATGAAGATGAATAAAAGCAGATCACTAATCGACACTCATGGCCAAACAGAACAGCCATAACAGATTATAAAAGTGGAGATGACCCAAATGTGAGGTTCTTGTTTACCAAGATGAGATTTGACATGTGAAATACAGCTGCTAAAATAGGATGGAGCAGGCATCATGGTGAAATTGTGGTATGGTAGGTAATGAAACATGTATGTAACCTGACAGTCCTTGGTTTGATTTCTGAACAGAGTTTGCATGTTGTGCCAAAACACTGACCATGAGTGGAGTTAATTAGAACCAACCATGTAGATTATTAATAGAAAATGTAAAAAAAAAAAATCTAAATGTAAAAAATGACACGTCATCTACATCCATAGCCAGTGGAGATGATCTAACTGAACCATAAGTTGTACTATAGTATAACAAAAAAACAAAAAACAAATAAGTAAATTTTGTACACAATGTAAACTCTACTTAATCATATGTAGAGTTAGGATTACAATTGAACATATTCATCTGAAAAGAGTAAGTAAATATGGGCAAATCCAGGATGTATGGTTTTTAAAAACACAGTGGAACAGAAAGAACTCAGCCTAAATGTGCCAGATTTGTGTGTGTTAAACATGTGTGAATGAAACAAAACACAACTCCAGATATGTCTGTGATGAGGAAACTTTATAACATAGATCAGAAATAGTGTATATGTGGGCCCGTTAACAAAACAGTCCAGAGGCAATTTGAGCTATATTAAGTCGATAAATTGACACATTAGGCTCATTCTAATACTCACCCAGGTATTTGGGGTTCTGCCATGACGGTTGTGTTGTGTAGTCGAATGGTGCCAAAAAGCTGTTGATCTCATGAACCCTGGAAGCACAAATATAAAGATTATGTAGCCCTCATTATATAATTATTCAAATCTGTGTTAGTTTATGTCCATACCTGAGCAGTCCGATACACAGGCTCACAGCAATGTAGTAGAGAGAGTAGAAACACACCATGCACATCAACAGATTCTGTAGAACAACCTAAAGAAATAACAAAAGAATAAACAGCTTCAGATGTGCAGACTAACAATGCCCCGAAGATATGAGGTATGAGTCCTGCTGGGATTAAACCAGTAGGAGAGCTTTACACTTTAACGGAGGTGAAAAACAAAAACAGTTCATTTTGAAAGATTACAACTTTTCATCAGTAATTGCTCAATAGAAGTCTACACTACACTGTTGTTTTTATATGAGAAAAGTTGAAATTTCATGAGCCAATTTAAACACAAGTGAAAATCAATGAATACTGGTGATGTGGGCTTTAAGCACTGTATGAGTTGTGAGGTCCTCTCTGTCTTTTCATTGTATTTAATTTTAATTCGATTTTATTCATTTTAGAGGTTTAAAGATGCACTGTGTAACTTTTCAGGAGGAGGGTCCATCACCATGGAGATGCAGTTGCTATGGTATGGTATGTAAGTATGGTATTTAACTTGGAGAAACATGGAGACAAGCACCAGGCCAATTTACAGGTTCGATTTGTGGAGAAGTGAGCCCGCTTACAGTAGAATGCATATTTTTCAAGCTGTCTTTTTATTGTAAAAACACCTATAATTAAATAATAATGACGTTTAATGCCATACTGTGGTACATTCTAAGAACAGCAATCTCCCTAGCATCTCCATGGGCAGGATCAATTACTGGACTCTTACCTGAAAAGCTGCATAGTGCATCTCTAACCATTTTTTTTTTAACTTTACGTATTTTAATTTGTTTTTAATTTGTTTTTGTGTATGATTTACTTTCTTTTATTGTCTTAATTTGTTTGTGCAGCAATGTGGAAACTGTCATGTTAATAAAAATGTACTAAAGTGGATTGGATTGGAGTGGTTGGTTGCCAAAGACCCATCACCAAAATATTCATAACTAAGAACTCCATAAACAACATCCAAATAAAGAAAACACAACATAATTAGCTAATCTAATAGTTGTACGCACTTGGAATAAAATAGACGATGATTTATGCTAGAAGACAGTCCAGCTCCTAATTACCCAGCCAAGGGAAGAAGATTTCTGTCTCTCTTGTCTAAAATATAGTTGTGGTCTGGTGTGTTTGGCTTTTAAAATGTTGATAATAGGGATGTGCCTAAGGATGCATTTTCGCTTCCTCTAGATTGTTTTGGTTTGTAAGTCCTGATGTTGACAGTGGTGGCTCCCGAGGTGATTAAAGTTTGATATTTAGTTGGCAACCTGCAGTAATTTATAAACCCTAATGTTGAATTTGTTTTATTGTAGTCTCATTTCCTCATTCCATTATTATGCAAAATTGAGCTTTAAGCCATATAAGAAAGTTGCTACTTCATTAAAAAACATACCTGGAGCTGTGTTTTGTTTTATTCACACACTTTTGAGAATTCCTGCATTATTAATGTGTCTACATCTCAAAATCTTTTTCATTTTGTTCAGCAGAGATTGGCAATTCCATGGCTGAAATGATCCAAATGATTCTAGTGAAGGTGTATGGAGTTTAAAAACACAGTGGAGCCCTTCCTGTATTTCCACATGACGTCGCAAGGTAGAACAAAGCATTTTCTGTTCAAGAGGAGAACTCAGCCCAAATATGCAAGATTTGTGTGTTAAATGTGTGTGAATGAAATAAAACACAACTCTGGATACGTTTTTGATGAGGAAAGGATGTAATATATGCCCTTTAAATTATATTGGATGTCATGAAAAAGAGGCAATATATACGGACTGAAACATGATTTCCCACTATGACCAGTATTTGATTTCTCATGCAATAACTTTAAACTTTAAACCGATCTCAACCAAGCTTCACGTTTGATTAAAATCTTGCTTCTCCCTGAGCTCACACAAATCCTGTTTCCTCTCCATCTTTTCTCTCTGACCCAGAAAAGTGACATTAGCTGCAGTGGGGCCAGACAGGTCACCTCGGTCTGATCTGCTGTAGTTTTACTAGCGAGAAAGAGGACACAAGAGATAGAGAGAGAGGAGGTAATGAGGGAAGGAGGAGAGCCGGGAAAAGCAGAGAGAGAAATGGAGAGACACAGAAGAAAATAGAAAAGAGCAAGACAAGGGGTGAGAGAGATCGAGAGAGAAGAGAGAGATGGGAAAGGGGGACATGTAGAGAGAAGGGGGGAGAGGGGAAAGAAGTGGATATAGGCGGAGAAAAGGTGGGGAAAATGGGGTGAAAGAGCGGGGTACAGGAGGAGAAGGAGAGCAGAGAAGAGAGAAAGAAAAGAGGGAGGGATGAGAAGAGAAAAGAGAGAGACAGGAGAGGGATGAGGAGGGGGTGGGTATGGGGAGAGAAGAGTGAGGAGATGAGTGGAGAAAAAAGAGATGGAGGAGAAAAGAGAAAGAAGATGAGAGAGGAAATAAAGGGAAGAGCGGTGGAGAGAGAGGGGGATAATGGTAGCTGGGGAGAGGGAAAGAGAGGAAAAAAGAAAAATGACAATGAAGAGGGGAAGAGAGAGATTGGCGAGGAGAAAGACAGAAAAGAGAGGGAAGAAACAGAACATAGGAGAGGAGAGAAAAAGAATAACGGTAGCAGGAGAGAGGGGAAAGAGAGAGATGGGAGAGGACAGAGAAAGAGACCAACCATAGAAGAGGGAGACAGAAAGAACAGAAAGAGAGAGAGACAGGATCAAGGAGACAGGAGAGAGAGAAGAAAGAGAAGGGATGAGATGGAGGAAAGAGAGAAAACAAACAGCTGACAGGTGGAGTGCATGTGTGTCTATTCACAGTGATAACAGGCCTGTTAGAGCGATCGGAGCCCCGCCTCCTCCTCAGTAATCTGATTACATCCACCTGCACTGCCAACAATTATAATCTGATGTCATTGGGAATACCGGGAGATAAATGCTACGGAAAAAGTCTTCTCTCTAAATCTGAGAACAAATTAAAATTACCATGCTTCATTAGGCGTTTCTTCATTTTAATCTTGCCAATGTTAATGAGGCAATTAGATACATGGATATTCAAATCTCTGACACGGTTGAGAAGTTGGGCTCTGGAAGGTACACTGAATTAAATATGGGAGACTTATTTTCTATTGCTGTATATTTTTGGGTACATTTTGCAGTGTAAAAATGCAGAAATATGCTGAGGACTATCCAGGGCCTTTAAAATTTTTCAAATTAGTTATACTTTGCTAACTCACTTGGTCTACCTCCCTTCTCTCCTCCGAGAATGGATTAATTGGAAATGATTTTGTCTACATATATATATTAGAAATACAAACAGCTGGAACAGTCTAATAGTCTATGTTTAATGTACACCAAAAATCTATCTTCTTCTGATTGTTTATGCCCATGCAGGTTTTGAGTCAAATTTAAGTAAAATTTCACAAAAAGTAATGAAGCAAAAGACAAAAAACCGCAATGAGCCAAAGACAACAAAAGAAAGAGAAAATGTTAAGGATTGATCTGATTACCATGTTGTCTTCCAAATATGACACCTCTAAAAAATCTACATCACCAGGAGTTTTGATGATCAGATTTCTCTAATGTCTGTAAACACAAACAAAAAATCAGATCTAATTACTGGGTTATCTGATTTTTCTAATCATCAGACTTGTATGACCGTGTATGTACCCAGTGTCTATAAAGTAAACAGAAAACAAAAACACAACCCTGTTTTGAAAGTCTAATGATTCCTCCCTAAAGGCACTGGTGATACTTTCTTTGGCAGATGGGTCATTTATAGAGGCCAATGTTTATTTCAGTCTGGGCCACCGCTGGGAACCACTGGACTCTATTTTAAGCTGCTGCTTCCTCCAGACAGCAGAGGAAGAGCACATCTATCAGCACTAATGCTAACGCTAATACACAGAGACGATGGGTAAACATCTTCGGCACAAAGCTGCTTTGTTTGCCTGCTGTGGATTAGCTTATGACCTAAAGAAGAAAAATCTAAGCCAGACCAATTATTTACTCTAAGTGGATTCAAATTGAGTTACAGCAAAATGACCATGGCTGTATTCTATTCAATCAGATATAATGACAAGTTATTTTTGAACTCAATTGGACTATTATTGATTTTGCATAAAACAACATGAGCTGTCTTGTAAGTCTTCTATCTGGCAACCCAAATATTCCACTTTCCTCCTCCTACAATCTATCTTTGAGTAGTATTTATTCATACTTTTTACTTTAACACAAGTATAATTTTGGCAGCACTTACTTAATAATAGTAATATGAAATAGGGTATTTTTTAGCCATGTAACTGTACCTTAACTTGAGTACAGTTGTGCAGTACTCTTTTTAACTCTTTTTCATGAGTTCTATCTCTTTTTCATCCAGCAATTTATCTGATGTCTCCAAACCTACTAACATATTGGAGAATCTGAACTTATGCAGAAATGGCCTGTTACATTGATTTATTAGCAGTACACCAGTACGGTTGAATGCATTGAAAGGGACATATGGAAATTATAGGCCTATTAGTGGCTTTGGAGAGGACCAAAAACTAAAAGAGAGGTACAAACTCAACATATTAAAGTCGCATATCTAAAAGGATGGAAGCAAGCTTTGGCTACAGTCCTGCATATTTACAAGCACATGTGTTTTCATTTGTATTATCTGTCTAATACGCATTGTCCATTCAATAAATAAATACAAATATAACTTTTTTTACCCACAAAAAGAATAGATAAATATACAGATGTTTTAAAAGATAACTCGACAAGTTTTGTATGAAATACTAATAAGAAATGCTGCTAAAACTAAGTTGAAAGTAACTTTCTAGTACTCTGAGTAATATTTATTCATATTTTTTACTTTTACGCGTGCAATTTTGGCAGCTCTTACGTGTAATAGAGTACATTATTAGCCATGTAACTGTACTTTAACATGAATACAAATATGCAGTACCCTCCACTGTTCAGAAGCAGTCTACCATCATATATCGGTAATTTAGTTTACACAAATACTATGACAATTGTTTACAAAAATTTGCAATTATTGACAAGGAGGGGTGAAAGCTTATTTTGACACTGTGAAAATGGGTCACATCTAACATCTACAGTAATAACACAGCTTTCCCAAATTGTGTTCTTTATGACAAATCCAGCATAGGGATTTAATGGTAGAAAATGGCAATTCTGTTCCTGTCTGGACAAATCAGTCTTCACATTATGATCATTACAATGTGAACGGGGGCCCAAACTTTGCCCTAAAAAAGTTTGTACTGATTTTTTATTATTTTTTATTTTGTTAGGATGACTGAAGCTACAGTATCATTTTTTTTTATCCCCAAAATAGACTTTTGTTTGGTTGGCTTTACTGTACTGAAAAACTTAATTGAACTCTGACAGGCTTGCATCTCCACACACCTAACTCTTAATAGGCCTCATTCTTGCTTGTTTCTATGGAAATGTTGTTCCTTTGGCTATAACCTTCCACAGTATGGCAAAAAACATATACATAACCATGGATAATGTTCCCAAGTATAGTTTTAACTGGACTCAGGTGATGTGGCATATACCTATCCACAATGCAGCAAGATCTAACCCGCTACTATCCAAATACCACTACATTTGTCTTACCCAGGTGTCACTGGGTGTGGTCTTGAGTGACAGGGGTCCATGGCGTTTGATGAGCGTGACTCCACAGCAGCGGCAGCAGTAATCCAACAACATGAAGGGCCCCGGAGAGGAAGAGCCAGCGCAGGCTACATGTCTGTGTGTGAGAGAGAGTGGGAGAGGATGGACTGAGTGGAGGAGAGGAGCAGAGGAGGGACAGGGGATTAGGACAAAGGAGATTACGACTAAGAGGTCTATAGGTAAATCCTGAAACGGATGAGGGTTGTGCAGGTGAAGCCTATGCAGAATACACACCATACAAATATGAAAATGAAAGGTTTATGGCTTAATATAGTTCTTATATGCCGTCCTTTAATTTGTTTTTTGTTTTTCATCTATATGATGAATATTGCGTGATGGCACCGGCGCTATGAGTCTTGATTTCCATCCATGCAGTATCTCCATGTCTCTGTGATCTTCTGTAATCTTTTGAGACAGACAAAAATGATTACTATGGATTTTTAATAAACCTAGAGGAGTTGGTTGCGCTTGTTACTGTGTAAGGAAACACTCTGGATATGCATATATATACCACGGTTTACGAAAAGAAAACTTTGAATGGACATCAGTATTAGAACAGTGCTTGTGCACAGGTGGTGGCAATATATATTCTTTGCCAAAATTAATCCTTTCACTTATTTCACAAGCAAATCCCCTAGAATATTATGGTAAATATAATACAATATATGAATTTGTCCCTCCTGTGGGCTCACCACCTGCAGAGGGGTTCATAGGGGGTCAGGTGCTATGAGTATTGGGCAGCAAGCTGCCCCGCGACCCAGCCGGATTAAGCGGGAGAAGATGGATGGATGGATGGATGGATATATGAATTTGTGTGTGCATACTGGACACAGCCAATGCAATATTTTTAATTTGCACAAAACAGCAGCCATATGGGTCACCACACTGTAAAACATACTTAATGCAGTCTGCTGGATGCTTCAACAAATAGATTTCAGTTCAATGGTTTAATGCTTGTAAAATAAATAAATAAATAAATACACACATACATAAATAAAAGCTAAGATTAATCACTCAAGAGTAAAGATACCCCCTAATTGATAAGATAAGTGTTAAACATAAAATTCAATGAAATTTCCAATACTCTTTGATACCTTGTTTTACAAAGTACTACCTGTACAGTTGTAATTCAGTTGAAAACAAGATGGTACATGTGATGGCCACTAGATGGTAGTGAAGTAGAATAACACCCATTGTCACTTAAATAGTGTGTAATGTACTAGACAGCCCTAATAATGTCCATGTCCTTTCCCATAATTTCAGAATCCAGAATCTGTCAGTAAAATTAAAAGTGTATGAGCAAAGATTTGACAACCATAATATGTAAATAGTGATGGGAAAAATTGTTTGAAAATCAAATTGCAGAGTACTGCATACCTGCATTAAAATGTATTATGACTACTGTATTCTGAATACCCAGAATGCTTTTACACTCAGTTGCATTTAAATTATAATGTGAAGATGACACATAATATTAATAACAGCTTAATGTTTGTTTCTTAATTTTTATACATTTCACTGGAGATGTTAAAATCACATGCACTCTCCACAAGAGCAGGGTTGCCAATTTCTCACTGATTCTGTTTAGTTTGAAGCTTAAAATATATGATAAAATACCATAATGTATTTGTGTTCCTTTATTATTTTAGAAAAGTGATTGTATTCTGAACGCCTCCAAATGGAAAAAATAACTGTACTGGAATTGGTCGTTTCAGATTCAAGAATGTGAATGTCATATTCCCAAATGGGGGCAAGAGCCTGATTTTCCTACTGATAACACTGTACTTTGCCATGAAATATCCAAAAGATAAATTCACTAATCCTGAACCTGGTATTTCCAATTATTAACTAAACAAAAGTCTCACCGTAGTACAACATAATTTTGCATTTTAACATTTTTTATTTAAGGTGTCCTCCATCTGTATTAAATAATTTTGACATATGTCATCTGAAACCCAGCACTCAGAATTAATACTCAGAATACATATTATACATATTCTTTGTACAGGTATTCAGTTACTTCTCAACACTGTATGCAAACAACTACCATAACTATAACCATAATTAAAACATCTCAAAGTATCTCCAGGACCATTGTCTGTGACATAGGAGTGATGCAAGGCAGAGGTGACTGGCAGGATGACGACAATTCCCCACCACAGACAGAAATAGCTGAAAAGAAAAAGTACAACTCTCCAAGCCGTCAGCACTTGCGTAAATGTGCTCTAAAAAAAAGCTTTGCATGGTCTTTTTGCACTTGTGTGTGAGAGTGAGAGGGGGGTTCTACTCGCTGCCACGGTAACCTGCATCACTGTAACCATAGCGATGGGGTAATAAGGGGGATGCTGGGGGGTCTTTGTGGAACAAGGTGAACATGTGAAGTGTTCGACCTATGAGCATCTCTGGCTCCAAATGTCTTCACAGATGTTGTTAATTTGACCATCTGAACAAAGACACATGGTTTAGGCTGCTGAGTCACTGCGCAGCTACTCGGTCTGTCAAATTAAAACAAGAACATCATGCTATATTAGTCATAACATAAGAGATCTTTTTCGATGTATTATTTTTCAGGGAAAGCCAAAATGAATCATCTGCCTATATCTACAAATAGCTTCTCCTCTAGACAATCCCTTCCTTAGTCGTATAGTCACATAGGCCTCCAATTTCCAGGCACCTCAAACCCGTTATTTTACTATTATATTCACTATAACTCCTCTGTACATCATCTAAATTTGTAAATTTTATTTTTATTATATTTTTCCCTTTATTTAACCAGGAAACTCCCAATTGTTGGAACACTCTGACCCCTAAGTCCTAGTGGCAGCCACAGTGAAGTATTTTAAATCTTGTCTTAAAACCTAGTTTGATTCTCAGCTCTGGCTTACACGGATGAATTTTTGTGGTTCTCTGTATTTTATTAACAATTATAATTGATTTTCTTGATTTAACTTTTTATATTGCATCATTTGTGTTTATTTCATCAGACTAGTTTTATTATCTTAAATGGAGACTAGTAGTGTTGAATAGAGTTTTATTTTCATTTCTATGTATTTCACAGCACTTTGGGATCTTGGGAAGTACTTTTAGATTTAAGGTTTGATGTTCTGGTCTTGACCCTGTTATACATATATTTGACTGTTTTAGCAAAAGCCTAAACAAAAATAAGAAGAGCAAACTCAACAACACAAACGGTGTAATCCCTCATTCATCCAGGAACGATACAATGTGCAGAAGGTTTCACTGGTGTTCATCTGGACATTATTTTTGCAATCAAAAGGTTTCAGCTCCCATCTAGAAGTCATTTTCAATTTGACAGTACTGGTTGGAGGCACTAGGCATAAGGATGTCAGCTAATAAACAAGGGCAGGTCAGTTTCAGTCTACACAAACTAATAATAAAGAGTTGCTCAAACATGTATATAAGACCTTTAACTCAGAGTGGTATAAATTCCTTATGTCTCAAGCCAGTACCATCAGATTAAATGGGAGCTGAAATGACTTGATTGCAAAAACGGTGTCCAGATGACCACCGCTGAAACTTTCTCTACCTTCAGTAACACAGAGACATCCACTCGGTAATCTAAACTGCAGCCCAAACCACATCTTATCTGTACAAATCAAATGGACCTGATGGACTCATTTATTATTTTTTCTCAATCCCAAAGAGAGTTATTTTCAGAAAAAAAACTTTGGAAAATAACTTAACCACATATAAAATGTGAATAAAATACATCTAGAGCCCATCTCTTTCTACCTTGCATCTTTCATCCTGTTCTTTTCTTATGATCTATAATGAAATGAAGTGAAACAGTACACCAAGATATGAGGAAAAACTGGAAACAGATCTATCTTCAAGAGTGCTTTTCCATATCTGGGGAGTGATTACTGCTCTGACTTTAAAAAACAACTGTGCAGCATCCACAAAGAAGACAGAGGAGATAAATGAAATCACTAATGCTATTCACTGTCCAGCCCAGTCTGTGTCTTATTTTCTTATCAGTTATACGCAGGGGTAAGCCGAGGTACTATTGGAAATACTATAGGGATCCTGTTTGCTCCATGTCAGCATGGAGCAAACAGGCTTTTGTTAGTGCCTTAGAGATACTGATACTTCTTAAGCAAGAGTAAAAAGTAATTACAAATACACACATTCATTTATTGTACTTTTGAGTAGATTTTTAAGCATGTACTTGCTCTTGTAACTGTGTAAACTTCTACCTAGTTGCATTTAATCACTGCTCTGAGTATATGCAAATTATGGTTTAAAACTTCATTCTGTTTAAAAGTCCCATATTACACAAAATTGACTGATGAACTTTAAGCCATGTCATAATGTTGTTACCTCAAAATAAAGTCAAAAATAAGGTCAAAATGTTCTGTTCCAACTTGTGATGTCATGAAGGAGTAGCTTAGTTCCAGGGCTGAAATGATCCAAATGACACTGGTGAAGGTGTATGGAGTTTAAAAACACAGTGGAGCACCTTCTGACATGAGTGTTTTTAGTTTGGAGAAGAGCGCAGCCTAAAATATGCAGAGTTTATGTATTAAACATTTATGTATGAATGAAACAAAACTCAATTCCAGGTATGTTTCTGATGAGGAAACAACATTATAACAGAGACCAGACAATAGCATAATATGGGGACTTTAGATGTGATAACTTTGATACATTTCATACATTTTCTAGTACTTTGAGTAGTATTTATTACTACTTAAACAAAGACAAATTTGGTAGCACTTGTAACCGAGCAGTTTTTTTAGCCATGAAACTGTGACTGAGTAAAATGTGCAGCACTCTTTCCATCACTGACAGTTACATGCAAACCAAAATCTGCTTATTATCTATTTGAATGGTGTGCAAACCCCAAAATCTGATGTGAGTAATAAGTGGGGCCATGGATAATTTAGCTGTCATTTTAACAGTGTTCTCCAAAACGCCAGAAATCTAACTATTATCAGATTTTGAGTGCACATGTAACTGCAGCAACTGTTCAGAGCAGTCAGTAATCATATATAATTTAGTTTACACAAACACTGTTTAAACAAGGCACAATGTTTCTTTAACTAAATTATGGGTTTGTAATTACGGGCTCACAAAAAAGGGTGAAAATTGAAGCCTATTTTGACAGTGTGAAAATGGGTCGACTACAGTCATGTGGAGAGTCTGTTACCTGCTTGTCTTCATAATACATATTTTATTGCCTGAATGTTCCACAGCATTTAACTTTTCTATCTCCATGGAGACAAAAATGCCACCAGGTTAGGTTATGGGTCAGATTTCTGAAGAGGCAAGCCCGCCCTTTTGCAATGTATTTTTGAGCAATAAAAACACATGTAATTGAAAAAAATATTTGATAGATAAGTTTAATGCCATAGTGTGGAACATTTCTGGCAACCCTAACCTTTAAGCTTTCCCAAATTGTGCTATTATGATGAGGTAGACACATCCAGCATAAAGATTTAATTGTAGAAATTGGCATAGCGGAAGTACTGTCCTTCCTGTCTGGACTACTCAGTCTTTACATTATGATCATTACAGTAGGTGAATGAGGGCCCAAACTTTGGCCCGGAAAAGTTTGCATAGTTTCATTTATTTCGTTAGGGACCACAGATAACTGGAGCTTTCCACTAACTTTAAATAGCTATAGTAACAGGGCTAACTCTCTCTTACTTTTTTAGTCTTACTTGTGAAATTCTTTGGGCCATTTTGTACTTAGTGACAGAATTCTTACTTTAGTACAGTTTATGCCTAATCTACTCTCCTCTATTTATAACAAGCCAAAAGTTGTATCAATTCTTTTTGACACTTCGCAGTGACATCGTGCTGGGGGTGTTCTACATCACATGCATCTCTGTTGGCATAATATTCAGTAGTTACCATGGTGACACAATTCACATAGGCCTTTTAGCAAACACAGAAGTTTTAGGATCTCAAGAAAAAACTCAAGAAAAATTGCAAAATGGATTTAAACAGGACATTTTCAGGAGTCTGTGTTCGGTATGAGTGTTCATGGTCCTGTTTAGTTTGATTTGAGTTTGATTTTCAACAAAAAGGTGAGGGTGACTAACTGGAAAACTGTTGTTAGCATCTGACTAATCTTTTGTGAGAGACTTGCTTAACAACACAAATCATATCTCATATGTAGTTCCAACCAAATCCGCTCTTTCTGGTCAGATTGTGTTAAAACAAAGCTCAGATTAAAGTCTAACTTGAATAACAGAGCTTTTAACAGAGCAGTGCTTTCAGTTAGCTTCACACCTCCAGGGAATGTTGATGAAGTCAGCTGCAAAATGTGAATAGAAACAAAATTGTAATAACAAGTTCGGACTATGTATGTAGATCCTATGTAATTTAGACAGATTCAACCTTCAGCTTGATTATAATATTTGTTGCTTTGCTGCTGTCTGCACTGTGAAAAAGACCAAATTTTCTGCTTGAAAAGTTCATAGAGAAATAAAGTGCACAATATGTGGACTTGAGTGGCATAGCTGTATTTCCACAATATAATCCACATTCTTTGTGTGGTCAAAGCAAGAAGCTCTCTACTTTTACAAAGAATAATGACATAACATAAGATCCAGACAAAATGAACCATTGTTTTAAATCATTTTGACTAAGAACATTTATAAAGCTGTAGTTGGATGAACATCAGTAAAAAGGGGATGGATCAGCAGAGTCATATTGTTCGACAGTAGCCCATCTGTCAAAGTCTACAGTATTATTTTTCTCAAAACAGTTGTTGCTGTAATTATTTGCTTTTTGGCCTCTCTCTACTACACGGTCTACGGTCTACTTTTCATAACTTAATTACTCTTCCCTGTTAATTATTCGGCCCAACCCAACAGATGTTTACAATAAATGACTAAAAGAAGCCAAAACATTTGAGAAAACCCCAAAATCTCTACAACAAGAACACCAGTCTACAATGAATGGCTTTGTTTCTGTTTCTCACACTGGTTTCCCTCCCACTCTGTTGTTAACAGCTATATTATGTACTTAATTATTTATTTATTTATTTATTTATTTATTTATTTATTTATTTATTTATTTATTTATTTATTTATTTATTATCTTTAAAGGACCCATATTACACAATTTTCTGATCTATGTTATAATGTTGTTTTCTCATCACAAACATGTTTCTCACACACAAACCCTGCATATTAAGGCTAAAAACACTCCACCTTGTAATACTGAAAGTACACTGTGTTTTTAAACTCAATATGCATTCATTGGAATCATTTGGATACTCACAAGAGTCAATTTTGCATAATATAAATATAAATGTTAATTCAAACTAGAGAGACTTTTAATATCTGTAATAGCCTATGAGTCAACTGCATATTATGAGTTGATGTGTGTCCACAGATTGCAGTGACATTTAAAGATGTCAAATAGTTATGTTTGGTATTTTTAGAAGCAGCCCTGTGGATTTAATTGGGAGTTTAGGTTGAGGTTAAGGTTACATATACTGACAGGTTTGCCAGCTGACATGCAGTTCAACAAACCTCTGTGGTTCCTAATAGCTGCATAACCATGCTGTGCCTACGGGCTTCTTCATTTCTCAAACTAAAATCTGTGGAAAATGTTTATTTTTAAGTCCAAAATTAAAATCTTTGTTTCATTTGACTGTAGTTCACATCAGATTTCCACCAAAGTCTTTCAGAATGTAAATACAGGAAATGACAAGCGTGCCACAACTGCAACGCTGTTTTGGGGTGGACACAAAACTGCAGATTTAGTACAAGAACTGATTCTACAATTTCATGAATACCACATTTAATCTAATATAGGCCTAATGAACACCAGCATACTCTACATTATATAAAAATGAAAAAGTAAGGCAAATAAGTAAGGGTTTACAGTCAAAATTAGGCTTCTTTGATAGTTATGAAACAGAAACACTCCCCTATAGTAGCCTATATAAAACCATGCTGTTTGTTCTGAGAAAGAATCCCTACTGAATTTACTCCTCCACCAACAGTTTTCTACAGTTTACAGTGAGCTAAGGTCTAAAAATCCAGTTACAGTACAATATCTAGGCCACATCTTTTAAACAGCTATAATGTCTCTATAGATTCCTCACAAAAACAAACAAAAGAAGACCTGTATGCCAGCACAAACTGTCTACAGCTGCTTATTGCTCCCTCAGAGATGCATAATTTACAAAGGTTTTAAAGCATCCCAGAGCTCTCCCCACAGAACCACTATTCCATCGCGCTTTACATGCAAACAGCAGCCAAGCATGGCACAAAGCCTGACCCTCTCCATAAACATACTCACGGACTGCGCATGTAAACTATTCTCTATCCTCTCTCTCTCTCTCTCTCTTTCCACTCTTCCTCTCTCCCTCTCCTTTTTCCCTCCCTCTCCCCGCACACCGAGAAGCCCCTATCTCACATTCCCACAAGCGAACTCGCGCGTTTGGATCAACTGCGTGGAGCGGCGGCGTTCACGACATCTCCAATGGAATAAGACGCACTTTATTTTTTGTTTATCGACAATGTTTTCTGTTTTCTTCTGTTAAAGAGTTGATTAAACAGCCAGCGCGCTCCTTTGTTCCAAGGGTGAATCGAGGAGACAAGTTTTGGACCGTGTTGCGAGCTTTACGCGCGAGAGAAAAACGCCTTCAAAGTCACATTTTTGGGTCGTTGTTTTTTGCGGTTTTTGTACAGTAACAGTGTCTTTATTTTTGTGGGGGAAAAAACAAGTAACGGCTTTGAGAGATCCTCTGTGTGACGTACGAGCGCCCTTTTTTTATCTTGAGCGCACAAACGTGTTCCTCGCTTTTTTCCCCCACACTTTGAAGCGAGCTATTTGATAAAATGGACGCGTGTGATCTCTATTATTGAGACCCTCGGATAGATGAAATTTCTGCTGTTGCCAAATCCCAAAAGGAGCCCCGCTGTCTCCGTCATCATCCTGTTCACTCCTGTATGACAGCTCCATGGGAGTACTGTAGTCTTCAAAGTGGAAGATGAATCCTTCCTCAAATCCCAAAGGTTCCACGCTCATCTCTGCCTATGTTTAATGGCACAGTGACCGCGGAGAGTCGACTCTATAAAAGGTAGGAACTGTCATTTCTAAGTAACTTTTCACTCTGAATCTATTATCATTCCCCGTGTCTTTTTCATGCAGACTGCAGTACAGTTCTTCTATAATTATCTGTATTTCCATAGTAACGCTGTGTACTGTGTGAGTATCTTGACATATCCAAATGGAAAGGGGTCAAAGGTCATCTTCACAACGTACCACACATTGCCTTGTCTTCTGCACTTTACAAGCCTCAGCTCTGATGCACTGTGAGTAAAAATTAGTCTCTAACACATTAAACGCAATTAGTCTGAGTCTTAATTTCAGCATTATTAACGAGTCAACCGCCACTCATCCCCAATCATGTTTATGCTTCCAACTCCAACGCCCCAAAGGAAGGTCATTTTACACCAAGGACAGAGATGTGTTGTAGCACAGGTGTAGTACAGCTGCCTAAATTTTTAAAGGGCCCATATCACCCTATTTTCTGATCTACGTCTTCTCTCAAAAGAAAAACTCTGTTCCACTTTGTGATGTCACCTGCTAGTAGAGGAACTCCACTGTTTTTAAACTCCATACGTCTTCACTAGAATTATTTGGGTAGTTTCAGCCCTGGGATTGCCATTCATTACTGATCAAATGAAAAAAGGTAGCTGTTAACTTGAAAACCACTGCCTCATGACATCACAGGGTGGAACAGAGCATTTTGAGCTTTGGCGATGTAGACAGACTAATAATAAAGGATTACTCATGTGTGAATGAAACAAAACACAGCTCCAGGTCTGTTTTTGAAGAGGTAACAGCATTATAACATGGCTTAAAGCTCACGTGAGTACATTTTGCATAATATAGGACCTTTAAATAGACTGTTATATATTTTACAGTTTCACCAAAGCTGCAGATATCCAGTTAAAGCATGACTGTGGAACTTGCAGTTGTAAAGATGCACAGAATAATAGGGCCAATATCTAAGTAGTCACAGTACTGTAGCAGAATGTCAAACATACCAAGTAACATGGCTTAATTTGGACAATACAGTACAAACGATAGTGAGGTTTATCCTCAAGCAAGATGCAATGTAACAGGAATGACTGTCTATGTCTATTGCCTAAGGCTTATGGCAGCCTACTCAGAGTCTGGAAATGGAAAAATTGAAAAGATATTTGAGCCAATCAAATAAACAACCATGACTATTTCTAAATATACAGTTCCATAAACAGTACAGTACATTAATGGAGCCCTTATTATGCCACACCATTTTCTGAGTGACTATAAATTACTTTATATAGACTGTAACAAAAAAGGGTTTTATGAGCGGCGACTGGCAAAGAATATACATACCTATGTTAATAAATGCACATTAAGGACAGAAAATTCAGTGTCTAAACCTCAAATATAAAGTGTAGCCTAGATCAAAAGGCCCATATTATGCTATTTTCTGATCTATATTATTCTCATCGCATCATATATACCAGGAGTTACCAGGAGAACACACAAACCCAGCATTATTAGGAGTTCTTCTCTCAAAGGGAAAACACTTTGTTCCATCTTGTGATGTAGTAATACAGGAAATGTTCCACTGTGTTTTTAAACTCCATACACCTTCACGAGAATTATTTGGATAATTTCAGCCTTGGAATTCCCTGTCTCTACTAAACAAAAGGTAAAGCGTAGCTCACTTGTAAACTCCCACTTCATGACATCACAGGGTGGAACAGGGCATTTTGAGCTTTGGAGATGTAGACAGTCTAATAATGCAGAGTTATTCAAACATGTGTGAATAAAACAAAACACAACAATTTTGCATAATATTGGACCTTTAGATAACTTCATCTAGCTTTTGTAAAATATTATTATGTGAAGAATCAGCTGTTACAATTCTCACCTTGAGAAAATCTCAAGGTGAGAATTGCAACCAAACAATAATACAACCACATCTGTACCACCAAAGGAAAAACTATACTAATGAAAATGCTACTCTGAATCCCATAGCTACTGTAAAGGTGACACGGGGCAGGTTGGGACAGTGTGTGCCGGAGATGTGCTCTGAGTGGGTGAGTGGGTGAAGGGTGACGGACTGACAACGGCAATGTAGAGAAAACACAATGAGTCATTTTCACTGCCATCAACAAGGGAGACGCGCTCTCCTCTGAGCACGCTCCGTCTGCTTCGCTCCTCTGACGATTCAATTAAAAGTCCTATTCTCCCGAGCCGCTAGGAATTTGTCATGGCTGGCAAAGATGCTGATTAAGTGTGAGGGACGTTAAAATAAATAAGGAAGTAGCGCTATGTTGATTGGCACAAATAAAACAGAAAGAGAAAGATAGCGGAGTTACAGAGAGACAGACTTGAGGAATTATGAAGTGCAGTGGTTGGCAAGTATGGAAGTGACTTAAAGGTGAACCATGTAACTTTTCTGGTAGAGCAGGGGTGTCAAACTCATTTTGGTCCGGGGGCCGTATGCAACCTACTTTGATCCCAAAAGGGCCGGATCAGAAAACTCAGTTCTCTCTTCAAGTTATCGTATTTTTCTCCGTGTCTCGTAGTGGTGTTTAAGATTATATTCCTCGAGCAACGCCACTTGTTCCAAACACACTGAGCACAGATTTCCCATTCACCTCTGTCAACAAATAAGAATTAGACTATTTTTCTTGGGAAATCCTGGACTCAGCATCTGCTTTTCTCATTTTTTGACATTTTGCTGATGAGGGTCACGGTCGACAGTCAAAACGATCGTCCTTTAAGAGCGTTTGGAAAGAGGAAAGTCTTCATTTGTGCTGCTCTGGTGGGAGTCGCAACGTACAGAAACGCCGGAGACGCTGCTATGCTAAATGGTGCAGAAAATTAACAGAAAAATCTGAAAATTTTAAGTATTTTAATAGAAAAATCAGCCGAGGGCCAGATTAAAGGTCTTGGAGGGCCGGATCTGGCCCCCGGGCCGCATGTTTGACACATGTGTGTTAGAGGGTTCCATCACCTGCTTGTGTCCTTGGAGAGGATAATGCTTTGCCTGGAATGTTCCATGATGGAGCCTTAAGCTTATATATTTGCATGGGACAAACAGCTGGCTCCACAGAGTTAAAATAAAGGTTGGATGTGTGGAGAGGCAAGCCTGCTCACAGAAAAATGCATGTTTCAATAATAATTTAACTCAAAATTGGATAAAGGCAACATAGATTAAGATAGTTTGTCATACTGTGGGACATTCCAGAAAGAGTAATAACATGGAGACAAGAACGTAGCGGATCCTCCATCAGAAGTTTCATCTTTAATGTCAAGATGACTCACCCTCTACAGGAAGTTTGAGCCATTAGATTAGTATTTTCTGTAATTTTGGGTTATTTTTTCCTCAACCAAATCATAATGTGGCTTTCTTCTGGACTAATGCGATGTTTGATGGGATCCTGTTGAAGTACCGGTGACCTTGCTTTCATGAGAGTTTGAGAAAAAGAACTTCTTAATATCACTATAAATGCATTAAATGACCATAATTTAGAAGTAAAGATTGGTCCTGTCTCGCAATAGTTTGCAGGAATAGTAAAACTTTTGGTACAACTTATAATGTAAAAACTTATGTGTGTGTCGTAGATGTGCACCTTAAAGAGGTTTATGCAGAATAGATTGTTTGAGTTTTCTGACATGTTACAATGTTCCCTCATTAAAAATATGCCTGAAGAGGTTTTAAATGTCATCCATGCATGTTTGAGTATGTTAGTGATCTCTCCTGGGCCTTATTCAAAAAGGTCCTTACGGTTAGCAGCCAGATTATGTGCAATGCTCAGTCCACAAGCCTACATCGTCCATGCTCCTACACGAAATTATCGCTAAACATACAAAAACGTCATTCAAAACTGTACACAGCAACTTGACAAACCTAATGCGGAAGTTTCATTGACAAAATACAAGCTGATTGTGCTGTGATAATGCTCTGAAGGGGGAGTCACTCAACACAGAGAGCAAATGGAGGAGGGTCAAAAACTACCAGTAAATGTTAATATGTTGTTTTCACTGAAAATAGCATTTTCAAAGCAATGAAAGGTAACATGATGATCTAAATATGGTATGTGTTAGCTGTTTATACCCCACAGAAGTAAAATACCCCCTCTTTAATAGAATTAAAACATAATTATTATAAACACATTATGTAAGCTTCAATTACGAGTTATGAGTTAAGGTAATATTAGTCACTACAACATTAATTCTGAGTAAAACCTATAAAATTTGGTTATCAATATAAAATGATCCAAGTTTTATTCTTAAATAGAAGATATATATATTGGAAACCCAAGTCAGGGGCAAAGCCTCCTCTGATGTTATTCTGATAGTTCATCCATAACGCTTCTGGTGACCTTTGTGTGGGCGTGTGAGACAGCTGCAAGACTCTCGCTCCACAGCTGACATGAACTTTGAACTCATGAAAAAGAAAAATAGATTTCTGCTTCAAGAATCAGCAGCATGAACTCAATGCCAAATATGTAAAAATAACAGCACAAAGTAAAGAAACTCTTTATACTTTGTTTAAAGGGTCCATTTTACACAGCTGACCTATAATATAATGTTGTTTCCTCATCACAAACATACTGGAGTTGTATTTTGCTTCATTCACACATGTAACAAAGGATCAGGCCTCAACCTGGCACCAAGGATCGTGTGTTTATCGAGAGACTGAGGATGGGACACTGTGTTTGCCGATGTCTATGTTAGATAATGTTTCCATGTTTTTCACTGTGAAGCCCATTGGGGCAACTCTTGTTGTGATTCTGGGCTATATAAATAAAATTGAATTGAATGTATAATTTTAAGATGAGTTCTTTCTCAAACATTAAACACTCTGTTCCATTTTTGGATGTAGTAGTAATACAGGAAGTACTCTATTGCGTTTTTAATTTTCATGCACCTTCACTAGAATCATTTGGATAACTTCAGCAATACAATTTTAAAATCAATTCTGTATTTACCAGGTAACCAGTGGAGTTGGGCTAAGATTGGTGTAATATGGTCTCTCTTTAATAATTTAATAATGCCAACTATGAACAACTAAAGAGTACAACATGCCGTGCATTATTTATAAGTTCTAGTAAAAGTAGTGTAAGTCTTACATAACATAAAATCCTAGTGTGATATATGTCCTTGAATGCATCATTTCACACATCCACAGAATAGTTGAGATCCTGAAGGGCAGAATCAAGTGTGAAGTGTAAATGAGTGTAGAATGTTCTTTAAACTAGAGAAAAATACTGATAACACATTGATATTACAACTAGAACAGGAAAAACTGGCCATTTTTCCATAAGGTTATTGGGTGTGAAAAGTGGATTTGCCTTGGTTTATTCTGTCAGTTTGCTCTTAGGGTGGAACAGAGCATTTTGAGCTTTGGAGATGTAGACAGCCCAATAATGTAGGATTACTCAAACATGTGTGAATGAAACAAAACCCAACTCCAGGTATGTTTCTGATGAGGTAACAACATTATAACATGATGTAAAGGTTATATAGGGGATTTTCTAAGGAAAGAGAAATACAGCGACTGATTGTCCTTTTTCAAATGTCAGTCCAGACTTAGAGTTATCCAAGGACAGATAACAAAATCACATGTTCATGGACCTTTTAAAATGAGTTAAAATGAGTTAGTATTGTCAGTTGGTGAGTCAGGATCCACCTCTAGATTTACTTATAGATCTTGTATTATGTTATGGCAGGTGACCTTAACGCTTGTGGTGAAGAAGAGCGGGGGGTTGTCTGTCTAGTGATATTCAGCTGCTGCTCGGAAATACTAACCATAATCCATTTACCACTGCAAACTATTCCCTATGTAATCTGATACCAGGGCTTGATGTTACACTGTCAGCAAAATACAGATAATTTAATCCATTAGCCACTTTTACCTGTTGAACATCCATAATCCTCCCCCTAAATTTGACTTCATTCATTATATCAAATATATAAAGTATATAAAGTCGCCCATACTTTTAGGTACTATTGTCAAAAATACCCTTATACTAACTGATACTAAAACTTCTATGAACTTTACACTAATTATAAGCACTTAATACTGAAAAAAATCACTCGAACAGGATAATATTTGACCTCATTTTAAAATGGTTTTGATCTACATCTGAAGTAGTATCAGTAGTATCAGAATAGCAGTACTAGTAAAGAAAATACTATTATTTTGTGTAAAGTCATTGTATTGCATCATTGTGGTATCAAATTCAGTATCAAGCCTTATCCTTAATTGGGTTTGAAGTTTTTGTATTGTGACTACACCATTTTTGTCAGATAACTGCCCATATGGATTACTGATATGACCACAACTTTGTATCTTAAAGTTCTAGCAAAATCTGAATTATTTCTCTCTCTCTCTCTCTAAAGCCACTCACTATTTTCATGAAAACACCACACCATCTCAACTGCCATGTATTTTGGCAAGTTAAAACCAATTTACTCGTAACTTTGTAAAAACACGAGCCACAGAGACCAGCGAACAAAAAGTCATCATTAAGCCCTGCCTCAAAAGTATGACTTATTTTTTCTGTTTCCATGGAGTGACCATTCATACAAGTCATTTGAGAGCAACTTTGTCAGCTGTGAACTTCTGCGTCAAAAAAAAAAAAAAAGAAAAAAAAGAAAGTGTATCTGGGTTTCGTTCCACTCGTCAAAGCACCGCCTTCATTCTTCTTCTCAAGTGCAGCTGGCTGTCCTGCTTCTCTCCCTCCTTCTTTGGAGATTGCCTTTCACGCTTCTACCACCCGTGTTCCTGTGTGGAGAGGTTGTGAAGATGCAATGTAATTATCGCTTGTATGTGCTAATTTGTGCTACAACATGCTGGATTTTCTCTTTTCACCTCCATAAACTCTCTTGACTATCCTCCCCCCTTCATTTACATCTACACACAACACCTGTTATAAGATGTGTTAGTGAGATGCTATTGTATCCTATAGAACGAGATGGAAGTAAAGTTTTCTTTCACTTACGATTAGGCCGGTCATGATATTTGCTATTTCGACTTATTGTTCAATATATGAAAGCTGGAACAATATATTTCAGAGCTCAGTTTTTATCCTGGGTTTAGGTTTTTGCAGTATGTGGGGTCGATTTTTGATATTTTCGATCTAATAGAACAAACAAGGTTAAAACAGTAACAGGGTAATTATTGCTTATGCTTGCTTATGCTATCTAGTTCTCTTTTAAAGATATTGTCTACTAAAAATGGTTAACTCAGACTGTTTTGCTTTATTGTTGCATCAGTGGCACAAAGTATTTTCTATATACTTCTGTAGCTGTATAATCGTAGAGCTAACAACAGAATTAAAGTTCAAACATTATGAGATGTCCTGAGCCGACATCATATCCCAGTAAATAGGCTCATTACAAGCAATTAAAGGCCCAACCAGGGTATCGGCTGAAATGATTCCATGGAACCGATACCCAATATGGCAAATTTCCCTGCATTGGCGCCGATATTCAGTACAAATATAAGTGCGTCCCTACAAAAAAAATAATGGACCTAAATACTAACAAAGAATCATTTTAGGTTCAGTATTTTCTAAATGTTTTGTTTGGGAATAACGCAGTAATTTATGGCTTTCAGCTTCAAGACTGTGATGATGGCGTAGTCCCATATACAGGTTAGATTACGGTATTCTCCTTCATAAAGCCCGAACCAGCTCCAGTCCCATATTCCTATAGAATGCTGTAAAAGCCATACTGCCCTGGTATTGAGTTAAGATATCTGTGTAAAGTAGGCAACAAAATCTCTTGTTGTGCACTTTTTTCCCTTTACATCTCCTCACTAATACCCGATTTCTCTTTTGTAGTTGCCCCCCCCTCACACACATGTCAAATACACAGCTGGTTGTTGCCATAGTAACCCGTAGTGTCACCGAGAAGCAGCACATGTTGTTGCTATAGGGATCTTCTAGTGACGTGTCTTTTATAGATAACCAGATCTACACACAAAAAAATACCCCTTTAACTGAGCTGAGGATTAAAAAAACATTATACACTGATAGAACGCATTAAGCAGGAACATTTATCAAATAGAAAAACATGTTTCGAATGCCTGGGGATTGGATGATTGTTATAATGGATAAACAACAGGCAATTTAAACATTATGATGATCACATGGGAGCTTCGTTATTTAGAATTATAAAATGCTTTTAATGGATTTCTTTTTTATGACTAATTTTAAAGGTGCACTATGTAACTTTTTTGGTGGGGGTCCTATATCTCTTTGTATCCGTGGCGTTGTATTTGTGTTGTCTCTGGAATATTACGATCACGATATGGCATTTAAGATATATCTGTGGCATTTATTTTCTTACTGGTGTTTTTATTGCTCAGAAATTCCTTGCTATACTCTTGCTATAATTGCGGTGACCTCTCCACACATTCACACAGATGTAATTTAATGCCATACTGTGGAACATTATATCTAGGCAAACCAATAACGGCTCCACGAAGAGAAGCTGGCAGGTACAGAAAGGTTACATGGTGTACATTTAGACGAACAATAGGCAAAATAATGTAAGATGTAAGAAAAATTGTGCTACCAAACTAAGAGAGTCATGTTTGTAGAGGTGTAAAATACAGAGTTAGCAGGTTTTACACAAAAAGAGCCAGTGGAGACAGATATTGTGCACTGGCTGTGTGTAGATCAGGTGTGATTGAGTATTAACCTTTCATTTGCTGTGGTCAATGCACACACAGGGAACAGCGGGGGGCCACGGGGGGCTTTCTGATTGGACGGCTGATGTCCCCTGTTAAAGGAGAGCAGCATGTAGCTCTCTTTATTCGCTGCTCCACTTGTTCTTGTTCTCCAGACTTGTAAAACCGACACATGGTCTTGGCTTGGGTTTCTGCGTGTCTCTTCTCTGTTGGCATGGTAAAATATTGAGAAATAAAAGACTGAAATATTGCCAAACATGTAACCACAGCGATGATGGTTATCCACTAGATTCCTTTGTGGGTTTGATGCCAGGTTTTCTTCAATATCAAATATATGAGTGCCATTTTTGGAAATAACTGATTAGCTAGGCCTATTCCTTGAGTATAAAGTTTTCTGTGTGAATAATGTCACAAACTGGACTCAATCAAATGTATGTAAACTGGAGGCTAAAGAAATTTCAGTGATAAACACATTTCTTTAAAGAACCATATTTTTTACAAGTTAAATCAACGCTCTGAACTCATAATGTGGGAAATAATCCACCTACCCGTTCCCTGGAATACAGTAAGTTGCAGATAGTTATATATCATTTATCCAAAAAGCAGCCTCTATTTGAGAGTGTTTCAATGGGACAGAAAGTAGAAAAAAACTGGCAAAGAAAAACTATGTCTTGCCAACAAATATCCATAAATATATACAAATATAAACAAAATAAAATGAGATTTGGCCTCCTTGCAATATGTAAATACTGTAGAATGGTTGAAGTACGTGATAAAAAATGCATTTAAAGGTGCATTATGTAACTTCTACTTGCTTGTCTCCATATAGATGTTATTTCTTTGCCTGGAATGTTCCACAGTGGACATTAAACATATCTCTATCAAAGACACCTTAAAAAACATACATTCTTGTGCAAGCTTACTTCTCCATAGATCTGTCCATTAACCTGCCTCCATTGTGACTGTACCAAGTTTATTTCCACACTGTGGAATAATCAAAGCAAAACAGCAATATCTCCATGCAAACAAGCAGGTGGTGGACCCTCCACCAGGAAAGTTACACGGAGCACCTTTAAGACTAAAAGGTTGTTTTATATAGAGAGTTAAGAAGCAACATAATACATGAAATGAGAAAGAAACAAAACCAATCCAAGACAGGAGTCAACAACTTGTCACAATGAAATGCATAAAAGAACTGCAGTGACTTTATGTTCATCTTATAAAAATCTTCTAAAGTTCTCAGTGTATTTTAAGTTTTTACCTCTCATCTCCTCGGATCTTGTCCAGTTCTGCAGGATATACCTCTTCCTCCTCCTGACAGAATGTGTGGGCTGGTGCTTGACACGCTGTAAGAGAGAGAGAGTCCTTGTGTGATTCACCATCAGTCTGAAAACCTCCTTACCGCATTGGTGAAAAAATGATTGATATGAAAAACATATTATTAAATCTAAACTACTGTTTATTTGATATTTTCACAATCTGACAGAAAATGTGCTAAAACATGCCTGACATGGTTGTTCAAGTATTGCATTTTGTTTAAAAGTGCCTCATGTAACATTTCTAGTGGAGTCTAGTCACTACCTGCTTGTCTCCATGGAGATAAGCGGCCAAGTTACAGATCAGATCTGTGGAAACACAAGCTCACCAACCCTAGGAATTCTTACTTTGATCACATTTTTGGACAATAAAAACTCCCTATAATTTAAGAAATGCCAAAGAGTGGATACGTGTAATGCTGTACTGTGTAGCATTGTAGGCAGAGTGATACATGTAGTGTAAAGTAATATGGACTAGGTAAAGGAAACTCAAAATTATCCAGCGTCACAACTGGAATACATTAGGTTGCAATGAGAGACCAGAGGGAAGAGGAACACCGTAGGCCACTATGTGTTTTTATTCCCAGCTACATCAGTTTCATCATCTTGTAGCCACACTAATAAAAATTCAACCTCTCCGTAACCTCAGAGTGGACGTGCTGCTAATTACAAGCTTGAAAGTGCATTCGGTCAATAATAAATACCTACTATTATCGCTATAATCAAGGGGAATACGGGTTTAGCAATAACAAAGGTTATAAGGAAAACATGGAAATTGGAAAGAGCAGACTGGAAAATCAGACAGTACAGCATTTATTTCTCAAACACAATAATATGTTTACTGACTGAGAAAGCTCAAATTTAACATTTTGAGGAAGTAAGCATTAAAGGTGCACTGTGTAACTTTCAGGTAGAGGATCCACTACCTGCTTGCCTTCATAGAAATTGCATAGTAAACAGTATGGCTTTAAACTTATTCCTTTTGCATTTATTCAATTACAGATGATTTTATTTCTCTAAACTACTTCTCCTCAGATTTGACCTGTAACTTGGCTTACTGGCATCACATTTTTGTCTCTACAGTAAGCTTAATGCCATACTGTGGAACATTCCTGGCGAATAATAACATAACACAGCTCCAAGTTGTTTCAGGTGCTTCTGCCACAGCTAACAACTGAAATGTCTCACCTGTGAGTCTGAAAAGTCTGTTGATTGTCTGTAAATGTCTAAAATATAATATTTCAGTGTTTTAATTAAAGTTAGTCCCTAATTTGTATTTAGCAGTTGAGCATTTGTTATGCAAGCTCCTTCTGATGGCTGCCTCTACAGGTCTATCATTTGTTTAATTTTTTTAACTGTTTTAAACCAGTGCACCTCTCCCTGCTCTAAAGTAGCTTGCGGTGTTCCACAAGGATCTGTGCTTGGTCCAATCCTGTTTACTCTGTATATGTTGCCATTAGGTAACATTATCAAAAAACATGGCATTAATTTCCACTGCTATGCTGATGACACTCAGCTGTACTTATCAATGAAACCAAATCAGACTGATCAAATCGATAAGCTCAGTGCCTGTGTGAAGGACATCAAAACCTGGATGACCCTGAATTACCTGCTCTTAAACCCTGAAAAAACAGAGGTCATTGTTCTCGGTCCTAAAGGTCTGAGAGATTCTCTGTCTGACCAGATAATCTCACTCGAGAATGTGAGTATAGCCTCTAGCTCTACTGTAAAAAACCTTGGAGTCGTATTTGACCAAAATCTCTCATTCACAGCTCATATAAACCAAGCTTGTAAAACTGCATGTTTTCACCTGCGAAACATAACTAAAATCAGAAATATTTTGCCTAAAAATGATGCTGAAAAACTTATCCATGCATATGTTACATCCAGACTAGATTACTGTAATTCTCTGCTCGCCGTCTGCACTAAAGGTACTTTAAGAAGCTTCCAGTTGGTCCAAAATGCAGCGGCCAGAGTCCTAACAGGAACTAAAAGACGTGATCACATCAGTCCTGTGTTAAAATCACTTCACTGGCTTTCTGTCAAGCTTAGAATTAAATTCAAAGTTCTCCTCCTGACATACAAAGCCTTAAACAATATGGCCCCATCATATCTTCAGGATGCCATTGTCCCCTATCAGCCAAATAGAGCACTTCGCTCTCAGAATGCAGGATTATTAGTGGTTCCTAGAGTGTCTAAAAGTACAGTGGGGCGGAGAGCCTTCAGGTACCAAGCTCCTGTGTTATGGAATCAACTCCCTGTTGATGTTAAACAGGCACCCACAGTCTCTTTATTTAAGACCAGGCTTAAAACCTTCCTCTTCGGAATAGCTTATGACCAGGTTACTTAGTTGATGTCACTAAGATAAGCTGCTGCAGGAGATAACAAGCTGGGGGAAGTGTGGCAACCTGAGCACTGTCCTCTGTTTCCTCCTATTTTCTCATCAGCATCACTTACTATGTTCTCATCTGTAGTTCGTTTGCTATTCACATGTTGTCCCCTGTCCCACTCCCCCTGTGGAGTGTAACTCTTTCAGACACCTGATAGCAGCTGGACCCCTCTCCTCCTCCTCGCCTGGCTTCCTCCTCCTCGCCCGGCTCCTCCTCCTCGCCCGGCTCCTCCTCCTCTTCGCCCGGCCTCCCCTCCTCACCCGGCTCCTTCCCCACCTGGGTAGATGTGGCCATACCGAACTGGCCCACGGGCCTGGACATCTATAGCCTGTCCGTCCATGGGAGTGGATCTCTCCTTCACTGTAGTTCTCCCCGAGGTTTCTTCTTTTTCCCAGGACTCTGGGTTTTTTGGAGTTTTTCCTTGCTGAGAAGGAGGGTCTAAGGACAGGGGATGACTGGACGATGTTTCATTTGCTGCCTTACATGAATGTTGTTTATTCCTGTATTGATATGTCTGTGTGTATGTTTTACTCATGCGTATCTTGGCATGCCCTTAGAGGCTACTGTTGCTGCGATTTTGGGTGCTACAAAAATAAATTGAATTGAATTGTTTCATTTTAATTTCATATTTTTGTCCTCACTTTGGTTAATTTGTGTATAAAGGTACATAATGTCTGGTTTTAGACCTGGTTTAGCCCTGGAATAGTCCTGTTATAGACCTAGTTGAGATCTGGCGGTACTTTCACAACCACTAGCCTACTGTATATGCTCATTTTACTGCCAATGATGTGCAGGTAATGTTGTTAGTCTGTAAAGTTCTATGCTGATAAAATCTAGCTCTGGCTTTGGCTCTGTGACTTTCCTTCAAGTTCAAGTTTATTTTTGGTATAACAAAATCTCTCTTAAGGTCTCTCTGTGTGAGCTGTAGATACAGAACTACAACTCTCAAAATGAGTGGAAAGTTGGCTAAAATAAATATTTTTACAACCACCATTTTGGTCTCAAATTTGCACACTGGAACAGAACAAAGCAAGATGAATTGTTTTTGGAGCCATATGAGACCACATGACCAATGTTCAGTTGTATTAATTTTAATCAAAACCAGGATCATGCTGAAAATGAGTTGACACTATGAGCCAGGCTTGTCAGTGTTAGTCGATTTATGTTGATGACTCGCAAAAAGCTACAGGAAAAATACTGTAACTGTAATTTAATTGACAAGCACTGCGATGGCGTTTAAATCAGATTTAAATCAGATTTTAAAGTTTTAAAAATTAAAAATACTAAAATATGAACTGACAAGCTAATACAAGAATCACATTTGAGAACATGTTATTACAGATCTAAACTACAAGATTGGCAGTTTTCACGAAGAATAAGACAGTATACTTGAAGCTGTGGTACTCCAGTCTTTACGATTTGTAAATTGTGTCGATTTAAACTGCGACTTTGTTTTGATTGCTATTAATCTTGCAGTCCTAACAAGAACATTGCTATTTTAGTTGAATTTCACTGCTGCAGCAAAGCAATATGGGATAAATGTGAACACCACACCATGATTACATTACATGTGGTTGACTGTTAAACTAATTAGATCTGATTAAACATATGTTGTGGTGTGTGTTCAGGTGCAGTTTATGTGAGTATTATATTGGTAAATGGCGCTTTTCCACCTTCAAGGCACTCAAACTGCTTTACAACAAGGAACCACTCACTCAGTCATACACACACATTCATACTCTCACTATCTCATGTATCACAATATATTCTAATAACAAAGAACAAAATATAAATGCTAAAAATAAATTCTAAATACGGCCGTAAGTAGAAACAGTGCAAAGACGAAATAGTGACTGACAGGACATAAGGTTATCTGTCACATAAGGGTGAGTTGTTGTACAGTTGTATGAAGTATGGTGTGAATGTTGTTCTGTATCTCTCACTGTTTGAGCCGAGCTGTAGGAGCCTGTTGGAGAATGAGCTCTTCTGTCCCTCTATAGTCTGGTGCAGGGGGTGAGGTATTGTACAGTTGTAGGGAGTATTATCTGTCCCTCTATAGTCTGGTGCAGGGGGTGAGGTATTGTACAGTTGTAGGGAGTATTATCTGTCCCTCTATAGTCTGGTGCAGTGAGTGAGCATTACTGTCCATGATGGAGAGCAGTTTGTCCAGTGTCCTCCTGTCTCTCACTGACAAATGTCTCCAGCTCACAGATCATCACCAGTGAACCAAGCTAGCAATGTGCCAGTTGGAATTACAGTTGGTTGATGTACTCGATCCCTTGAGGTCGCCATTTTGGTTTTTGTGCTTTTCTGGGATTTTCAAGAGCAAATATGGTCTAATAAATCCTCTTAGCGCAAACGGCACAATGCTAATGTGCATGTGAGCCCAGATTAACAGTCATTTGGACTCAAGATAAAGGACACCCAAATATAAGCCTGTGTTTGTTTAAAGCGCTCGTGCTTTAAATAACTATTAATAGCTGTTTGTGCAGCTGGTGAGCCATCAGACAGATTTCAATGTTATGTCAGAAAAGTCTCAGCAGTTCAGACCCACATAGACAGACATAACTGAAGTCATTATGAAGTGAAAAAAATGGATGGATTATTATTTGAAACAACAATGCAGATTAGCGTTAATGAGATATTGTTGCTTTGTCTGGAATATTCTGGAGTATGGCATTAAATGTATGTATCTCCATGGAGACAAACACCACTAAGTCAAGTTAAGGGTCAGATCTGTGGAGAGGTGAGCCCACTAACTGAAGGAATTCTTACTTAAGGGGCCCATATTCTGCTATTTTCTGATCTAGGTTATAATGTTTTTCTCATCACAAACATGGAGTTTTTCTTTTGTTTCATCCACACATGTTTAATGCACAAACCCTGCATATTGAGGCTGTGTTCTTCTCTCAAACTGAAAACACTCTGTTCCACCTTGTGATGTCATGTGGTAAAAGAGGAAATGTTCCACTGTGTTTTTAAACTCCATTAATTTTCACTACTGACCTAAAGGTAAAAGATATATGTTAACATGGAGATATAGACAGACTAATAATAAAGGGTCACTCAGACATGTGTGAATGAAACAAAACACAACTGCAGGTATGTTTTTGAGGAGGTGACAATATTCTAACATGGTCAATTTTGTGTAATTTAGGACCTTTAATGCATATTTTTGAAGGTATTTTTGAACAATGAAAACACACAGCAAATGCAAAATAACTAACCATAGATTGTAATCCTAATTATTGGAAACAATGTAGATTATATTAGTAAAGATTTTGTCACTGTCATTCCGATCAGAATTGTATTAATTGCCAAGTCCTATACACTATAAGGATTCAGTGCAAATAGAAGAGTAAACTTGTGCGTCATTCCCATCTGTTACCAGCTTCTTTTTCTGTAAATATCAGAGCATGAAGATGATAAAAAACCGAGTGTAGGAGTAAACATTATTATTATCCACTGTAATATACACTTTACTGTCCTCAAGGCACTCAACTGTACATAATCCTGAACTTTATCTGCACTTACATGAATCACTGGTACTTTCTGGTATCGAGTGCTTGGCCAACTTCTCGGTCTGTAAAAGAAAAAATAAAGATTTTCAAAAGTCGTTCTTAGAAATGTGCGGCAGCTCTGAATGAAACAAGACAACTAGTGTCATCTCAACAACTGGTTCAATATGAAGAGACAAGAGATATGTCGCGCTTTGAATAAGAAATACTGTTACTGTTTAAAGAAGACACTGACTGAATGTAAAATGTCAAATATGCTTGTGGGGAATAACTGCATAAATTTTAAAGAAATAGTGTGGTAAATTAGAGCTGCATAATAGGAGATAAAGATACAATGCTAACTGGTCACATTTTTTATATACAGTAGTGCTTTTCCACCTTCAAAGCACTTTACATCAAGGAGCCACACACACATTCATACACCAGTGAACGCAGACGCTGGGGGGTCAAGTGTCTCGCTCAAGGACACAACAACAGCATCTGATCGCTCAACTAATGTTTATGTCGAGAGAGGGATTCATACCACCAACCTCTGGGTCAATGTAGAAACACTCTACCAACTGAGTTACTGTTGCCCATACAATATCCAAGAACAATAATTTGTATTGCATTAATGATGTAATGGCAATCTTTTTTGTTTTTACTTTTTTGATATAGTAAGTTAGCAAATAAAAAAATAAAAAATCATGGAAAGAAAAGAAAAAACTTTAACGGAGACTATATACCGCGACGAAACAGGGCTTAGGACTTAAGGAAAATGATGAGAAGTGTAACTGAACTTACTTTGGTCCTGTTGACAGTTACATTTGTGATGAAACCTACCTGGACAATTGAGGGATCACAGACAAAATCATGAATAAAATCTGCCTTTTTACAGTTTGTTTTTATGAGTTTACAAAATGCAAAGTGAGCGAACAAAAGAAAAAGCCAAAGTCATTAAGAACTATCTTCAGTGTAAAGAAGAGTCAGAAGTTGTGTTGGTGATGGTCGGGCCTCCACAGAGCCCTGACCTCAACATCATGGAGTGTGTCTGATTCCATGAAGAGACAGAGGGATGTGAGGAAGCTTCATCCACACAAGATCTGTGCTTAGTTCTTCAACATGTACAGTAGGAACAAACTACCAGCATTTGATTTAGATTTCTCTTCTGTTCATTCACTGCATTTTGTTGATTGATGAAAATAAATGATTAACACTTCCATTTTTTAAGGCATTCCTAGTTTACAGCATTTTTTCTACACCTGCCTAAAATGTTTACACAGTACTGTATATATATAGAATGTTGTATTGTTCCAGTATAAGTATTGTCTTGCTTTATGGATTATTGCATATAGTTAATGATAAAATCTTGCGTGTGTTTGTAGGTGAAACATGACAGCAGCAGCAGGTGTACTGACCGGACTGGCCAAACTCAAACGTCAAGACTCATGTCGCTCCCAGCATCGACCGCTCTCGGCCGCTTTGGGAGGTCCCGCCCCAGAACAAGCTCCCAGGTAAAACATGCTAAGAAGACATGAAACAAAGGTACATAGATTTAACACCAAATTCATCAGACTCATCACTTATCAGTGCTAAAGAACTCTACAACAAAATAAGCAAAATGTATCTTTCTCATAATTTTCTGTGGCTTTATTATATACAATTATTTACATTTATTAAAGCTGCTCTATGTAACAAATTCTAGTGAAGGGCCTGCCACATTCT
This sequence comes from Odontamblyopus rebecca, assembly GCA_030686955.1. Classification (NCBI taxonomy): domain Eukaryota; kingdom Metazoa; phylum Chordata; class Actinopteri; order Gobiiformes; family Gobiidae; genus Odontamblyopus; species Odontamblyopus rebecca. Next base: position 20,333,438 of record CM060673.1, on the reverse strand, counting down.
TCTCTCCATGGATACACTATTGCTTTGCCTTTGTTCCACAGTATGGCATTAAACTTGCCTATCTACAGGGTCACCACTCCAGTGATCTGATCTGTTACCTGCCATGATAGTGTCACCTGCTTAAGTCGATAGGCATAAGACACATTTAGTGCAACTTTAACTGCTGATCACTTACTTGTATTCCAACTTCATCAGATTCACTTTTAGTGTTAGATGGAAGACAAAATGTTCATGCAGACAAGAAAATAACCGCTAACCCGAGTCTAAAAAGAGGAGCAGAAAGCATAATTTAAGTTTTTAATATTCTACACAATTTGTATAATGTACAAACACATCTTGAATCAGAGATAATCACAAAATCAGAGCCAAAATATTATTGGATATACAGTGTCTTAAAACTCATTTTCTCTATCTGTGCATTTGTAGAAAGAGGAAACGCAGAACAGATGTTGTAATCGTTCGGGGACGACTTCGGCTGTACTCTGCCTCTGGGTTTTTCCTGCTTTTGGGACTGGTTATTCTGGCTGTGGGGATCGGCATGGCAACGCTTGGTTACTGGCCCCATGACGACAGAACGGAGGCACCCAAAAGGGCATCAGGAGAAGGGACCAAGAGAGAGGGGCCCACAGCATCTGCCAAGCAAGAGATGTATGAATTAAAAAGCAATGTGTCAGAAGGGCGAATAGCCAATTCAACCACCAGGGATCATGGAGGTATGAATTGCTGTGGAGATACAATAGAAATTAGTTTTACCACTGGACAGAAATAAACCAAGTCTAGTTTGATTTGTAAAAGTCACCAACAAAACAAATAGTGCCAACAAGACAAGACATATGTAAAAGCAAGTCCCAACCTAATAATAACAAATAGACCAATGATGATGCCCTGAGATTTGCAGTTAAGAGTAAATCAACAACATGTGCTGAAAGCTATAACGATTGTGTAGTAGGAATGTAAATACACTGCTTACTATGTATATTTATACCCAAGAAAAATAGATTCTTACATTAATGTTGTTAATAAGTGGTGATCCTTCTACTGGCCATTGTTGTTAACTACCTGAATGCCGATAAATATCTCAGATGGGGAGAAAGGTGGCTATTCTTCACTCATATAAAAACACAAAAGCAGAAGCAATGGATGTACAATGTACAATGTTTGGATATGGCAGAAAAGAGAGAAAGTTGTGCTTAAGAACTGGAATGACTGGTTATAATTTAAGTAAGATTTTGCAACAATAACCAAATAATTTTGAATACTGTTAGCCTAGCACATAGACTGTATAATGAAGTGGACTAAGGGAGTCCATAGTGTTCAGCTCCAGTCAAATGAAGCTCACTGACGCTAGCAGTTACGGGGCGAATTTGGAGCCAAGTTCTTTATTAGTAACAGGAACAGATTTACAAACAAAATAGCAAAATACAAACATCAGAGCTGGTTAATACGAACATTTTAAGACCGCCAAAATAAGACGCCTGACGACAGCAGTTATGGAGACAGGGGCAACGTTGTTTCAATAAAAACTGAATTGGAGCCAGAGTCAATACCTGCAGCAAGGTCTGGAGAATAGACTGAGACAGAAAGCCCACACTATAACTTGGCAATGTAACGTCAAAACAAATGTCCCTTGTTGCTTAGCTAGTTCTTCACTTTTGTTTTGCTCCTAGAAACCTCAAAACAGACATCTGGCCTCCTGACCCGTTTCCTGGAGCAGCATCGTCACTCTGAACGGATGAAGATGTTCGGACCCTTCACCATGGGCATTGGGATATTTATCTTCATCTGTGCAAATGCCATCCTCCACGAAAACAGAGACCGAGAAACGAAGGTAGAATATAGATTTACACTGAATACATTGAAGCACATCAGTCAACAAAACGTTTTTAATATTTCTTTCTGTTTTTTTTTCTGTGCAAATCTCGAGGCACAGAGGGGTTATTCATATTCCTCAAATCTCACTATCTTACGTACATATCCACTTCCTTCCACCCTTATCCCTCCAATTTTCCTCTGATCATATTTTCCTGCTCTTGTGCCCTCTCCTCCTCCATCTTGATTTGATTAACGCTTCTCTGCATCCTTATCCACTCTCCAGGTAATGTAAATGAGAATCCAACACTCCAAATGAGATGCATATATTGTCCCATATGAGGTCACCCAGAGCATGTAATTTATGGAGATGATGAATTATGGTGCAAGTTGTTCTAATCAAATCTAATATAGTCATTAAAACAAATAGACCGATGATGATGCCCTGAGGTTTGCATTCAAGAGTAAATCAACAACATGTGCTGAAAGCTATAACGATTGTGTAGCAGGAATGTAAATACACTGCTTATTATGTGTATTTATACCCAAGAAAAACAGATTTTTACATTAATGTTGTTGCAATGCTAAAATTTCAAACTGAATATTGATACTAAAGAATAGACTCAATGCCAATTTTGAATTTTAGAGAATATTTTCAACATAAAATAATAGTATTTATTTATTATAACATGTGGTCTTAAACTAGTTATGAGGTGATTCCTGTGATTCTGCGGGCTCCTACCACTATCGACAGGAATGCAGATACTTAGAATATTAACCTGTACAGAAATACTGCACATTTCCTGCGTATAAATCATAAATAAAATATTTTACCTCCATACCTGACTGTTGTCTCTCTCTCAGATCATCCACATGAGGGACATGTACTCCACCGTCATCGACATCCATCGCCTGCGGCAGAAAGAGCAGAAGCAGCACCTGTACAGAAACAGCGTGTATGCACGAGAGGCCTTCAGTGATAACCTGAGCCTGGCCCGCACCTCGCTCCTGGGCTTCACATCACGGTCAGCAGGAGGATCCACTGAGGAAGAGGAGGGGCTGCTTGGGGAGGAAGAGCAGGCCAGACTGGACTGTAGTTTTGCTGGACTCCTGGCTCCGCTCTATAAGGACCGCCCCTTTTATAACCCGGGGCTGGGGCTGGCACACGCAGATTCTGTGCGGCACCAGTGGTCTGTGGATGGAGATGGAGAGAGGGGCGGGCACCATGCGCGGTCCATCGTGACGTCCTCCATCTCAGCATTCACTCTGCCTGTGATCAAACTCAACAACTGTGTCATCGATGAGCCAGAGATGGAGGCCATAACAGAGGACGACAGAGGGGAGTGCGGGGATGAACGCCCACAACCTTTGACCTCTATGGAGTCATTAGCTGTCCCTGTGGCGTCTGTTGCTAAGGCATCTAAACCTCCGGGTCTACATCGAAGCAACTCTGCGTCCTCTTCCTCCTATCATTCATCCGCCTCCACCCTGTCCCCTGCCCCCTCGTCTACCTCAGGCTGCTGGCTCTCTCCAGGCGTGGCCCGCAGTGACTTTGGCTCAAACTCCTCTCTGCACATGCTCAGTAGCCACTCCAAATCTCTGGACCTGGAGCGCAGACCGAGCATGCTCAGCGTGCACCAGGAGCAGAGGAAGCACCCGAGCTGGCCGCGCCTTGACCGTAGCAACAGCAGTCGCAGCTGCAACAGCGCCCCCAAAGGCAGCAGTAAGGGTTACACGCGGCTGGAGGACAACAGCGAGCGCTTGTTGGATGATTTGGCGGCATCAGCGGCACGACGTGACTATAGCAAACGGGAAAAACTGCTCATGATATCCAGGTCACATAATAATCTAAGCTTTGAACATGATGAGTTCAACAACAGCACACTAAAGAGGGGCAGCTCTGAGACACGATTCTGAATCATGGACTAACAAACTCATAAGAACAAAGGTTTTTCTTTAGAGGTGCTGTTTTGTAGCTTACCCTGACTGTGAAATCACAGATAAAGATGACAGTAGTAACATAAGGTCAAAAAGAAATATATGCCTTCAGAAAAGATGGCACAGCCCGGCCATCGAAGCCCATTACTTTAGATTTAGGGTGCATTCACACTTGCACATACACCACAAATTATGTGAGAGAACCTTGTTACGGGATAAATTTACTTCATTGGTGTGTGTAGTTTGTCTCCAGATTGTAGTAGACTTTACCACTGTATTGATGAGAGGAGCTGGTAATAAGTCAGAAAGTACTGTGACTGTCAGACTAATTAGACTTACTCAGGATGGTTCATTTTTATACTGTTTTCATGGACCTATACAGAGTTGTAATAAATATAGCGTATATGAGTATTTTGAGTAGGATGAAAGCTGTTTGCACACTTCAATGTTATACCAGCAATCCCAATCAGTTTCAGTTGATTTGACTGAGGAAAGGAATTTACTTAAAGATGCACTTTGTAACATTTCTAGTGGAGAGTCCGCCACCTGCTTGTCTCCATCAAAATGTTATTGCTTTGCCTGGAATATTCCATGGCATGACTTCTATCTTTCCATCTAGCATTTATTCATTATGGGTGTTTTTATTGCTCAAAAATATATAAATTCCTTCAGTAAATAGGGGCAACTCTCCACAGATCTGAACTGTAATGTAGTGTAGTGCTGTAACATGCTTGTCTCCCTAGTGATAGGTAGGTTTAATCTATATTGTGGAACATTCTAGCCCAATTTCCATGGAGACATCAGATGGCAGATCCTTCAAAAATGTTACGTAGTGCACCTTTAAGTCAATTATTAAGCCACCACAACTGTTTGGATTTTTTTTCCAATGCGTCAAGCTGAAGAGAATGGAAGAAATGTGATACGCTTTTAAGATACGCAATTTTTTTCCTCTTCTTTCCATAAAAACACTTCTAATATTATTTTACAAACCACAGCCATTTGAGTTCAGTTTGTCAACTCCTATCGTATCCTATCCTGTCACATCTGCAATTGCAATTAGTAGCCTTTTTTCCGTGCTATTTTTACCACATGGCATAAACAGAACTGTCTTGTTATTCAAACGTGACATAAAGCGCACTGTGTGTGTTCCCACGCAACACAACAGGTGCACCAGTCGGCAGCAGCTCTTTTAAGAAGTGGGAACCTCGCCGGAAAGCCTCATTAGTGGTTCCTATGAGTCCATGTACAATTTTATCCTGTCTTAAAATAAACTGTATTTTCGATGAAACTGTTGCGTTCTGACTGTGCTGATTTCTCTCTAGAGGACACAGGCTGTGCTAAAAATATTGGCTTGAGATACAATATTATAGTTATTTTCATCTCTGTTAAAATGATTGCACTTTAGTCCATGGTATATTTTAAAGAGAAAAACAATGTCTCAAGTCTAAATATAAAGGGCTGCATCAGGAAGGACATAATTCATTCATTCATCATTCATTCATTCCCACTAGGAAGACTAATTTGGTGACTCTCCTCTTAAGTGATTAAATGTATGGTCCAAAAACAAGCTGGTTAAAAAACTGCACTGGTATTAATTATACTTTAAGATGTTTGCTATTAAATGCTTAAATTCAAAAATTTTGGAAATCCATTTTACATTAGGGCGGCACGGTGGCTGAGTGGCAACACTCAGGCCTCACAGCAAGAAGGTTGCGGGTTCGATCCCCGGGCCTTTCTGTGTGGAGTTTGCATGTTCCTCCCCGTGTCTGGATGGGTTTCCTCCGGGTGCTCCGGTTTCCCCCATCAACTCAAAACATGCCCGCACCCCTATGAACTAACATCAAGGACCATGACGTCCACCCTCCTGTGGGCTCACCACCTGCAGAGGGGTTCATAGGGGGGGTCAGGTGCTATGAGTATTGGGCAGTAAACTGCCCCCGCGACCCAGCCGGATTAAGCGGGAGAAGATGGATGGATGGATGGATTTTACATTAAAGATTCTGTTAGATAAAATAGAAATAAAAACTACTAAAATAAGTAAATGTCTATGCTGCTTTTCTGATAAAATGATCTGAGAGTCGACTAGTATATATCTCAAAAGGCCTGATATGATTAATGGTCACCGATGAAGAGAAAAATTCTAAAGGAAAATACTGTATATTTGTTGACTTGCACTGTGTGTTGTATGTTTTCCAGTTCCTGTTTTAACTAAGATCTGAGTCACTGCCTATTTCCATATAATCCCCAGCTACACCAGACATGCTCTTGCTATGCTATTCCTCTGCATGAAATTATACATATTTCATCTTAATGTAATTATAGCCACACTTACAAGTACATTTAGACACACATGCATGTTATTTCCTATCTCTATCTTTCTCCACCAGGCCAAGTTATAGGTCAGATCTGTGGGGAGGTGATAATACATGTTTTTCACAGTACACTTTTTGCCAATTAAAAATGGCAATTTAATAGAAGCTGGATATATAGGTTTAATGCCACAGTGTGGGACAACACAGGCAAAACAACAACATCTTTATGGAGACAAGCTCATGGCGGAAAGTCCAAGTGAAAAGTTACACAGTGCGCCTTTAACCAAATTGACTTTCCCTGAGATAAAGTTAACTTAATACTAACTCTATGTGATGTAGATAGCACAGGGAGATTTCCGTTGATTGATGACAGTTGACAGTTTAGTTAAGTCAGCTAAAATTAGGTTGTCTTTTGTTCCACTGGAGATATATTACACAATGTTTTTTTTTAATGAATTTATTTCTGCCTGGTGCATCTCATTCACTTTTCCCTGACGTAGGCTTTAAACAGTAGATCAAAGGAAGTGGGTTTCATATATTTCTCTAAATCCTTTTCAGCTTCAGCAGGTGGAGAATTTGAATTTTATGTTCCCTTTGAGAGGCCAGCGTGGCCAGGCGGAGAACACGAGTCTGCTGTGTGTTACGCAGACTGACAGATCAAGTCTTCTTCACGCGTTGAAAAGTGCTGCAGCCTTGATTATTCTGTGCGTATTCTAATAACAAGACAGTAATAATAGGCACATGATTTGGTTATGTAAACGATGCATCAGTGAAATTGCTTACTGCCAAAGAAGCTAATGTACGGCCTTTTGTCTATGGGCTGGTTTGTTACACTGTTGTTAGAAAATCTATAATACATGTTCTGAAAGAAGGTAGTACAATGTAATTTAGGCCAGTAGAATTCAGTTAATTGTGATCATAATAAAACTGATTTAGATTAAAATGGAAAAAATTATATTAAAACTGATTTAGATTCATTTCATAATCAAGCAGCTCAGGCCATAGAATAAATTAGTGCAGATCTGTAATATAATGTGTTTAAAATTCTGATAGATACTGCCTGTCAACAAATGTAGTTCTGTTGTCAGTCAGTTTCATCATTTAAATCTTAGTCTACAGTAAACTACAGTATCTTTTGCAACTGCAAGGTATGTGGTCTGTTTAAAGGTCATAGTACACAAAATGGACTCTTATGAGCGTGTTAGAGTGTTTATGCCTTATCGAAAACATACCTGCTTTGTTTCATCCTGGATAATCCTGGATAATTAGTAGTTTACATTTCCAAAAACTTAAACCGCTCTGTTCTACCTTGTGATGCTGAAATGATCCAAATGATTCTAGTGAAGGTTTATGAATAAGCAGAGTTTGAGTGTTAAACATTTGTGAATGAAACAAAACACAACTCCAGGTATGTTTGTGATGAGGAAACAACATTAAAACACTGATCAGAAAATAGTGTAATATGAGCCCTTTAAATTCTAAGAACAAATGACCAGAGCCTTTCAATATATAATTTACAGCTCACTAAATTTATCATTGTTTGGGAACTGCACAAAGAGTTCACTAGTTTCTTTCCTTTTGTAGCTATATAAATTATAGCATAAAGTCAATGTAACACTAGGCTAGAGTAAATAATAGAAATGAATCCCCTAAAGGTTTGCAGCTGTGCCTGTTCTGTATTGCACTCTGGACACACAGAGCCCATGTGAAATCCCAGTCTATCACATATTTATACTCACATCACAGGGAGGAGATGACTCTGACTCGATGGTACCCAGGTGAGCTCTCTCTGGAGTGAAGGCAGTCAGACAATTGATTTCTTTTATTCCTCCCTACATAATAGCACACTTTCAATTTTCAAGGCCGTATTTTATTTAGACAGTTGCCTCTTGTGCTTCCAGCAGCAAAAACAGCAGCAGCGGAGTGAAGTTTACCCACATAATCAGCTAATAAACAGGCTAATTAGTGCGCTACATCTGGAGGATGAACTGAATCATTGGCAGATTAGAGCAATGGTAGCTCGATGTATTTCCACAACCACAGGGCATGAATTTAGATGGAGCAAAAATAAGTAATTAAAGTGAGTCAGCCTGTCTATATCCCCCAAAACATACATTTTATACACAAATTAATGATATGATTTTACTGAATTATCTTATTTACAAAATTGAGGATTCAAACTTAAGTTGGTTGAGCAGTAAGATCTGGCAACCCAAAGAAAGACGCTTACTCAGACTTCTGTAAGATAACTGACTTATCTCTCTACGGAGATGTTATTACTTTGCCTGGAATGCCCCCCAGTATGGCATTAAACATATCTATCGTGATTTTATACTTTTACATGCGTCTTTATTAGAAAAAACATGCATTCTTACTGTGTGTGGGCTTGCATCTCTACAGATCTATCTTATCATAACTTGGCCTGTTGGCTTCACCTGCTTGTTTCCATGGCAATTAATAAGTTTAATGACATACTGTGAAACATTCCAGGCAAGGCAACAGTCCCAATGGAGACAATCAGGTGGCGGATCCCTTCACCAGAATAGTTACACATTTAAAAATATGTAAAACTTTGGCATTCCAGTATTGTTCATACTATTAATACAAAATTAATTACCTTCAGTCAATTCACTATTTGATTTGAGCCTCTTTACTCTATATCTGATAACACATAAGTAATGTTTATGAAGTAGAGAAATTGTCTTTGTACACTCCTTATGAAGGCAAACTCAGTATATACCTCTGTTACGTCACTCTGGTCCCTTTGCTTGCGTAATAAGGCAGCGTTTGGAGGTGCCCTGTAGCATGTGCCAGTTGAAGAGTTGTGGCGTTACTGTATGTTGGCAAGGGTCCGCAGTGGGGATGCCAGGACTGTTGCCATAGCAGCCCGCGATGTGCTCTGGACGCCTGCCCGCTGAATAAGAACACATTTCCCCACGAAGTAAAAGATCTAACCCTGCTAACAGATTACAGCAAAGTGACAGCCAAAACTCAAAACAGCCACTTCAGAGCTTGATCTAATGGGTTCATCATAATACTCAGTGTGCTTAATTTAATACTATGACTGTGTTAAAAATGCTGATGTTTTGACAGGTTTAACAGGTTTATGGTGAATATCTCTGTAATTGTTGGACCTATCAATATGAAACAAAAACTGACATAAAGTCTAATATCTTCTATATCAACAAAAATTAATTTAAAGGTGAACTATGTAACTTTTTGGTTGGGGGATATGTCATTGCTCTGCCTGGAATGTTCCACAGTATGATTAAACAGCTCTACCTTACATTTATTCAATCACAGGTTATTTTATTGCTCAAAAAGACTGAGAAAAATAGGCATTCTGAATGTTAGCAGGGTCGTCTCTCCACAGATCTGATGTGTAACTTGGTCAAATTTGGCTTTCATGAAGATAGAAACCAACATCCCCATGGAGAAACGCATTTGACAAACCTTCCACCAGAAAAGTTACACAAATTTTGGTATTCAATTTACTACTCACACACACAAAGCTGTCACCCTGTCAAGGCAAAATATTAGAAATTTAAGCCAGAAGATGTGAGCCCAAGCCCTTAAAAAGACTAAGGTTAGACATATGTACATTTTCTTTTTGGTAATTTCTTTCTAAGTGTAAAGCTATAGGCCCTACATCTGAAATTTTGACAAAAAATCCTTGTGGCAAAAGCAAACTATAGCACTAATGGCCAAGTAAGAGGTCAGTGTATTTTAGCCAATGACCTGGATTTGTTTCTCCAGTGGTAGTAAAAAAGAAACTAACCCACTTTACGCACGTTTTAATAAATAATACCTCAGTTCTAAATATATACCTTTGGCTTGCCATGAGTCCAGCTGGGATTGTTCAAAAATGCAGGACTTCTGCTGAACCTCATCCTCGAGAAAGTCTATGACAGCAGACAGCACAAACGATCACTGTGTACTCATCATGTAAATGAGCTCTTTATTTCTCCAAGTGCATCTGACCTTTTAATTAGGACTGTATTTAAGAGTATAGACCGCAGATAACAGTACAACCCAGTTTTCGAAAAAGCGTTGAAGTCATCTCATGATTAACTGATTATAACAGGTCCCAAAACATATTTATTATTATTACGCATTATTATATAAAATATTTTCAAATCTCTCCGTAGCTTTCCCTTTTTTTCCCCCATTTTTTCTGGAGTGTTCAAAATCACTATATTTTGTTTTTTTCCGCCTTTTTTTTTTTTTTTTTTTTTTACAATATTTTATAATAATTTTATAAAGGAATCTCAATTATATATATATCGCTTCTGTTTATTCTCATACAAACTGCATTTGGCATACAATTATTGGATGAGTGGAGATTAGAATGAAAATGGCAGTACAGCATTATAATTACATCTGTCTTTACTGGTAAAACTCATCACCTTGTACAAACCTGAGTCATAACCAATCCCCCTTGCACATGGCGTTCAAGCTCCCAGTTAAAAAGGAAAAGATTAAGGAGCTATAGAGAAGAGAATGGAGAATAGCTCTAAAGACTTTGAACTTACAAAGCACTCAACAGAAATCCACATGACATGACCTGAAAGTGGAACAGCGTAGTCGTTTTGTCACATAAATATTTCATGATTAAATTTGATGAATAATTAAAAAGACAAATTTCCTCCTGTTTAGCTCCTGTTTCCCATCCTCAAAACAATAGAGCATCAGAGTGACTTTCAAGTTTTGGACCCAACTTCCACAAATACCTCAAGAACTTAATCCAAAACACAACATTTTTGACAATATTTCAACTTGAGGTTTGAAAACAGTGCACAGGGAATGAGGAAAGTTGTTCTGGTGGAAGTTTTAAGACAAGGGACAAGTCAGATGCTGCAACCAAACTCAGCTAAGCAGAAACAGTACAACCCCTGAGTCAAGAGACAAGTGAAAACATTGCATCAAAAGCACATTTTTTGACGTTATTTAAAGCCACAATGAGTAAATTTGACCAAAATATAAGTTTTGTGTGGGTTTTTTCTTGGTTGTGTTTATTGCAAATGTGGTTTTAACTATATTTAAGAAGGTCAACATTTAATTTGGGAGTGAAATTAATGCCTTCCTATTTTAACTTAGCATTAAATTATATAGTCTATTTGGCACTGGCTTTCTTGACCATTTAGCTAAAATCTTTTGACAAGGTCGATCGACTTGTCATTTTTAAATTATTTTATGCTCTTCCTCTGGAACTTTACAGAATGATATAAATGTGAAAGAGGCATTTTAAGCTTACATTTTTTGATTAGTTGATTGAGCTCATTTGTAAAAATGAATGCAAAAGAACTGTGGTATGTTATGTAAATGCAATCAAGGGAGTAAAATAAGACATAGCATCCAAATGATCGAACTGTTTCTTTTTGGATCTTTTATACGATAAACATGTTTGCAGACAATATCATAACACAAAATGTATTTATGTATTTCAATAAATCTTAAATAAAACTGCCAGACAAATACTGCTGGCGGTTTATCCATAATCTAATTTCAAATATGGCTGAAGCAATATTACAGCACATGAACATGAATTTATGTATTTTAAGATTTTTTTTTTAAGTGAAAGACTGAGGCACCTGTGGAAAGACTGCAGGCGCTTTATCCATAACAAAGACTAGAGCCATACTCAATTTGAACTCTAAATTTATTACAGTGAGGGGCAGGAGGACACTGGACAAACCGCCCTCCATCATGAACATGCTCACCCCCTGCACCAGAGGAGCTCATTCTCCAACAGGCTCCTACAGCTCCGCTCAAACAGTAAGAGATACAGAACAACATTCACACCATACTCCGTACAACTGTACAACAACTCACCCTTATGTGACAGATAATACTCCCTACAACTGCACAACAACTCACCCTCATGTGACAGATAACCCTGTGTCAGGTCAATCTCTATTTCATCTCGGTTTCTCCTTATGACTTCTTGCATACAGCTGAGATATATTTGCATTACTATATTTCCATATATATTCCAGATATATACACATTTACTTATACATATACATTTATAAAATTATGCCTTATTCTACATTGGTCTATTTTTTTAAATGTTTTTTCTATTGGTATATTTTGAATGCATTATTACCATTTATATTTTTTCTCTTTGTTATTATATTTATTGTGGTGTGCAAGCTACTGTGTCCACATAATTTCTGTTGTGGATCAATAACGTTTGTCTAAGTCTAGGCCTAATGCTAATAGACTTTGCAGTCACAGTAAACGCGTAGCTCAGATACATGCAGCAGTGTCAGATGAGGAGCTAAGGGCATGTCACGCCAAAAACAAAAACTACTAAACTGGAGGAGGATTATGAGAAAGAGGCAAGAGACAGTGGACAGTATCAAAAAGGCACTAACGTGACAATAAAGGAGCGTGAGGAAAGGCTAAAGGAGGTCCATAATGTGCTCTAAAAAACCTTCTGTACCGGATCTGGAGAGGGCAAACTGTCCCCGGTGCAGAAAGTGTCAGAGTCCGAGTGTGTCGCTGTCTTAAACCCTGGGCTCACCTGAAGCTTTGGAAAAATAGCTTGATATATAGATATCAACACACAAGTTCAGACTGCATTTGATTCACTTGATTTAGTTCATATTTCAATCTTCTCTGAGATATTAATGAAATGTTAACATAAAAATGGTAAAGGTTTACAGAGATATATCCAGTTTGACCTCAGGATTAAGTCTATTTGGCATTGGCTTACGATGCTGACGACGACATCATTTCACAAGGTCAGTTTTTTATTTCATTGTACTTACTTAATTTTTTAGATCTGAGTGCGAGAATGTTTGCTTTTCCAACACTGGGCTCACCTGGAATCTAACTGAAAATAGCTTGATAACTCCATAGATGGATAAATCAGTTAATATTTTAACCTTCTCTGAAATATTAATGCTTGGAAATGTGTTGGAATGCAACACAATCAGAACGCAATTATATAAATATTTTCATTTCAAAATCTGGGATGCTTTACATAACAGTCTGTCTTATAATGTCATTCTTAATACAAACTGAGAAACATAGTATGGAGTTACATGATACAACTTAATTAATACACTACCTCTATGTTCCCAGGCCATTCTCCTTACCCTGTGGAGCTCTATAGAAAAGCTGTACAATGCTGAGTGACTGGTGGAATGTCAGATCCTGCCATGTTTTGTAGATTTTTACAATTTCCCTTGATTACATATGATATATTGTAATAACTGTATACAATGCTTAGTTAAATCTATGTATGTTGTTACTTGGGATGGGCATGATTAATCCCCTAATAGATAATTGATCATTATTCATAATTGATCACGTTCATTTTTAATCAACAAACTGAATGTAGGCTGTTGTAAGGAGACAAGGCTGCGCAAACACAGGAGCTGCAGCCTCACAGCCTCACATCTCGGCTATGGCACACCTCCTTGGAGATCACTACACCACTCTGGGATATTACAATAACCGGGATACTGTGGCATGTATATGCAGTATCCCAGTCACTGCCGTATAATGTTGAATGCACATGCGTCCAAAAGACAAACAAACACACAAACACATAACAGACTCACCATCCTCTGTCACAGGAAGAACATGTATTCCACTGGGACGTGTCTTTTAGTCCAACAGAAGCTGACAGGGCACAGTGCGATATGATTTTTATTTTTTTTTCCAAATGCTTATAGTTTATGCAAATTAGCCATGTGGTTTTAAGTTTCTGTAAAACGTAAACAAATGTGCGCAAAGCTGCATATATCAAACAGATGTGGCTCTATAGTCATTAGGTTTATATGTTGTAAAATTGCGTTTCACAACCTAGGTTTACGCAATGCGCATGAATTTAAGTAAAGTTTAACCCAACAGATGTCCTGCTAATAAAGATCTCCTCGTGGAAAAAACATGCTATATTTTTGTGTTTTCATTTCATTTTAATATATAAAAGTATAGTAATAAAAATGACGATAATTTTAATATAAAAAAGTTAAGACAATTTAATCGAATATCCATCCCTAGTTGTTACATATTAATGAAGTAGGTTTCCATTTTCCATTCTGTTTCCATTCAGAATACAGTGTGTTTTGTTTTCTATTCCCATCTGTGACTCGTCTTGTGGTTTTCTCTCTGAACCGTGATTGTTGCAGTCTTTTCTTCCTTTTCACTGTTTAATCATCGCTTCTCTCTGCAGGTGGAGTAGATCTCCTTTGTCAGCTTCTCTGTCTGTGTCACAGGTTTGCAATGAACCCTCAAGGGCAAAAGAACTGTTATCCAAGTGTTACTCTCCCTCAAATGGTGCTACTCAGGTGATTAGAAAGGTAAAATAAAGTATAAATGAGGTAAGTGGTGTAAATAACCCACACTTCCCTAGGTTTTAGGCTGTTGCTAAACACTCTGCAACGGCTTCAGTACTAATTTACTAATTGATACTACTTGAATTTCTTGAATGTCTCTCCAAACTCTTCACTATTTCAAACTGCTTTCTGTTTTGTCCATAAATTATATGAGTGAGATGTCACCTATAGCATTCAGCCCCAGGCAAATGAAGCTCACAAGGCTAGCGGTTATAGGGACAAATTTGGAGCCAGGCCTATATTAGGAATAGGAATTTATTTATGGACAAAATAGCCAAATAAACAGACCAGGATCATGAAGAACAAGTTAATATTTTCCAATGCAGAGTTACTAGAGCCAGAAATGCTCCCACATTCATTTCCTATTTGGAAAGCAGTGGCTATAGCAGGTTAGGCAGGTCTGTACAGTCCATATAGTCTTGTCTGATAAACCAACAGGTTGTCAAAAAAGTTGGAGAATGTGTAGTAGTAATGTCATGTATGGTTCTAATGATGCTATTTTCATTCATTCCTCTATTTTTACTTCAAGACCACCAAAATCTGTTAAGGTTTTCCAAAGCACAAACAAGTATTACCAGTGACTTTACAGCCAATATAGTCTTCACTAAGGCCTGTAAAATTCCTCTGCCCACAGCTCCAGGTGCTCACAGCCGGAGACTGATCCAGGCCAGATTGAGAGGAGCAGGAGACAACACATCTCTGCTTCTTCTGCTCAGATTAGGAGAACTGTCTGAGCTCTGCAATACAATGGCACATTTTGCAAATTGCACCTGCCTCCATGGCTGTGTAAAGGTCTCAGTCTGTCTCATAAAAACTCAGTTCCTGTCAAACATTCAATTTGAGGCTTAGTGATGCATGTGCTCTGTTGTTATAGTTGCACGTTCAAGAGAAACATGAGGCACCTCTGTCCTTCGCTCAGACATGAAACAGGGTCAGTTCAAATCAGATTGTTTCAGGTCATCTCAGTTCTTGTTCTGAAAATAAGTTTAAAGGCCCTGCACCCAATTGATTCCTATGTATATGAGCAAAATGTATGATGCGTCAGTACAGATTGTGTACCCCTGCACCACATTGAATCTTCCTCTATCTATAGATTGTATAAGCAGCTCTTGAGGTCAAAATATGTCTGATGCCTGCTGTCTGCAACTAATTATAAAATGTTTTATTGTTCAATAATCAGGAAGTGCACAGTTAGCATGCTAGTTGTTAGCTTTACCATGATGTTTTTACAAAATACAGTTGATATCACTAGACAGTTACAATTACTGGCAAAACAGATGGTTTTGTATTATCTAGAATTGCTAATTCATCAGAAAAAGAATTTGCTTCTTGCATAAAATCATAACCACACAATGCATTATCACCTAACAAGTGGAGTTGAATGGCTCATATTTTTGTCACATTTTTGCTGTTAAGGTTTTGCTAAAAGATGCAAAACAGAAGTCGGAAATATCATTTTCTTTTGCCCATTTTGCCCCAAATGCTCAAGAAGTATTATAATTAGTATAAGTTTCCCTGTCTATGACTATCTAATAATGACTAAGCTTATAGCATAATTTTACAGCCAAAATAAAATATAGCCAAAAATAGGCTTATAAAGAACTCTGACAGCTCCAGGCTCTGCACTGGGACACCTTTATTTAAACTGCATTAGATATTTACAGGACTTGAAATTAGACAGGGGGCGTGAGCGAAAAGACAAGACAAGGAGACACAAAGGCTCATGGGAAATTAAGCCATTCTAGAAGTTTCGTGGACGACTGCTTTTGTGGGCAGGAGGCGGAGAGCAAGCGTAGGCTGTCTAATGAATGGGTCACTCAAATGTGTGTGTCTGTGTTTATAAGCGCTCTAGGTAGGACTATGGGCACACTCAAAGCACTTGATATCAAAGAACCACTCATCAGACACACACATTGATGCACTAATGTACGCAGAGACAGGGGGCAAGACGGGTTAAGTGTCTTGCCCAAGGACACGACAACAGCATATGTGGCAGCTTTACATAGAATTGCCAACCTCTGGGTCAGTGGATCTGTCTGTTCTACCAACTGCTAACTGATGAGTGTTTATTATATGTGACATATGTCACATAGACATTTTACAGAGCATTAGTTACAGAGCATTATTCATTCACTCCAGACCCGGTGGTGGTAAACTACTAATGTACGTAGCCACAGCTGCCCTGGGGAAGACTGACGTATGCTGAGCTGCCAATCCAATCGTCACCATCGGTCCCTCCGGCCACCACCACCATCACTCACCCACATACCACTTTCATACTAGGCAATGTAGGTGAAGTGCCTTGCCTAAGGACACAACAATGACAGTTAGCACTAACCAGGCCCGGCCTTGCTTACCTTTTGAGATCTGACAAGAACAGGCTTTGACAAGTTTTTATGGTAATACTGCTCAGCCACTGTATTGTGTAGTATTGTAGCTGTTCATTATTATTATAGCAAGGAAACAATCTGTAAGAACTTCTTGATTTAAAAAAAGGAACTCGCATAAGGTCCACACAAAGCTAGAAACAGCCACAATCAGGTGTCCAAATAAGACTAAATAGAAAATAAAAGTTTTTCTCTATTAAAGGTTCCATGTGTAACTTGCTTGCTTGCCTCCAAGGAATGTAATTGCCTGGAATGTTTCATAGTATGGCCTTAAGTTTATTTGTCTCCATGGAGACAAGTTATATAGAAAATCTGAGTAGATAAAAAAAAAAATCATATGTAATAGAATAAATGTGAGATAGGTAAGTTTAATGCCATACTGTGGAACATTCCAAAGCAAAATCTATGAAGGTAAGCAGGTAGCTGAAAGTTACACAATGCTCCTTTAAGGAAGATATACCACAAAGCCACACATCTACTTGGTTGGAGAAGCTATAGGAAGATAAGTCTCCATTCTCATTAATAAAATACAGAGCATGCTTGAATGAGCTAATCCATGTGTGCTTGTTCAAATGAAGGCCGTGTGTTTTTATTGTGTTGCTTGTAAAAAAAAAAAAAAAAATGTTATTTATTTCACTGGATTTGAGCCAAAGCATTCTTGTGTAAAACTGTTTAGATGTGTATGTATGTGTGTGTTTATGTGTGTGTGTGCGTGTGCAAACAGTGATGGTTACACGCCCCCTCTTGGACTTCCTGTCTCAGTAGGCCTCATATGCCCACTCAACCAATCAAGAGGAAGCATCCCACGTCCCCTTTAACGAGCCAATTAAATTAGTGACGCTGAAAGGAGCGACCTCAGGCTGAGACCCATCTCTCTCCTCCCCCCTCTATCTCTTCTGCTTTCATTCCCTTTCTCTCTTCTTCCCCTCACTCCTCTCTGCCACCCTCTCTCTCCTCTTCTATCGCTCCTCTATCCCCGCTCCTCTCCTCTATCTTTCTTCCCTTCTCTTCTCCTCTCTATCTCTCTGCTTCTCTCCTCTACCCCTCACATCTCCTCCATTCACCTCTTCTCTATCTCTCTTTAACTACATTCCCTCCAGCTCTAGCCTCTTAAAGCCTCTCGCTGCTCCAGTCCTGTATGTGAAATCTGAAATCACTCCCCTGTGGCTCTTGGTTTGGGTTTGACAAGCTTAATTGTGCTCTCATCTGCCTGTTTCGTTACAGATGGACCACGCACATGCACATGTACTGAGTGTTCCCGTCAGAATTAGAAATGATAGTAAGTCCCCATCTCGTGCTTGGCTGTACATGCACAAACAATAGTGGAGTGAGTTGGAATGAAAAGGCAAATGCTGACTGGGAAACAGCTGCAGTAACAAAATATAATGAAAATATTATTAAAAAGCACATAATAATAAAGCGTTCTATTACATAACAGACAATGGAAATGCACTGTATAATGTACATGAATACTCAGCTGTTGACACAACCTGGCGCATATCTTTAAGTGGCAGTACAATGTGTTGAATTTACATTTCAACAAATTATACCGACTGTAGTAGCCTATACCTCCTGTTAACACAATGAAGATCAGATTATTATGTCCAAAATCTAGTTTGAATAACATTGTATTTTGCACAAAAGAATTCTGCTCCGTCCTTCAGTCGTCCAGAGAAGTTATATGCGACAAAAGGTTTAATTTATAAGAAATCATGTATCTAATGAAATCTAGTTGATATTACAGTTTGCTTCATGCTTCATCAAATTGGTCTTGCCTGAGTATAGATATTTTTATAAGCAGCTATCATAGTCATCATCATAAATAAGTCAGTTGCCTCTTGTCTGTATCTAATCTAATCTGAAAGCAATTTTTGTCAGATAATCAGGACGTGTTTGTTAGCATGCTAGTTGTTGCTGAAAGTTGTGAAACGAGCTTATAAACTCATTGCAGTGAATATATAGGCTGCTGTGAATGTAGAAGGTAAGTGAGGAATAACTGTGGACCAAAACTTTTAAAATTAACTAGTTTGTTTTTGATGTTTTTAAGACAATAAAAATTAGGTACAGCGTCCTTAACCATAAAACAGTATATAGTAGTGTAATGTAATGTAATGCACCATTTGCCGCATTAGACATGGCTCCCTAAAAGTCATGCTTGGTTTAGTTTACTTAACATACATCAATTATGAAGGTAAACAGATTAATTCCGCACTACAGCTTATGAAAATTACATGGATCACGCTTGTCTCCTCCTCCAAAACATCTCCTCACACGTTGAAGCAGATGGAGCCATTTCTGACCCAAAGAATGACAATGAGTCAAAACCAACAACATCACTATGCACGACTGAGGGTCTCTACACCAAATGACAAATCCAACTGCAACATGCGGCAAGTGGGACGACAAACTGGCGAAAATAACTGAAATCCATGTCTGAACAGTACAAGCTGGTAGGGATAATGTGCAAAATCCCGTCTTAAAGGAGGATTTTAAAAGTTTGGTTTGCTACTGGAATCTGCTTTTTGTTGTTGTTGTTGTTGCTTTTTTTTTTTACCTTAAACGTGCACTACATAACTTTTCTGTTAAGGTATATGCTTGTCTCCATGGTTACTGTTTTGCCAAGATTTGTACACAGAATGGCATTTACTTGCATCATAAATACAATGAAAACATGCATTCTTACTGTAAGCGGGTCACCTCAACTGAATTATAACTTACCCGTCTCCATAAAGGTAGATAAGTTTAATGTCATACTGTGGAACATTCCAGGCAAAGCAATAGCAAAGGCAACGCAAGCATCTACATGGTGGCAAGCAGATGTCGGACCTCCACCTGAGTGTAACTTTAAATGCAAACATATGTAACTGCAAGATAATACAATCATGGTCTATGCTGAAACCAAAATGCTGTTTAATTTAGCAGGAATATTTGACTCACGTTTATTTTTACTTTGATTTTGGAAGAACAAAATCAGTTCAGTGTGGTTTCCCAAGATAGTTTGTAGGGCTTTACCCCAACATCAGTTATAAATACATAATTAGTTAATCCACACTTGTGTAGAAAGTCCAAGACTTATCGCAGAAACATTTAAAAACTTTTGGCAAGAACTTCTGAAAACTAAAAATGGCCAGACATCAAACATAGCAATAGTTTCTGCTCACTCCAATATTGAGATAAAATCTTAATAATGAATGAGTGAGATGACTGGGAAAGAGGTTTAGGCCTAGACTCATATACAAATCAGACTCTGGAGGGGCTACAAAGGCAAGCTAATTGAAATCTGCTCAATTACTCCAACAAAGTGTCAGGAAGAAAGATGGCCATGACTTTGTGACCACACACACATTATAATAATCTTAAACACCAGTTAATTTGTCAGAAAGAGTCTAAATGGCTGGCGATAATTAGCTTTCCATATCCAGGCTGGAATTAACAGTTCAGATTGATTTATAATAATGATTTGGTTCGTTAGAAGTAAACTCAAATTATATTTAGCTAAAAAGAATTTACAAGCTAAATTTATGAGAGCTACTAAAATGGCTTCTTGACTGACTAACTGTGAGAGATTGGTCATTCTATTGTTATTACTCTATTATGATAATTTGAAGAACTACACACAAACCCTGCATACGTATTTAGGCATCTCTCAAACTGAAAACACCCTGTTCCACCTTGTGAGGCAATAATACAGGAAGTGCTCCACCGTGTTTCTGTAAAATCCCTCAGTTGTCTAGGTAGAATCCATGGCAAAAGGAGAAATTCAATTTGCAAGTAAACTGGAAACTGTAAACAAGTAGGATATTAGTTTCAGAGTAATTTCATAATAGCTAGCTCCTCCTTTCCAGGCAGATAAAAGACGTCCTCCAGCAAAACGTATTCGGCTAAATAAAATTTTGTCCAGTTGACAAATTTAATTTCTCCTTTAGCCATCCACTGTTTTTTTAAAACTCCATATACCTTTAATAGAATAATTTGGATGATGTCAGCTCTTGGGTTGCCACTCTCTTCTGAACTAAAGGTAAAATGTAGCTGTTCACTTGAAAACAACCACTTGATGACATCATAAGGTGGAGCGGAGAATTTTGAGCTTTGGGGATATGAAAATAAATACATTTCTTCTTATCATTTGTGTGTTTTGTTTTCTTTGTATTTTTGCTTCTACAGTAGGTATACATAAATGTGAAGTAGAGAGGTTAGTTTGAACAGTTTCCCCTGGTCCAAAGTTATTCTTCACTTTCCGAGCATCCTAATTATTCACTGCATTCACTGCATCTCCGACTCTAACCTCCTCACACCCACAGTCAAATCAAAGCACCAGACCTTGGGGGACCAAGCTTTTGCCTTTGCTGCCCCTGTCCTCTGGAACTCTCTCCCTCTTCACATCAGAAACTCAGACTGACCAAACACCTTCAAAAAACTGGTCAAAACACATCTTTTCCTCAGAGCCTACAGTCCCCACACATGACCGCTCCTCATTGCGGTTTTGTCTGTCCTGTCCTTGTTTTAGTGTTACCTCATTGTGAAGCGTCTTTGTGTTACAGTGAAAAGCGTTATATAAAACCGATGTATTATTATTATTATTATTATTATTATTATTATTATTATTATTATTATTATTATTATTATTATTATTATTATTATTATTATTATTATTACTGCATTTACTTTGTAAGTGCTCTCAGAGACCAGTGCAGTTTTGCTGTCATGGTAAAGCTAACAACAGCAAGAATGTTAATACACTGATTATTGAACCATAAAATTCTCTAGAATTAGATGCAGATAGACATTACTGACATTCTTTGGTCTCAAGAGCTGCAAGATATCAGTACTGGGGCAAAAAAACTTACAAAAGCCAGAAATGAGTAAACGCCTTTAATCAAGGCACTGCCCAGATGATGCAAATACTTAGTACAAAATCACATAAAAGGAAACATCTGATGTGCAATTGCAGCCTGATTTCAAGTGCACCATTACAGCACACACTGCTTAAATCAAAGTCTTAGGCATTGCTGTTGTTATGATGGCTTATGAAGCTTAGTTAAAATAATACTATTTGCAACGTTAATATATTTTTACTGTACTGTGGTGAAATTGCAAATATCAATATAGTATGAAAGAAGTGGTTTTACGTCTGATGGCGGCAAGTGTATTTTGATTAGATGGGAAATATGGCTGCCTCACAAACCATTAATGGTCATATAGTTTACAAGTTTGATCTACTATGTGGGGTTTGATCCATGTTAAAATGTTGGTACGTCCTCAAAAATATACCTGATTCTAGTGGAGTTAAAAACACAGTGGAGCACTTCCTGTATTATCATCATCACAAGGTGGAAGGTGTGTTTTCTGTTTGAGAGAATAACTAAGTGTGCAGGGTTTGTGTGTTAAACATGTGTGAATGAAACAAAACACAACTCCAGGTACATTTGTGATGAGGAAACATTATAACATAGATCAGAAAACAGCCTAATATGGGCCCTTTAACTAGTGGATAACTGATATTGTGTCATGAAACCTTTCTGGTGGGAAGTACGCCACCTCCCTGTCTTATTAGAAATGCTAATGTTTGCCTCTGAATGTTCCATTAAAAGTATTAATGTTATCTATCTCCATGAAGATAAAGAGATGATAACAAAAGGCCAGAAAAGTAAGAATTGGTGTTTTTCAAGGTATTTTTGAGCAATACCTGCAATAATACATGCAAGAGTAAGTTTAATGCCTTTCACTGTAAGATTCCTGGTTTAGAAATACTGGGCCCACTGACAGGGTGTCAAAGAGGGTGTCAAATACAGTTCAATGTACAAATATTAATGATCTGCGTAGGTCTAGGTCTCACTAATTTAACCCCAGTATACAAGCAGTTAATGTGAAAATTAAATATACTAATTTGCAATGTAGTTTTCATAAAAAGTGGTGTTATTAAATTGTTATTGCCTTAATAGTGATGTACACCCCAAGTCTGGCGGAAACAATGGAAACAGCTCTTTCTTGGATCATAGAAAATGGCAGATATAATTACAAAACCACTGACATGCACATTTTCATTTGATCTATAGATCTATTGGTCACCCAAGTCTATGTCATGAACTACAAACCAATAGTGACACTTCAGTTCATGATGATTAAAGATTCTTTTGATCTTTATAGCGCTTTCAACACCCAAAGTGCTTTACAGTGCCTAATTCATTCACTTCACTCAGTGGTGATAAGATACTATTGTAGCTATAACTGTCCTGATGTAGACTGACAAGGTAAGGGGGGTGAAGTGTCTTGCCCAATGACACAATGACAGTACATGCTCTGGAGTCACGAGTCAATGTTTCTTCACGGTTGCACACTGCGTATTCCCAGAGGTCTCCCATCCCAGTATTAACCAAGCCCAACCCTGCTTAGCTTCTGAGACACAGCCCTCTCTCAGCGTGGTACGGCTGCATCTATTGTGAAATGAATCACTGAACTCCTCATTGGAAATTACTAGGTCACATTACCACTCACCCAAAACAAATTACAACCTTTATCCTTACGCTTCTGTAATACCTGCCTCTTGATCCAGATCTCCTCCTGTAAAATACACACATGAAAACATGCCAATCCATTTCAAGTGGGGAAATAATGCATATTTGATCTGAAGTCAGGGCCCTATGAATAAAACAACGCAGTCTATACAGAACTTAAAAGCGCAGATGAAAGAAGAGGGAAACACAGAGGCAGATTGTGACGTAGATCCCTCCTCAGCAGGGACCAGTCTTTGAATCTGACAACTGGAAAACGCCACGATGACAAAAACATCGAAAACAGTATCACACATTGGATCTCAGCATGAAGTCCACATCTCCTGGTACAGCAGACTTTACCATATGCTCAGTAAAAAGAAGAAATACTGTATTCAACTCATGCATGATTCACTTCTTATATAACTTGTGACAGTCAATGTTGAAAAATATTTGGTATAGTGTCATATAACAAATATCGAAGGCAGCTTTTCATGACTACACTGAAATGGAAGAGAGGATAGGCAGTTTTATGGAATTACTTGAAATAATTTATACTTTTGAAAGAAAACTACACAACCTACAATATAAAATGTATCCCGATACTAATATAAATAAAATAATACTTGGGAATAATTATGAACATGAATGTGAAGTAATAATAAATGTCTGACCACAGCTTGGGTTCTGCAGCATTAAAGGTGCACTATGTAACTTTTTGGCTGGGGTCCGTCACCTTCTTTTATGGATATGTCATTGGAATGTTCCATAGTATGACATTAAACAGCTCTACTTTACTTTTTTTTATTACAGGAGG
The DNA here is from genome assembly GCA_030686955.1 of Odontamblyopus rebecca. Classification (NCBI taxonomy): domain Eukaryota; kingdom Metazoa; phylum Chordata; class Actinopteri; order Gobiiformes; family Gobiidae; genus Odontamblyopus; species Odontamblyopus rebecca. The sequence goes on along the minus strand of CM060673.1, from coordinate 20,309,336 downwards.
TTTTATAGCTCAAAAATACCTAGAGAAGCAGTAATTCTGACTGTGAGTGAGGTCGCCTCTCCACAGATCTGACCTCTAACTCGGCCTTGTTTGGTCTCCATGAAGATAGAACGGTTTAATGTCATACTGTGAAACATTCCAGGCAATGCACCTTTAAATCTCTTCTATAAAACATTACTACGGTATATCAGAAGATTTGAGGAACAGAATAACAGTGATATTTCATTTTGGCAGCTTTGTCTAAGCAATGAGAGTTAATGTCTGGGCAAATTCTAAGTGTTTTTCCTTATCCAGTAAAAAATATCTTTCGTGTCATTGAAGATCGTGAGGAAACCATGAAAGCACTAAAAGCAATGACAGTTCCCTGGCATGTAGTACACACAGCACTTTGCAACCCGTAGTTTCTTCAAGAATTCATAAGCACATTTCCAAGATTATCCCATTAAATATGTAAGAAGTGGCAGGAGGCACATAAAGCTTTTAATCAACTACAAACTCAAAGAGACACAGAGGAGCTGGAGATCTGTGTAGGTCAACACAATCTGACGCAGACTGCTGTTATCATCTATTAGTGTTTAGTGGAATATTAAACGTTGGACATTAACTTATCAAATAAATAACTGATAAATAAGAATCTTTATGTAAGAAAGTAAAACAATTTTCAAATACAAAAGTAGAAGTGTCTGTAAAATTCAAACATTATAATAAACAACAGAAAAAAAACATGTTATAATGTTGTTACCGCATCAAAAACATACCTGGAGTCTTGTATCGTTCACACATGTTTACGTAACCCTTTATAATTAGTCTGTCTACATTTCCAAAGCTCAAAATGCTCTGTTCATGCTCTGACATCACAAGGTGGAACAGAGTTTTATGTTTGAGAGAAGAACTCAACCTAAATATGTAGGATTTGTGTGTTAAATATAGGTGAATGAAACTAAACACAACTCTAGGTATGTTTTTGATGCGGAAACATTATAACATATGAGAAAATAGTGTAATACGGACCCTAAACGGTACAACTCCCAGTGTTATGGCGATACAGGAATACTTCCATTCAAACCCCAAGAGATTTCAACGCAAATCACATCCTGCCAAAACAACTCTATTTCACTCATACTTTTACTTTCTTTTTTGAAATCTGTCACCAACTTTAAAACCCACATAATTTTCTTGTATTCATTCGGTACATTTTCCCCATAAACTGAAATTCATCTATTGTTACAAACTCACACCTGGATTATTGGCTTTCAAATCCTCAAATCTCCAACAGCAGCATATCTCTATAAGACCTTATGCTTGTTAACAGTCACTGCAATGAGTTCAATAGAAAAAAAAATGAAATACAAGGGTTAGAGGGTTAGAATATGTATGTGCGTGAGTGAATGTATTGGCTGGCTTAGACTCAAGGTCATGTATTCAATAGATTTCATTTTTACTTACTATACAGAGGAAATGCTGACTGTCGGCCTCCATCTTAGCAAATAACAGTCAGGTGACACAAAAAGGAACAACATAGAGATAGCTGAGTAAGATAGGATATGTACTGCGATTACACAGAAAAAAGTAGTATAAAAAATACAGTACCAAGGTGTGAAATGTATATGAGGAGATCAAACTATTCAGAGACAACAAACGTAATTTTTATATAATTGGTTTTGGTGATGTATTGGTTGTCTTTCTTTTTAAAGGTTATGCTGGTTCTCATTAATAAATATAAACTAATATAAACATTTAATTTTCATGGGTTGAGGAAAATGTTTTTTCCACTGATCTGAAGGACTTTGGGGGTCCTATTTAAAAGATATAATATTGTGCTTTGAATAGCTGGACCATTGACATAGTTTTAAACCTATTAATATATAAAAGATATTTACAACCCATTATTTTAAGATTGCAAATTGTAATGATTTACAATTCATCACAGCTCATACAAGTGCAGTCATTCTTTTAAATATCATAAACTGAACCACCAGAGCCAGCAGGGTCCTGTATCCTGTTGCACTTGGATGGTTTAATATGAGCTGCAGGACATAAGACACATCTGTTTCAGATGCTTCATAAAAGGTTCAACAGAATGGAGCATCTGGCCTGTAAATGTACCATAATGTTTAAAATGTATTTATTGGGTTTAGAAGATTTGGCGCTTGAAAACATCTGTATTAGGTGTGATAAAATATGTGGATAAAATATGTGATATGCAACAGACATTCTTACTATAAGCTGGGTTACATCTCCATAGATCTGACCTGTAACTGGGCCTGGTGGTGTTACTTGCTTTTTTTACCATGGAAACAGATACATTTAATGCTATACTGTGGAACATACCAGGCAAAGCTTCAATGTCTTCATGGACAGTAGCAGGTGGCAGAGCCTGCACAGGAAAGTTAAGGCTCTGTGCCTGATTTTTGAGTGGTCATGAAGTTGTGAAAAGCACTTATAAACTGTTCACAGTGAATAATTAGGTAGGCTACAGCACCTTTAACTATGTTTAAAGGTTTTTTTCAAACATAAATCATTTATTAAGAAATCTTTCAGTGATGGATTAAATTGCTTGATATTATTCACAAAATGGCAGAAGATTGAATTAGATTTTTGTATTATTTTTGTAAGTATTTTGATCATCAACTTGAAAAAAAAACTACCAAATACTCCTCGATAAATCTTTTCAAGCATGTTTAATTTGTCTTCAGATGAGAGCCTTTTCATCTTCTCTTATTCCAGTGGAGATCTGCTTTGAATGCACCCAGATACTGAAGCATTATTCACATTATTCATCTGACATTCTGGGCTTTGTGTTGTTGCTGTCCGTGGAGTTGACCGAGAAGTCACAGTGAGGAGTCAAAGAGCGATAAGACGCAAGAAAATACCACGTAGAACTGCAGCTGTGATTAATCCCATTTTTAAGTCGCTTCTTGCTCTGTGACTTTATCTGAAGCTCTGTGTAACCTTCTCATGAGCTTAAAGCCTCTCCTCTCTCTCCTTTCTGTCTCTCTTCCTCTCTCAACCTTCTTCATTTTCTCATCCTCTCCCTTTCCCCTCATTTCCTCCACTCTATTGTACTCTCTCTATTACATCTTCTCTCAGCCCTGTTCTTTCTCTCTGCCTTCTTTCCTTCCTCCTGGTCTGGTCTTCTATCTCTCCCCTCCTATCTTTTCTCTCCTCCTTTGCTTTCCCTTTCTTAACTCACGTCTCTCATTTCCCCTTCATCTCTCTGCTCCCCTTTCTCTCCACAGCTCTGTTTCTATGCTTTCTATATCTTTCTCTCCTCACCCCCTTCCTCTCTCTCATCTCATTCTCCTCATTCTCTAATCCCCTCTTCCTCTTCCTCCTCTCTATCACATTTCCTCCTCTCATCTTCTCCTCTCTCCCCTGTCTGTTAAAGCTACCTCCTGCAGCTTTTGTCTGAGGTTAAATGACCCCACTCAGTAGAAGCGCAGCATCAGGGGAAGAGATAACCTTTGAGAGACTCTTCTAATCTATAGTCTTCACACAGCTCCTTTGTCCTGGAGCCTAAAACATGGTTTTGCCAGCTGCCACAGAGACAACAGTCTAAAAATGTACCATGTTACGCAGTCTATAGTGGCTATAGTTACAATTCTTAATGAATGGGGTTTGTCAAAATCAAATAATTCAATATTTCCAGCTATATCAATGGGCTCCCAATGTGAAAAATCACAAAGCGCACCTTTAAGGCAAACATGACTAATTATTATTATTGCCAAATTGCAGAACATATAGGTAAAAGCAACAACACACCCATGGAGATAAGCAGGTTGTGTACCTCCACTTGAAAAGTTGCACCTTCAGTGAATCCATAAAAAATGTAAAAAACAAAAACAGATAATTTGTAAGAAAACTAAATGCTATGTGAATCTTGCCTGTATTATTATGACTTTTATGTTAAATGTGACAAATTGTTCTTGTTTCTTGCCTGAATTTTGCCTCAAGTTCTTTCCTGTCTATATAAAAACTTCAATCTTCTTCAGCGTGTAGTCAGCCACAAAAGGAAGTTTCTCAAAAGTGACTAATGAATTAACTGTGTTTCGCCTTCCAACTGTGCAGACCTACTTCCATTCTAATCCGGTCTTGGTCTAAAATGTAAAAATAATGAATACAAGACCTCAATTACAGTCCAGCACTCCACACAGCTGCTCCTCACAGCCACCACCAGAAATATTTTATTAAACCTGCGGATAAAGGCTTATTTTTATCAGCGCCTTTGCTACCTGTTCAGCTATTCAGAAAGGAATTTATCGCCACCGGTTGCACTAAACCACTTTGAGGTTTTGTGTTACTTAGCGGAGGTATGGACAACGAACAAAACTGAATTAAAGTTGTCATCATTCTGTTGGACTTGAGGGACAGTCGATGTTTGTTTGCCCAGTGATTTTTTGTGTGTTTTGAGTGTGGAGAGAGGAGTGGAGTGTGGGAGGGCTTTATTGTATTTTTTGTTTTTTTTTGTTTTTGTTTTTTGGGGCTATTTTTGTTTTTATTGTGTAAAATTTTAAAATTGAGGGGAAAAAATTCATCATCATTTTGCCCCCACATAGGCTACACTTTTTGCTCATTTATATATTTCTCTCTACAAAACCTGCCACGTGATGTAAGGATGAGGTCTTTTTATGACTTATTGCTAGACTAGTGACCATGGCCTTGAGCTGCAAATCTGGGCAATAAAAGGTTTTGGACGTGTGTATAGCTATAAAAGTCTAAAACTATAGATGTATTAAATCACCACCCTGCCACGATAAAACTGTACAACAAATACAACTAGTATTACTGTATGCATGTCAGATTTGCAGACTGCACATTTACTAAAATCTATAAATTCAATGTAAAGCAATACCGGATTGCTTTAGTTGGTAGTAATAGTGGGGAAAAGTCACAGGGTAAGATCAAATATAATATCTAGTATAATAATGCAATTACATGATACAATATTTATTGATATGGATATGAGAATGTGTTTATATTTATTCATTTTTACTGCTGCAGTTTTGCTCTATTGAAGTTTTATTGTATTTTGTACAATGATAATAAATCAAATCAAAATCTAATCAATACATAATACATGGTTCATAACATCAGTGCAATGACATGATGCACAGAGACTACAGAGTCAATATAAACTGCACATTATAACTAAGTATACATATTTTAAATAAATAAATACATATAAAAATATAAATATATATATGACCAATATACTTATACCATAATATGTAGAAAAAAGTATAAAGGTTTGCCACACTGCCCCCTAACTAAGGCACGAGGGGGAAAAAATCTGTTTTCCCTATGTTGCCATTCTTGTTTTAATGATATTGATCTTCAAAAATCCTCCAAAAACTTCTTAAGGATATCAAGCTTAATATCGATCATTTAAAATACATTTTTACTCTCACCGCCTTTTAAAAAAAATCTGAAACCATTCCAAGCAAATATCTTGTCCATGTGTTAATTGGAGTTTGAGCAGAGCAAATGTGAACAATGATCAGCATGACGCTGGGAAGAAGCCAGGCTAAGTCCCCCTCTGTAAGCTATAGCATTGATTATCCCGTTACCATGGCACCTGTCAATGAGCGGTGTAAATTAAGCAACAAACTGATGCTTTGGATCGATTGAACTGGCTTTTTCAGCAGATTCAGTGGGCACTTCACAGTAAAACAGATGTGCTATTAAAATCAAGCAAACTATCAGTTACAAAGAGGCTAATTCCAGGTTTGTGTTTGATTGTAATCTGCTTTATAATTAGCTGTGCACAGCGGTCAGGTTTAGTCCATTTAATGATGTGTGCCCATTGTACGCGAGAAAAACTATCCATCCATCCATTTTCTTCTGCTTTATCTGGGGAAGACAATAAGATAATAAAAGCACATATTCTACAATTTAATTTTTTTTTATAAATTATTATTTCAAATTTGTCTTTGAGCAAACAGACCAATATTTGCTCGCACAGATTTTAAAATTCAAATTTCTGTTAAGTTTTGTAAATATAATAATAAAATGTAAGCAATGATAGTGTAAATATACAGCATTATTATTAGTCTGCTGAAAAAGAGAAATCTGATCTGATATTTAAATGACCCAGGATTTTTTCTGATCTATGTTATAATGTTGTTTCTTCATCAAAAAAAAAAAAAAAACATATCTGGAGTTGTGTATTGTTTCATTCACACCTGATTTAACACACAAACCCTGCATATTTAAGCTGAGTTCTTCCCTCAGACAAAAAGCAGTGTGAAGAGTGAATTTTGCATAATATAGGATCTTTTTTTTATGACTCCCCGAGCAATTCCAAAAAGGAGTAATTTTCTCCTTGTGTCGTCTATTCTGTTGTTTATTTAGAACATTTTTTGCTTGAAGCCAAAAGTGATCACTCATAATCACATTCCTCCAGCTCAAACACTATTCTCATCATGCTGACTGCTCCATCTCTCTCCTCTTCGGAAGAAAATAAAAAATTCAAATATATTCCAATAAAAAAAATGTAGATAAAATTTGTTTCAAGGCTACCACAAATGGTCAATAAGTGTTACAGCTGTGTGTGTACAAATGCAGAGAAAGATGCCACTAGCCGCACTTACGTAACACAGTAGGTCCTGATGCTAACTGTCGCCATAGCAACTAAATTAGTGGCTGGATAAGTCTCTCGTTTGCCTCTTGCTTACCCATTATCACATTGCATCTGCTGCAATATTTTTGTCCCCCTTCTCCTCATGTCTTCCATCAAAAACAATCAATTGCAAGTGAGATTAGATTCAAAATAAATATTTAGTTTACAGTGCAGTTTAAGAATGTTTATAGGGGAATTACCTTTTTGGATAGAAGACTGAAATATAGACTGAATTAATACAAAGATCATATGCTTTTCAGGACATATTTAAGTGGATATGACAGGTTAACTAACTAATTTCACAAAATTGTTATAATTAAAGGCGCACTATGTAACTTCTGGAGGGTCTACTACCTGCTTGTCTCCACGGAGATGTTATTTCCTTGCCTGGAATCTTCCATGGTAAGACATATAGTCTTTTTATAGCTCAAAAATACCCTACAAACATAAATTCATACCATGTCCAAGCTTGCTTCTCCATAGATCTGACCATTAACCTGTCTCCATTGTGATCAGTAGTTTATTTCCATACTGTGGAATAATCAGAGCCCTCTACCAGAAAAGTTACACAGTGCACCTTTAAGAATTTTAAAAATTGGCCAAGTGGCTTTAATTGCAGTTCCAGGTTGGACAGACCAGCAGCAAATAGCCTATGACATTCGTGGGGCTAAGTCCATAACTGTTACCTAGCAACCATAATGTTAACATGGACCAAAACTAATTTGCACAATATGATTGGAATAATAAGAATAAATAAAAATACAATTTTTCCCACACACTGATACTTAACAGATGTAAACAAAGTAAAAGTTATAAAGACATGAAAGCCAATTATATGGGCTTTAACAGCTTTTAGACACAATAAAACCCCATGAAGAGAAGATATTTTGTTCTCTGTAAAAACTGTATATAGTCTATTACCAAATACCTAGATAATTTTACCTTTTTTCATTAACTAGTTTTGATTATTAACATGTTGATTCAGTTGCAGTTAATCTTGCAGCTCCAGTACAAATATTGGTTTGAATAATCCCCTTTTACAAATGTGTTCTTTATACCTCCTCTCTAGCTCTCTCACCATCTCTTCCAGTTTGTCTGTGTCAATCAAACTGCCGCTTAATTAGCAAATTAATTAGTCTTGCCAATTCACCACTGACTCCCATCTCTCGTCAGTCAACTCTCCCTTAGCTTGCAGTGTCACAAATGAAATTATTCCAGATACTACAACGCTAAATATTCTGCAAGTAGCTTAGTTTGTGTATAGCCTTTTTCTTCCAGCTCTCCTCTCTCCCTCAGTCTCTCACATCCACCCACGGACATCTCAAGTCTGTCCTACCATTAGTGCCGGCCTGATCTCTCCAGCACACATTTCATGATTATTCATTACAAAAAACAACAGATATTTGAGTGACGCACTAGTAGGACAAGTCTTTCTTCACCTCCTCATGCTGTTTTCATCTTGTCCATCTCTTATTGCGCTGAAGTGCTGGCTAATGACCACGGTGCATAATTCCTCGTTACCCGAAGTCTCCCCTCCGCCTCCTCATCCCCCCATCTCCCCTTTAATTGGTTGATTTGAGATTCTAAATGTGATGTCAGACTCTCATGGGGGCAGGAGAAACCTTTATTTCAATGCCAATCATATAATATTCTAAAGGTGCATAGTGTACCTTTTCTGGTGGAGGGTCCGTCAAAAGTTTTTCTCCATGGAGATGTATTGCTTTGTCTGGAATGTTTCACAGTATGGCATTAATCCTTTCTATTATCATGGAGACAAAAACAGAGCAAGTCACAGGTCAGATCTGTGGAGTCAGAATGGCTTTTCTAGGTATTTTTGAGCTATAAAACCACCTGTAATTGAATAAATGTAAGGTACAGATGTTTAATGCCATACTGTGGAAAATTCCAGGCAGAGCAATGACATATCCATAGAAACAAGCAGGTTCCCCCAACCTAACAGTTACATAGTGCACCTTTAAAGGAAAAGAGTACATACATTTTTACCACATTTATATAAGTATTAAAGTTCAATATGTGGTGCCATTTTGAAGACAGTTGACCATTCAAAAGATACATTTCGTTTTGTATTATTAATTGCTATGGCAACAACTGTAACTTTTCATAATTCTGGATCCATGGACATGTTTATGATACAAAAAAGTGTATTTTCTAATAGTCATTATATGATAAAATTTCTCCTACCTTAACAATAGTAATGATATAATTGAATAAAATAGAACAGAGTGTGAAAAAATATTAATATATCAATGTATTTATGAAGTTTTACCAATATTGAAGACTGATGATTCACTATATACCAAGGTATCAATATTTTTTTTTGTATTTTTCATTTGGCTCATTTTACAAAACATAATTATAACATGAATTTGTTGCCTATTTGAACTTGTTCAAATACTAATTAAATACTTATGCTATTGGATTTGTATTGGAAATGCTACAACTAATTATATATTGGTAGTATTATTGGTATTGCCAATGGTACACAGAGCATTTCTAAACAGGGGGGCTATAGAGTGTGTAATCCCTCAGTGGTGCAGGTACGATACAATCCATAGCAAAATAAAATTCAATTCTGTCAAATGAACATAAAGAATAAAAAGTAACAAACAAAGCAATGGCGTGTATCTGTCATAACAGTGCCCATGCTTCCGTGTCATGCAGCTGAAATCTGTCACCACCAAAGCAGTAAAGTGGTGATTATTCCACGCAACAACACAAAGTCAATTGTGAAAACCACTGTCCTTTGAAATGATGACTAGCTTTTGAATCTGAATGTGACAAGAGAATGACAAAGACTTATCAAAACAAATCAACACAAAAAGACATGGGATTTTAAGGGATAGAAACACTGATCAATATTGCATTTAGTCAGCTAGGTGTTTGTTTATTTTTTTGTTTATTACCTTGAAAAACATGCATTCTTTCTCTCCACAGATCTGATTTGTAAATAGTCTTGCAGAATACTTTGTGCAATGAAAATAAATCAGCTAATAGCATACTGTGGACTATACCTTCAGGGAGTGTGCAATGTCCTTTGGCACTTTAGGCAGAAAGGCCCCAATGAATGTGCAAAATATGCTAATTATGGAAATGGTGCAATATTATCAAATGTTGAATGGCTGTTTTTCTTATGAACTGCATTAATTGATGTGTCCACTGTGTGTGTACTGTATGTTATATGTCTCTATATGTGGCATGAGTACCCTTGTCCCAAGATAAATTTCTCCCAAGGGAGACAATAAAAAATAATCTAATCTAATCTAATATAATCTAACCTAACCTAATCTAATCTAATCTAACCTAACCTAACCTAACCTAATCTAATCTAATAATTAAGCAAACCAATAACTTTGGTTGATTTTGTTAGATTGGATAACAATTATGATACACTCAATTTTGATTTGATCTTAGAGTGACAATACAGTGTATGCCCATCACTATATTTAACCATAGTAGAGGAAAAGGTTAACTGCAATAAAAAAATAAAAATAAAACTTTGCCACATAAGAACTGAGAAAGCCGCGTATATACTGGGAGCTGAGATGTTTTGGGTATACAGTGTAAAACCCGGTAGCAGAAAAATGAAAATCGAGGTGGTTAATTTTGAGCCAAGGCTTATTTCTCACACCAGAGGCTCTTTCATTGCAATCTGTGACACTTGAATCCAGAGACCTATCCATGGGTTTCATAATGATGAAAAATTGGGACTGTTGCCTTAGAGATTAACTATTTGAAAACAAAATATTATATTTTTTTAATGAAAAAGGAAAAAGCACTCAAAATTAAAGACTGATTTTTTTCTGTTTAGGATCCAGAGCTACCAATGGCTGATAAGATCTGCTGATATGTTTGGGCCAACATGAAGAGCCGATTTTAATTATTTTTAATTGACTAAAAACTCACCAACCGCCCTTTTTTCACCACAAACCCATGCAACAGATGTGTAGTCACGTCTTCAGCAGTTATGTATTTGTACTAAGTGTTCAAATAAAGCTTTATGGGTATTTTTAAGATGCGGGTCACCAAAAACAAAAACAAAAAAATCGGCCAGTTGAGGTTTAAGGATGATAGCCAATGCAGTAAAGAATCCAAATATCGGTCTATCTCTATCAAAATGTTGCATATCTGAATAAGCTGAAACCATGGGACAGGAGTTTTTCTAATGAAACTATTTTGTATCACTTCTTAGAGCCTCCTTTATTGCATCAATAAATGTCCACATCTTTGCACTCTGCTTCCTTCCACCTGCCATTAGTGTAGAAAATGTCAGCCCTTTACATAACCTGAGGCGCCATGGTCTCCTTAACAATGCAGCTGTAACTATGACGATAAGCATCTCCACTGATCCCACCATGGGCTGTTTTCATCCCGTCTGAAAGTGCAGCGTAACTTGTGCTAAAAGGCTAACGGGTTACCATGACAACAGTGGGAAAAAAAAGAGGAAAGTAGGAAAGTTGATGGTGAAACATTCATGCCAAAGGAGAAACATTTGAATTTGTTTATGCTTTTTTATAATACAATCAAGCCAAAGGAGGTTCATGAAAATATGGTCTTAGCTTGGAATAATAATATACTGTTGTGCCCCTGGGCAAGACACCTCATCAAGCTTGCCCGTTTGAATGAGTTACTGTTTTGGTTGGACTATCATTGGTAAAGAGTGACAAATGCCAAATGCCAAATGCCAAATGTATATAATAAACTACCCCAGAGCAAAGAGGGATTTCCAACATTAAATGTGTACTGAGTAGGAAATGAATAAAAAATGAACTAAAGACATGGTGTGTAAAATGCTACAAAAATTTACAATTTGCAATTGCTCTAATGTAAAGGCATAATACTGCTAAGCCACATATAGACAAGACAACAAGAGAACAGACATATATTTAAAATGAACAGAATTGATCTTAATTTACAACATGATTGCAAGACCATTCACAATTTCTATTAGGTCTGAAATCTCATTTCCTCCAAACCTCCTATTCAAGCAGTTTTCCAATAAAAGCGCAATATTGTGTATAGTTATTGAAATTCACCAAATCCAATTTCACAATTATTTATTTAGACAGAGTAGAGCCAGAAAGAGAAGATGGTTTCCAGAAGCGCTGGTCGAGGGCCAGAACAAAACGTAATGTTTTTGGCCCATCTCCATAATGCAATTCACAAGATTTTTTAGCAATTGATCAGATGTGTGCTAAACGAGCCTGTAAATATCTTGCAAGCACAAAAGCAAAGCACAAATGGGAATTGGCTGTAAAATATACCAAAAACTGCATAAACTGAAACTGCAAATTTTAAAGGGCCCATATTCCACTATTTTCTGATCTATGTTTAAATGTTGTTTCCTCATCAAAAACATACCTGGAGTTGTGTTTTGTTTCATTCACACATGTTTAACACACAAACCCTACATATTCTGAGATTGTGCACCGCATCCTCAGTGCCTGTAACCCAAGGCTGGTGAGTGGGCTCCGCGGCACTGTCACCACGGTGGAACAGTCCACTGCTGCCTCTGTTCTACTGACTCCTCGACTTCGTCCATTGTGTGACTGACGCGGCGCCACCAGCGTTTACAGGATGTTTACAAAGCTCTTATTGCGTGGTCTGTTTGGGTTTCAGGCCAGGTGGAATTGCTGAAATAAAAAAGGATAGCACAAAATATGAAAACAGGAAAATACCACTGTGTAATCAATTTATTTTTTATTGTCAAAGTAACTGTAATCAAATTACCACTCATTGAAACAATAACTGTAACGGAATACAGTTACTCATAATTTGTATTCTGATTACGTAACGCCGGTACATGTAATCCGTTACTCCCCAACACTGACAATTACTGTTACCCAACTGAAAAATCTTTGGTCCCTTTGTTTCTGTCATGTGCGACTTAAGACCTCCAGTCACACTAAGAGATTTTACCAAAACTAATTTAGTCTTGGTCATAATTTGACAATTTCAAAATACACTCAGCACGACAGGGACTAAAGATGTTCCCATCTGAACAAGGAGGTGGTTCAAAAGAAATCTCTAATTGGTCAGAAAAAGTTAAAAAGAGACATATTGTGCTAAATTGACTTTTTAGAGCTTTTAACCAGGTCAAAGTTGTTTCAAAGTTGTATTTAGTAATTAGTGTAATTCGTGCATGTTTGAGTAATCTTTATACTCCTGTATTCAAGACGTCATTGCTTCTTAATTGGTGATACACATAGGATTCGGTGTAACCACAAATTAATGGCAAAAAAATTTGCTGCTCGTTAGTCTGATCTGCAGCTATACGTAGGCTGACAGCGTGGTCACTGGGCACTACAATTTTCCAACCTGTAAATCAGTGGACTTGCTTGTATTAAAGGTGCACTGCACAATTTTCTTGTGGTGGGTCTGCTACCTGCCTGCCTCCATGGAGATGCTATAACTTTGTCTGGAATGTCCATGGATAGAAGCAGGTGAGGGATGCGCCACTAGAAATGTGACACAGTGCAGCTTCAAGTCATTTTAGATCAATATTGCTATCTAAAATATCCAAAATACAACATAATGATCTACAAGTGCCAGAGATTATAACTAAGTAGCAGACAAAAGCATAATATGTCTTCTTTAAGTTTAAATGTCGTTTCATCCAAATACTCCAACTTTGACAAGTTGATTTAAAACAACAAATTTAGCATTTTACTGAGGGAACCATTTTGTAAAGAGTGCTGCTTTTCTCGTCATTAATGTGATACAGCTCCTCACAATTAGACAGCTGCGTTAGTGATGAAGAGTGTGAGTTGTTTCATCTTGGTGTAAATCAATAAAGCACAGGATTTGTTTTCCACAGTTACTTAGACGCACACGCAGAGCCTAACCCACCCACGCGGCAGACTGCTCAGAAATACAGCGGCTCCTCTGCTGCATCACCACTCACAGGCAGACAGACTAAAGGCAGTGGGGGGTAAAGCAACATCGCCATGGAGACAGGCAGTCCACCATAAAAGTTACACAGCACACTTTTAAGAACCATGTACAATAAAAATATATAGTAACATCAGGTAAAAAGTCCTTAGTTAACCTTGAATAAAATGTGGTGGGGGGTATAGCTGTCCAGAATTGTATATACGCTGCTTCTCTACCAATGAGTCCATGGCAGAGTTTAAAATGACTGTCAAGAATTATTGTAAAAAATATATATACTAAAAAATTGAATGCCAGGGTGGCTGAGTGGCTACTGCATTCATGCTTCACACAGCAAGAAGTTTACTGTGCGGAGTTTGTATTTCTCCCCATGTCTGGGTGGGTTTCCTCTTATCTGGCCAGGCAAAACCACACGCTTTGACAAAACTTTACAAAGACAAGTAGATCTGGAGCCAAATCCTGACCCCCTGATTTCAGAGGGCATGATTGACGGGCAGATTAACCAATCAGAGAGACGTATGTTCCATTCACATCAAAAACAAACATGGCTAACATAAAAAAGGAGAAAAACTAAATAAAGAACTGAGAAACACTATGGATTTTTATAGAATCAACATTTTCGAACCCCCAATTTTTAGGTAAGGTAAGGTTTATTTATATAACGCTTTTACACAGACACATGTCCCCAAAGCGCTTTACACAGCATTTTTTCATTCACTCCATACCCGGTGGTGGTAAACTACTGTTGTAGCCACAGCTGCCCTGGGGCAGACTGACGGGCCAAGCGGCGCCAACGGTCCATCACCAACACACACTCACACAACTCTCACACCTACAGTGCATGTTTTTTGAGTTGATGGGGGAAACCCATCCAGACACGGGGAGAACATGCAAACTCCACACAGAAAGGCCCAGGGGACCCGGGGATCGAACCTGCAACCTTCTTGCTGTGAGGCATGAGTGCTAGCCACTCAGCCTTATTACGAGAGGAGGAGGCTTCCGTATTTGAGAGACACGTGGTACAAATTAGAAACTATGGTTGGATCATCTAAAATTTGGACAGAGGTTTTTCTCATACTGTCCTATTCCAGTCCCTTCTGGATTCGAACAAAATGCAAAAGGGACTGGCTGGTCAGGCAAAGTTTCCCCCATTCAACCAAAAACATGCACAATGGTAAAATCTTCCAGCTAAGGCAGTGCTGACCAAGCCCATCAATAAAATCACTGGGGATGGGTCCCCTTGAGCATTGAAGGATGGGTCAAATGCAGAGAACCTTAACCTAAACTTTAACTAAAATAAATATCAAAAGTAGATATTTCTTGTGATGATGTATAGTGACATAATAAAAAGGGACAGACAGGAATCAGAGCTGTAGTCTTTCCAGTGTTACTTGTACTTGTATAAACTTATTTACACTTTTGCTGTAATGCTTTCCTTTCATTTACAAAGGTGTTTATTCATGTCACTCCTAAAAGATGAATGATTTAAGAGTAAGTGAAAATACATTTCTACCTGTGTACCTTTCTGTCTACCTAACTCTGCATATTGTCCCACCATCTCCTAATCAATCAGAAAAACAAACCCATTCAATATCATTGATCCTGGCGACAGCATCACTCAATTAAGCAGTACTTCTCACAGCAACTGAACCAAATAACATGGTTGATTTTCCCACCTTCACTGCTCCCCCTGAGCCTCATGGGAAAACAGCACAGTGCACTTTAATGAGGTACCGCCTGGCAGCAACGCCGAGGTAAACGAGCATCAAAATACTGCCATGACAGTTATTTTGTTTTTTTTATCCACAACAAAGAAGAACAAAATGAAAGAATAGGCTGTTAACTTTGTGAGAGGAGCTGCGTTTAGACATTTTTGTTTCCTTGACTTGAAGCATCTGGTGAGACAGAATGCAGCTACATCTGGTCTGAGTTCTGTTGTGTGATAGAGTAGGTGTGTGACAGTTACAGTACACATAAATGCAAATGTGTTATTCAAATATTAAACATGATAATATGGCGTTATATGGCAGGTCCACTGTGTAGAGCAGGACAGCACCTAGTGGCCATTATGGAAATTGCAATTGTCCACTGTACAGTACTCAATACCTCTTTACATTTATTGATATTTAAAGATTCTCCAACTTTGTGCTGGTACTGGTTAGTACTTGGATAGGAGACCCCTGGGAATACCAGGTTCCACAGTGGGACACCAGTATTTATTTAATTTATGTCTACATTAACCAGTTAATATAGTATAATGGTGAAATTAAAATATATATAGACTGTATGATTCAAATCATTGTATACATGTCCTACAGTGTCCTTGTTTTGCTCTCACAAACAAGTCAAGGTTGATTCAATCCAGGCTTAACTTAATCCAATTCTGTTTGATCAATATGGCCTTAAGGAGCAGAAAATGATCTTTTGTGTTTTGAAGATAAGAGACGGAGACGAGAGGAGGGAGAAATGGGTCCACAGAGAGATAACATACTCTAAATATTGTCTCCAATTTGGCACAAAGCAGGAAGCAGATAAATATGTTTTCTGATATACCTCAAGCACTTTATGAGCCAGGAGGCACACAAAGAGGAGAGGTTCAGTGAAACAATAACAAAAATATAGGCCTTATAGTTTTTCAAAGAGAATCATTACGGTTTTCAAGTATTATTTCATTTTGGTCTGTTTAAAAGAACCTCTATTTGGAAAAAGATTTTGGGATGGCCAGACATTTCAGCCGATAGTGATTAATATTTTTTAAATCTATAGCCCCAAAAATGAAAGTTGTAGTCAAGTCCCCAAATTTACTTTTCTGTTTTGTAAAAGTAACAGAATGTATTCTCACAGATATATTATAAATTCTTGTACTTTTTAAAATGATTGTGTAAAGATACAGAAACCGCTTTAGCTTCATTACTATTCTAGCTTTAACTGAAATGGAAAACATAGCATAAAAGTATTGTGTTGATATAGCTGGAAAATGTAGCTACTCTGACCTAAAAAAAAGCAAGTAATAATAATAATCTCCTTAATATTACTGACAATAAAATATCAAACATCCCCAGTAAACGTCAACTGGCATGAGAAGAAGAAGGTGGGAAAGTTTTCAGTAGATTTAATAATTAGCCTTAGAAAGCAAATAAAACAATGTCTAATAATAAGAACCATGTAAAATAAAAAATATAAAAAAAGGACAGAAAAGTTAACCTTGGATATAATGTGCCATATACACATATATCACCACATTCTCTGGCCTGTGGCTCTGAGTTAATCTTCTTAGCAAATCACAAGGTTTGATTGTTGGACCTGAGCAAAGTTCAACTAACCACAAGAGCTGCTGCAACAAATGACACACAGAAGGTATCGAGAACGGGACACAGATTCATGTTATGAATATGTGAATCTGGAGACAATTATGTGTTTATTTATGTGAATTATATTAGTTCTATATGGGCACAGATGTTTTTCTTCACAACGTTGGATACCAAATGGACTTGAGAAGGATTTGAAATATTGTCATCTTTTTTCGGGAACACAGTGTAAGTACATGCAAACTGCTACAAATCCTTCAAACATACTTACCAATACTTGAATTTTGTAAAATTAATGACCAATTAGTGAAATGTATACAAGCAAATAGGATAGCTTTTAGACTCCATAAAATGCAAATACTACAAAGAAACTTAAAAGATACCAGTTTAATCTAATCTGAGGCCTACATGTTCATTGTCTGAGGCGTTAGATTGTAATAACAGCATTTTCCAACGTTAAACTCACTTTAATTGGGATGAGTTTATTGGCGACAGCAGCGGCCTTAATGAAAAATGACCGCACTCAGTATTCAGACCTTGAGTCCATGACAAGATCGAGTCCAAATGCGCTCGAGTCCGAGATGAGACCAAGATTCCGCTTTGGCGGAGAAGGAAGTCCAGTGGTGTGGGGGTGTTTACTGGTGTGGGTCCTGCTGCGGGGCGCTCCTTGGTTAAGGGGGCGTGGGGGTGTTTTGCAGCGGAGTTTGTTCGTTTGAGTGGAGCTCGTATGCTGGAGTCGTGCGCGGTCGGAGGTGTCATGTGGTTGCGCTCGTGCTGGGCAGGTGCATTTAGAAAGTTTAACTCGTCAGTTACGTCTGTGCGCAGCTCCTTATTGTGCTGCAGAAGCACTCGCACAGATGCGCCTGTTTTGTTTTCCACGTTCGCACGATGAAATATTTAATCGCAAATGCGAGTGAAATGGGCGCACTGTAGAGCCCTGGTCCTAGTCTTGGTTTAGTCCGCGACCGAGCCCCGGGCTCTGCGGCCGCGTTTAGTCCAGGTTTAGTCCTAGTCCTGGTTTAGTCCGCGGCCAGCTCCAGGCTCCGCGGAGGAACTCAGGGGGATATAAGCAGGAGGCGGCGGCGAGCGCGGCACAGAGACGGCAAAACAAGCGAAGCGGCGAAACCAGAAGTAAACGTAAGCATTATAGCGATATATCGATATGCCAGAATTCATATCGAGTTTCGAAAATATCTCGATATATTTTAAATATCGAGATATCGCCCACCCCTGTGTCATACCCACATAAAGTGACATAGTGCACCATTATTAAACTGTATTTCAAACCAAATGACCAAAATTCATGCTTTTATCCTCACCTGCTGTATTCTGCTGTATTCTGCAGTGTCCTGGTTTGGTGATGGAGGTTTTAGCTGCGCCCTGGGCTGACCTGGCTCTCTTCTTCAGACACATCACTGAATCAGGCTCAGGGGAGGGCATCCGGTTTCCTCTGGAGCTCTGTGGACTTGTGCTGTTCGTCTCTGTATGTCTCATTCTCCTCCAGCTCATCATTTACTTTCACTGGAAACTCAGACAGGGTAAGAATGAGAGAAACGTCTGGTCATAGCCTATAATAACCCTGGGGCTGAGAGGCCTATCCCTAGGGTTCAGAACAATGAGAAATAACTGTTTTAAACAAAGTATTAATGTTTCCCATTCAAATGTCTCTTGAATGGGAAAAAATCCTCAGAATGTCGGAAGCTGAAACTACGACAGAGCATTGGGGCCATTCATGAAGGAAAAAATATTCTTTGATATGACGAGATTAAAGTCAAAAGTCGGCATGTCGATATTAAACTCGAAAATGTCAAGAATGAAGTTGAAATTAGATGTCGACTTTAATCTTGATGTGTCGACATGTCAACTTTAAACTCGACATATCAACATTAAACTCGAAAATGTTGAGAATAAAGTTGAAATCAATGTGAAGATAAAGTCGACTTGATTTCAACTTAATGTGTTTATTGTAACTGGTCTTTGTGGTTCATTGTATGTCTACACCACAGACCGTATATATGATATACGTATGATATACATATTCTTTTATACAGTCTATGGTCTACACTTGATATTATGTTTGTATCTGTATGTGTACTGTTTTATGGAGCCTGCCTTAGGACAGCGGATGCAATTTAGCTATTGTGCTAATTCTGGCGTATTTACATTGATGCTTACCTGCTCATATGTTGATTAATATGCATTGTCCTAATTCAATAAAAAAAACAAAAAACAAAAAAAACAACAACTTTATTCTTGACATTTTCGAGTTTAAAGTCGACACATCAAGATTAAAGACGTGTAAAGTATCTTGTACTGTAAAATAAACCTCATGTCTAAGAGTTTTCTTTCCTCTTTTGTCAAGTTGAAACAGAGTTGTCGATGAGTATGAGGAGGAGCGCCCTCACCAGGCCGACCTCCAGAAGTGCAGGATGTAAGAGTTTATGATCCACACCTGCCTGGATTTACATCATCTGTGAAGGATTATTTTTTGTGAGCGATAAGAAGCAAAATTACAGCCTTCATGGATTTATATTTATATGTATATTTATATATATATACAGTCTATGTCTGCCAGGTTACATTTTCATATTTGACTTTTGAAGCATTTTTGTTGGTATAAGCTTGTATTTCAATAGTTACTTTTCTTGAGTTTGTTTATGTACCATTTTCTTTAAAGATCTTTGAATGCAACTCATAAAACACACTATAATGGAAAAAAATGGAAAAAGGACAGTAGTGCACTCATAAAATATAACAATGCTTTATTATTAAACAGTGTAACATAAGGAAACCGTGGATGTGTGTGGGGAGACACAAGACACTGAAACTGCTAGATAAAGTTCTACTGCAATTATCCAATGGCTAAAAGGAAAACAATAGGGCACATAGCTGGTTTTAGTATAAAATTTTTAGGAATATTTTCCACATATATTTGAGAAAATTTGGTTTCACTGTATATCACCCGTTCATGCATGTTATTCAAATTTTAATAAAAACATGTGGATATTTTCAAAGATGTCCTTTTTTAAGCACACAATAAAAAAATAATCCAAATATCTATTCATTTTGGAAAACCAGAACCATACGCCCCAAAGCTCCTGTGATCAGACGAACAGTGGTAAAGCCCAAGCCCAAGAAAAGACAATGTCATGGAAAAGGAAATACAACGGCTGGAACTTGGGATGTCCTCAAGCATTTGATAATATTGAAATCATGGCCCAGCAGTCAGCACTACACCAGTTTTACAGAGAAGACAAATGTCAAATAAAACCAAAACATTTTTGGAAAAGCGTGGGCCTCCACAGCTGCCCAACAGCAACTTCTTAAATTCGTTTTCTACTGTTTTGCCTCTTTGTAACTAGAGGTTAAAGCTTGTGTGGAATGTCATTAACTGCGTAGTAACAGCAAAGCTAATGTGCCGAGGAAAAGCCGGAATAATTACAATGAATGTTATAAATAAAACCACTTAATTAAGCCACATTTTGAGTCGACAGTGGTCAAATTTCAGGTGGTTCAAAATAAACATTAAATGCAGGTCCAGTCAAAGTTGTTAGATTTCACTGTGACATTTTTCAAACTGCTTTGAGTATTATGACCAACAAAAACATCTGATGAATGTTCCTTCACATGGCACGGTGTCCTTTCAGTCATGTTGTAACTGTTTTGAATGTTAAGTCAGGTTAAACCAAAAGTTAAAACTACAAGCTGTGACTGGATGTTTTTCTTAACCAGAACTTTTATGGAAGTCATGGAGGCCTAGACCTGAACATATCGAGACAGTACATTTTAAATGTATTTAACACAAATTAATTCTATAAATCGTGTTACGTTCACCACTGTTGTTTAAATGTGGTAAAGCAGGGGATTAAGAGCTTTATATCCCGTCTGAATTAAAAAGTTAAATGAACAATCTCCCATTTCATTTTCCCAATTATGCAGTTTACAGCACATCTCTCCCAGACGGGTCTATCTCCCACTTTTTTTTGGCCAAAATGTAATAAACAGATACACTGAATGATCACATCTAAAAATGTTTTGAAAAATGTTAAATCCTTTAAACCCAATTATACATTTTCCAAATATGTCAATTTAAAAAGAATTCATAAAACAACTGCAGCTTCTTATCACATTAGGAATGAGGTTGAAAAACTACTTTTATAGAAAAACAAAACAAAAACCAACAGTAGAAAAAAGACATCTTATTGAAAGTTGTAGCTTTAACCACTCTGCTTGGTAAACACATTCTGTATTTACATGTAGTGACAAAGGGCAATGAATTTCCCCCAACAAGCTTACATCAGAAAGGTCCCATGTGGTAGTACTGCCGAACAGTACAATAATTTACCTTGTATTTGCCTTGTATCTACTCTCTTATTTGATTATCAGTGCATCCCTATAGATTTTCATTCTGTGACACATAAGACACACTAACTTCTTTCTTTGTAAAATAAACAGTTAAAGAAAACTCACTATTAAAAAAATAAAAACATGCTACAAATGTTAAGCTAACAAAGTGGTTCTTTTGTTCCCTCGGAGACAGCGGGGATATTATTTTTCTTTGTGTTGAAAATCAGAGGTTTAGATGTGTCCGCTCCTTCTCAGTCAAGGTTTCTCAGTTGTGGTTGTAGGTCAAAGGTCACCATGGCCACTTCAGCTCTGTAAAAACAAAAGTTTAAGGAATTCATTTAGAAATAGAGCACCACTTGGCCACAAGATCTGATAATGTCCAAAAACAACTAGAGGTGGAAGATTCATGGAAAAACGTATAATAGTGTTGTTCATAGTGACTAATTGAATTCTAATTGAGATTCTGTGTTTTCTTAATTGTCAATGATGCTTGTGTGAGTAAAGTCATGTGGTTTGAGAGTTAAGACAACCATTTTACTGTTTTTGGCAGATTAGTCTGTATCGTCATGTTAAACAAATTCATTTTTATTTTGTTGATAATACACAGCTGATCAAAAATAGGAGAAATCTGATCTATTAAAGTCATATCTTTTAAACTAATCATACTTATTTACTGTTGCATTTTGTTTTTACAGTCCTGATACTACTATGATACTACTACTCTACCTAGGTGCAATATTTTTGGGCACTTACAGTGAATAGGCTTCAGGGAATGTGCTTTTTTTTTTTTTCCACAGACAGTTGTAGGCTTCAGGGAGTGTGCAATGTCCTTTGGCACCTTAGGCAGAAAGGCCCCAGGGAATGTGCAAAATATGCTAATTATGGGAATGGTGCAATATTATCAAATGTTGAACTGCATGAATTGATGTGTCCACTGTGTGTGTGCTGTATGTTATACGTCTATGTGCCATGAGTACCCCTGTCCCAAGACAAATTTCTCCCAAGGGAGACAATAAAGGCTAATCTAATCTAATCTACCTTCTGTGATTACCTGTGTCAGTCAATCCTCCTCGTCAGCCAATTCAGTCTCTTTATGAACCACCACTCGGGTTACAGACATGTCAGGATGCTGCTCTTTGGCCTCCTTTATAGCCTGGGCTAATGCCTGCAGTGGCCACGGGCAACCACACAGGGGCAGCATCACACACAGCAGGCAGTGGTGCGGGAAACGTAAACAAAAAAAGCAAAAACAGAAAATGACAAATGCTGGATTTATAAATTAAGTTATTAATCCAAGTTTTTTTTTTTGATCATTAAATCAGATTAATAAGAATCTGATGCGTCAAATGTAAGTTTTCTCATATTTCTTACATTTGCTCATGTTTAAATCCAGCAAGACAAACAAGCAACATAAATGATCATGTATAAGGCACCATGCACAGGTAGGAGCGTAGACTGTATATAAATGGACCTGGCTAACCCGCTAGCTGCCACGTTCCTAATAGAAGGTGGACATGGGAGTCTCCATCAATTGTGGCCCCCTCTCTCTGTAACTGCTGTAGTGAGCCTCATGATTTTGGTCTTAAAATGTTCGTACTAGCCCATTCTACATGAGCCTGATGTTTTTATTTCGCTATTTTGTCCGTAAATAAATTCCTATTCCTAATATGGAACTCTGCTCCAATTTTTTTTCCTTTAACTGCAAGCCTCGATGAACTTTATTTAACTGGAGCAGAATGCTATGGGCGATGTCACACTCTTAGTCCACTTCTTTATACAGTCTATGGTTAGGATACATGTATCAAGTATCATGTATCTAGTTTTCTTATGTGTGGAAAAATGTTACCAAGCTTTAAATATTTCATGAGAACTCAATAGCAAGACAATAATTAAAATACAAATTATTTAAAATGTATGTACAATACGTAAAAAAAAGTGTCTTGGTTTTGAATTCCAAATCAGCGAGTTTATGAACAGACAATGCACCACATTTCACCACAACTTCATTCAAATAACACCTTAAGTACCTAACATGCAAACAATAAAAACACTGGATCATGTTGGACTGTGACAGAATCTATGATCTGTTGTGTGAATAAAACTGACCTCATCATGGTCAATGTCACAGTCTCCGGTGATGACGATGCGCTTCTCAATCCTGGTTTCTGAGAGTCCACCCTTTAGAGTCTGAAAACACAAAAGAAATATGTTTAGTTCAGGTGTTCCCAAAGTGGGGTCTGGGGTTAAATGAAGGGCCACAGAGAAAAGTCTCTGTGCTTAAAAGGAGTAGAAATGGCCATTACTACTGTTCTATACCATTATCTCTCTATTGGATTTTTGTCAGTATTCAAAAAAAAAAAAAAAAAAAAAAATTTAAATTTAAACATCAGCTCTAACTGAAATATACATAAAAAGGGATATGGAGTTGAAAAACACAGTGGGGCACTTATTGTGTTGACATCATAAGGTAAAACAGTGTTTTCAGTTGGAGATAATAACTAAATATGCTGGGTTTGTGTGCGAATGAAACAAAACAAAGCCAGGTATGTTTTTGATGAGGATACAACATTATAACATAGATCAGAAAATAGCATAACAATGGCCCTTTAAAGTTTGAATGAGGATAAGAGCCAGAGCTGTTATCTGAACACACACCTTGGTAATGTGTGTGGTTGTTGTGGTACACAGCGATTCAGAGGTGATTGTCTGAGCGGTCATCAACACTCCGGGCTCGGCATCACCATTTCCTTCCAACTAAAACGACAGAAAAAAGCATCGTATTAAACCTTTGCACTGACAGTAAAAAGTATTCGATCTAGTTTATATTCCTGTGGAGAAATAAGCCATTGAAGTCATGCATTATTATTTACTCAAGCGTCTCTCGTGTGCCTGTCTGTATTGTGCACCTGTGCGGCTTCATATGTGATGGTCTTGGTTTCCGTGTGAACGATGGGCACTTCCTTTGTGGCTATCTCAGTTTTCTGGGCTGCAAACGTGTCTGAAATAGTCACCATCTCAGTCTTTACCACGGGAGGCTAAAGAGGAGGATGGAGAAAGGAGAGAAAGTGGGGGATAGAAAGAGGTTAATACAAAAAGGATTAGACTGTTAGTATTTTGATCATTTGTAACTAACATAATAAAAGGTATGTTTTTTGAATGCAACGAGCTACCAAAAGCTTCTAAGCACTCGGCCCAAATGAGCGAAAAGCATGCAAAAACAGCTCATTAAAGAGCAGAAAGACAACAGTAATGAGATGGTTCATGCAATGTAGTGAGTTCCCTCAACAACAAAGTTACAATATACAACACCCAAGACTTGAGAACACCACAGCACAAACATAAATAAAACATAAAAAGTCAATGGGACGAAAAACAAACCTGTGAATGAAACATGCTCAAATGTAAACATCAAGCATGGCACTGAAATGACGGAAATGACAACTCAAAAATGTGTGGCAATGTTTCAAGTAACAGTTTTTGAAATAGCCAAAGTGAAACAACACTGCCAAACATGTGAAGGACACACAATACAAAAAGATGCATAAACAGTATAACAAGGCAAAAAGCATGCACCCCAAAGCACCATGCAATCCCAAATTAAGCCCCATTTTTGCACAATAATGTAAAGCTCAATGTAAAGTTGGCTGCTATATTGAAATCATTTTATACATGAATAAATACTGAATTGTTTAACGGTGTGTATGATGGCTTTGTAAAGAATAATGTGGCTGTGTAATAGTATGGGGCTTAAATATATTCATGCAAGCAGGAAGGAAAAACCAGCACTGTGAAAAGTAGGAAGTAGGAGGAGCCAAATGGGTGTCTACGTTTGGGGAAAGCTGATGGGCGTTTTTGTAGTCGCCGTGGAGATGAATTTACCTCAGTGCAACAAATAACCTGCGGGTGGTGCTCTGTCTCCACTGTCTCCACTGTGTCCACTGTCACAGGCTGGCCATTAATTTTGGGCTCTTCTTCTAGTGGAGCATCTGGAGCGTCGTCAGGCAACGGGAGGCCATTGGGGGCTTCTTCGGGGGTCACCATGGGGTCATCCGTGCTTTCTTCCATCTCGGGCTCTGCGGCTGGTTTCTCTTCTACTACCACTACTTCTTCTTTGGATTCAGCTACATCTTTGGTCTCTTCTGCCACTTGTTGTGCCTCAGCCGAGGGTGCGTCTTGCGTGAGGGGGGGCAAATCTGCTGGCGTGCCATTTTTCACTTGCTCCTCCTGCTGCTCTATCTCGTCCTCTTTCTCCTCTGGTATTTGAGTATGAGATATAGAAACGCTAACATTCGGATGGTACTCTGCTTCTTCCTCACTTTCGCTTTCAGATGACACAATTTCTCGTTTACAGGATTTCTCCTCCTCGGCTACTGACATGGCCTCTTCTATCTTCACCACTGGCTCGCTTGGCACTTTTTCAATCGTTACAATCACGGGTTTGGTCGTCTTGGAAACTTCTTGGACAACAACGGTTTCTTCAATTTCAACTTCAGTGGTCTAAACGCACACATACGACACACACACACGCATGTTTCACAATGAGATGCACATACACACAACAGACGCATGGAGACAGAAACAAGAGCATAAAATGATCATTGGGGATACAAATACACAGGTTTCACTAAAAATAAAGAGTTGAATGACAAACTGTGGAAGCTTTAAAAATATGTTATAATGTACACAGCATGGATGGACAGATGTAGCCAATGGAGGATGAGGAAAACCATGAAATCTGCATGGAAAGACAACATTAAAAGTTAGGGGCACCTTA
Source organism: Odontamblyopus rebecca (assembly GCA_030686955.1). Lineage (NCBI taxonomy): Eukaryota > Metazoa > Chordata > Actinopteri > Gobiiformes > Gobiidae > Odontamblyopus > Odontamblyopus rebecca. The sequence goes on along the minus strand of CM060673.1, from coordinate 20,283,379 downwards.
ACTGGTTCTTTGGGTTCAGAGGTCACGATTTCGACTGGAGAAGTTTCTGTTTGGGACACGGTGACCTGCACAACAAAAAGGTTTCCATGACAATCACACAACATGGATGAGATCGCCACAGCAACAACTCAAGATGCCACCATTAACAATAAGGGTTAAGGGTCGTATATGTAATTTAATCATCTTCTGGACATTCAATCACATTTTTCTTTCATTTCAAAACAGCAAAACAACACTGCAATATTTGGAACAAAACATTTGGGGAAAAGAAACCGAAAAAGACGAGCAAAAAAACGGAGCTGGGAAAAAAGACAAAAAGTGTTTAGGTAAAAAACATACAAAAAAGCACATCTGTTTGACAAAACATCAAACAGGTAACATATAACAAAAAGCAAAGCAATTTCCTACAGCATTTTATAAACAATACATGCCAATTGGTTCATCTAAACAGCTATTGTCCTCTGGCATTCCCAGCTTGCTCTAAACATGTATGTTTATTGAACATGCTTAGAATGACTTAAAGTGCTCATTAAGGTTGAATGCTTGATGGTACAAAATATTGCAAACATTCACAGATCAGGCAATATGGGTATTTATCATCTGCTTAGCATAATAATATATGCTAGACAGGCAAGGGGCAGGAATTCCCGTTCTAGGCTGTAGGACATGACAGAAATCAAACTCCATGCTAATGAAACTAGCAGGAGCACCTCACTGGCAGAGTGTGTAGACAAAGATGTTGAGGTGTAAAGACCAGAGAAATATCCAGAGTTTGTACCAAAAAGAATTGATGCTATTTCATCCTCAAGACTCTACAGAGACATAAGAACACAAAGATAGAAGAGAATATAGAAAGATGTGTGCACTAGTTTCCACACAATAAGGCAAACACATAAGCTGTAGATGTAGCCATGGGTTTCAGAAAGATGAAAAATTAGGCCATAGAGAAATATATTAATGCTAAAAAAAAAATCTTCAAAACCTATATATGTCACTTATAAGAGATCTGAAACCCATGAATTATAACAAATGTCCTGCTGAAAAAAAATGAATTAGTGTGAAAAATACACTGCAACCACCAGCACTTTTGTTTAAGTTGCAGAGTCACAAACATCCACAGACGTACCACTGGCTGCGGCTGAACGCGTATCGTAGCAGGAGAGGAGGTGAGGCGTTTCTCCCACAGGTTGGGCTGAGGAGGAGAGGAGGGCGGGGCCTCCATAAAGGAGCGCTTGAGCTGGCTAATGCTAGCTTGGTGTTTCAGAACCTCATCCTGGGTCTTATCATGGTCCTATTGGGTTTGGGGTAGAGGGATGATGGGTAAGGAGAGGAGGGGAGTTTGGGTAAGATGAAGAGGGTAAAGGGAAGAGGGGACGGAGTTTGGGTAAAGGGGCGGGAGGGGCAAACTTGGTTCATAAAATATTACAGGAACTTTAGTCTGTCAATCAAAAGAACAATAAGATGGATACCAAGTCTCACTGGAGGTATTTACGTTTTACGATAACACTAATTTCCCTGAGGGTTTCCAGTGAAGGTACTGGCATTTTAAATTGAAGTACTATTTGTAGAATCAGTGCTGCAGTGAAACAGGGCTTCTCCATCTTATTAAGCAGTTTTTCCTCACACCAACACACAACATGGAGCTGATAATGATATTACACCAGCTGTGACCTTTTGGAAAGCACATCATCTCCTAGAGTCAGAATCAGCCAAACACAGCCCGCCTAGAAAATCTGTTAGCTCTACAGCACAATTGTTTCATATAAATTATAATACTGCTTGTTGCTGATGGCAGAAGAGAGATTATTAAGATGTACTAGTGCAATAAATATATTATTTGCTGAATCTCAAACAGTATTACTGAAACTAATGGATGCCACTGAAATAAAAACCTTAATGCAGTATAATCCCAGTGATGAATAAAATAAATAGCTGAATGAAACACCAAAGTTAATATCAAACTACCAAAAAATAATAAAAAGTTCTCCAAAATGTACAAGCTATAAATACTGAGCTCCAAAAAATATCCAGAGGAATCGATATGACTGCAACAGGTCTACAGGGATATACAATTCTTAATACCGTTTTCAGTTCCATGTTGTTCTATAAAAAAGGAAAACATTTCACTTTTAGTATGTTATAGATCACACTGTTTGCACAAAGCCAGTCACCACAGATGGATGTGGCTGCACAGAAGGAAAACGTATTAGTCGGGTTAGGTTCTGAACATTGATCAACACTGAAGCACTGAACATGCAGAAAGCATGCATAAAAAACGCACTGGACGTCACATTCCCACACCTCTGACCTCGACACAAAGCAGCCATTGTAAACAGACAGCATGGGAACAGGGCAGCAGCAATGTTTAACAAATTAAAAAATACACCAGAGATCTCATTAGTGATTTAAAGATGCACTGTGTGACTTTTTTAGTTGGGGGTCTGTCACCTGCTTGTTTCTATGGATACATCATTGCTATTCCTGGAATGTTCCACAGTATGACATTAACCAGCTCCACTTTACATTTATTCAATTACACATGGTTTTACAGCTCAAAAATATCTAGAAAAACAGGCATTCTGCCTCTCCATAGATCTAACCTGTAACTTGGTCTGGTTTGGTCTCAATGAAGATTGAAAGGCTTAATACCAAACTGTGAAACATTCCAGACAAAGCAATAACATCTCTGTGGAGAAAAGTATTTGATGGACCCTCCATCAGAAAAGTTACACAATGCCCCATTAACTTTTGTATCACATTAGGATCTCAACTTATAGATGATTTTGATAGTCACGATTATTTCTATAGAATGGTATTTAAAGTACATTTTGAACTAAATATGGTGACTGAAAGCTTCCAAATAGAGAATATATATGCATAAAGTATATTACTGATAAAAATAGGAAATTATTAAAAGTTTTTAGACATTTTGATTAGATAATTCCACTATAGTTGTTATAAAAACATCTTTTCGTATTCATTGGAGTCTGTATAGTCCAGTGAATGATTGTGATTTTCAAAATATGACTTATTTTTGATCATTGTCAACCATGACTAGTCGATTATAGTGCATTGACAAGATGTTCCCTGCTAGCTGTAATTGGTTGCATTGTTGGAAAAGACACAAAAACCAGTTGAGAATAAAACATGTGAAAATCTCTGCATTTACAAAGCTCAGTTTACAGGCAAGACATGCACAGAGACTGAGAGCACAAGAGGCCGGTCTGATACAGAACACAGGAAGTTGTAGTTCTGATGGCGTCAGAGTACATAGAAACATGTAGTTCTTATTCTCAGCCATCAGAGGGAGCCAGTACCAACCTCCAACATTAAATTACTGTGCCTCACATAAATATTGTCCCCATGCACAGAACTCTGAAAAGCAGACATATGGCAAAATAAAACATATGCAGAAACTGTGTGAACCAAATAACAGTGAATGTGTAAAAATAATACTGAACAAAAGAAAAAAGAAAAAACAATTAACCAAAAAAACACAAGAACTCAAAACTGAAAACCCAACGAGCTTAAACAACCACAAAACACCATAAATTAAAATGAAGTGAAACCAAAAGCCACAGCCAGCAACAACAGTGCCAATACAGGACTGCATTTCCAATACAGGAAATAAGAAAAAGTTTAATGCCATTACAAACTCGAACTTTATACATTCCTGATTGGAAATTCAGACCACAAAACCTCGTGAAACCATCAAACCAAGTGAGATCAAATGATTGACAGACAACTATGAAAACAGGTAAGAGTCTGAACCTGAGATGGAGCAGCTTTACTGGCTCCAGGTAACTGTTGGGTGCATTAAAATAATTAAAAGAGATAGGTTAGGTTTAGCAGCCATACACTCTTATGTTTGTATAATACCGTTTTGAATAGTGCCGACAGACCTGGGTGGTGGCAGTCTCATCATCACCAGGACTCAAATCCACCTTGAATATTAGTGATAATGATCAAAATAATAAATATATGGGCATAAAAATTAAAACGGTAAATGGATTATGGGAAATGTTAATGGAAATTTATATTATTATTGGTCTTAGCATGTGTATTTGTCACTTGTTGAACTCCGCAAGCTGAAAATAACACTTGTATGAGTGCAAATTCATCTTTGTATTGGCTAGAGTACATTAAACTAAAACAATAAATATTTAGCTTTTATTTTACTCACATGTTATCTCTCATGTGCATCTGGCTGTACATATAAGAGATTTAAAAGATTAACCCTATATACAGTCATATTATTACGTTATTATACTGAACTTTTATCATACCACAAAGGCAAAACGTGGATAAACAAATACATTTACAATACTGCACTTATGACTTATATAAATTGCATTTGAACTGTACTATACAACTATACAGAAGCAACTCAAGCAAGTACAAAATCTAAAATGTGCTCTGTACGTTTTTGAAAATACAGAATAAGGCAACAATATTAAAAAGGGAAAAATTAAGAAAACTGCCTGTCCGCCTTTGTCAAGATGCTGCCATTGCTATGACGACCCTACACTATTTTGCTATATTTAGTCTACTCCTCTTTCTCATTATTTACAAATTTTACATCTTAGATATTTGAACATTACTACTAATCCTTCATATTAAAACAGTGAGGTTTTAGGGAAGGGACAAAAGGGGCAAAACTCAAGAAATAATTTAAGCAAGGAGGAGATGCTCATAGTGGAAAAAGTAATATAGGGTGAGGAGGTAGGGGTCTAGTGTATTCATTTGCTCTACGCAGCAGGATCACACATATCTTGAGTCCATGTTTGTTGCCTTAAATGTGACGGCATGTATTCCTGCATGTTCAAATTTGCTGTAAAGTGGCCATCATCAAACTCCATGGGGTTTTCTGTCATAAACATAGGAAGTACTGTTCTTCTTTGGCGAGGGATCACACTCTCCATGTAGAACATTGTAAGCCCGAGAGGCGTCGCCAGAATGAGGGCTAGGACCAATGACTGGCTAGCAGTTAGCATTACGACTAACAGAAAAACCACCAGGAGAATTGGAAGGAAGAACGGAGAGGGGTTGAGGAGGTACTGGTGTAAGGATGCGGTGAGGAGAGTGGGAGAGAGGGAGGAGCGATTGAGTAGAAAATAGGAGGAGAGGTGAGAGGAGAGAGCGGAGGAGGCAGAGGGGGGAAGGGAGTAGACGACAGGAGCTAGTGTGCTTGATGTAAGTACAGGCAGGTGTAGATGTGTTTGAACCCAAGGGAGAGTGGAAACCCAAGTTAAAAGCTTAGAAGGAAGGTGGCATGTCAGATATGTTAACAAACAATGCCACTTTAAAACTATGTACTTTCTGAACACATTGAACTTAACAGTGATTGATTTCGAGACACTGGCTGTGAATATCTTAACTTTCTCAGCAGCCTCATACAGATTTCGAGTGAATAGTTTCTTTGACATTGCTGTTAGTATTTTTGTCATAATGTGTACTTTCTGGCCCATAACTACCAGAAAACACAAAAGGTAATAAAAGTACTTGATCCTTTGTTTAAGACAGTACCAGTGTTGCCAATTTGCACTTCCAATATCGTGGTTCTCTTCTGCTTCCAAATGCTCGGAATTACATGGCATTTGGGAGGGCTGTGATGATGAAAGGGTAAGGATGGAGAGATGGTCAAAATCACAAAGAGGGGAGAGAGTGGCGGGTAGGATCCATGTGTTGTCAGGGGTGCTAGTGTCTTCAGTATGGGTGTCGTCTTCGGAAATGTCGGATAGGGCGCGCTCAAGCTCGGAAATTGTGTCCAAGGAAGGCGGGATGGAGGAGAGGGAAGATGATGAAGAGAAAGAAAGAGGAAACATAAACATGGACTAGTGTGCAGAGTGGAATAGCAGGCAAAAAAGGTAAAACAATAAATAAAAAGAACATATTGCGAAGTGACAGCATGCAAAAGAAGAAATCAAATGAGTGAAGGAGAAAGAGAGGAAAAGAGACACAGCATTAGTCAGTGAAAACACATCACAGTAGGTTAAAAATGCAGTGCAGAGTATATAGTGTGCCAAAACAGCCTCAACAGGAAGCCACCGAGGGGCAAGAGACCAGGGCAAGTCCACAGTGCTGGGGGGTAAGAGGGTGAGGGGGCATGGAGCTGTGTTGGGAGAAGTGGGGGCATGCAGAACAAAGAACTTTCATAATACTGCTGTCTATCTGCCGCTATGAATACTGCCCATATTGTTGAACACATGATTAAGTTAATGCAGATAATAGAAAAATGTACAGGGCAAAATGGTCAAATTCCCCTAAGAAATAATAAACTCATTGTATATGTTCTAGACCATAACCATACGAACATTCTAAGTCTGTAGACATGTCAAAACACAGTAAAAAAATAACCCATATTTTATACACCCTCATATGATTTTGTACTGATACAAACCTTGGAGTCAGAGTTAAACTCTAGATGAGGCTCACGGCCATTCTCTCCTGCGCTGGTGTCGGTGATGCTTATCACTGGTGCTGGAAAACAACCACAGAAACATATTTTAGCAATAGGCTGGTTAATGTAACATCACAACATTTTAGAATCCATATAGTCTAAAATAAAGCTGGAGAGCAGATCATGATGGATTTTGCGGTTTAACTGTCACATTGTAGATTTTTGATCACCTGGTTTATGGTTAATAACTAGGCCTATACGTATGAAACAAAAGCGGACACAAAGTCGAACATTTTCTCTGTTAGCACCAATGAATACAAGTGAAATGATTATGAAATTATGACATCAAATGTCATCTACAGGCTTCCATAGGCCTATGTAACAGATATAGATGAGGGGAAATTAATGTTGTGAAAATGCAAATTTTTATCATAATAAAGTTCTTGGGTCTCGTCCACTAATAGAAAAGATTCAACATATGCAAATTTACCGTTCTGATATTTCAACAGAGATTACAATGTAATTAATAGGAAAATATGGCTCTGAGAGTATGGCATCACATCTAGAATATGCAAAGATTTTAACCTTAACTACTTTAAACATATGGGTGCAATTTTATTCTTCACAGATTTGCACATTTATGTTGGTTGATTTCAGTATAATAAACTAATAACACTGTAGTCTGGATGCTGCAGTGTTACAAATTTTCCAGCAGAGGGCAGTGCAACACAGCCTACACACAACAAAAGCTACCATCAAAAGTTCATGCCTGCTGGCTAGATAACAACCTGAAGGATTCCATAGAATACTAATTACATATTTGCATGAGACAACCTGATAATTCAACTGTTAAAACGCTTGAAAAATGTTCAAAATGCTAAAGTCTACCCTATAATTTGTCATGAATCATTGTGTAGTAATGTTAGGATGCACAGACAGACCTGTCGCATCTCTTTCATTAAAAAAAAAAAAGCTTTGTTTTTTACATTCTTTTTTAACCATGGTCTTTTCTATCTCCCTCTCTCTGCTCAAGAGGAAACATATGCTGCAGCTATTTCCTGTATCTACTGAGCCATGAGTGGTCCATATCCAAAAACAGACAAAGGCAAATTCCATTTATTTTCATTCATTCACAACTTAATATTCACAACTTTTCTATGGATTTGACACTTACCTCCATCGAGACTGCGACTGATGCGCTTAGATGAGGTGCGTTCAAAACTGGGCGCAGGTCGGTCTATGAGAGAACTGGCCACTCTGGTCTGAGCCTGTGTTCTGCCGCTGTATCTGAACTTGGAGCCCAGAGTCAAGAACCGTGCCTTGTTTGGAGGTTCTGGTGCATTTAACCTGAAAGCATGAGATAAAATATTAAGATGGTGACCGATTTTGTGTTGAAAGTGGTTTTATCTTGATCTTTTATCTTTACCAGTAAGGAAACACCACTTGCCGTCATATTATACCACCAATTTTAATGTGAACAAATTAAACTGGAGTAAAAAGGTATTAACTGCCCAACTATGCATGACAATGTGTATACTTAGTCAATTTTTACAACAAGATGGATTTGGACTGTACAAAATACAGCAACTTCTTCAAATGTGAAAGGGGCAAAGGTCAGTCAATTACACACAAAATAAAAACAATAAGGACTACTGTTTTGTATTCTTTTCAAATAACTTTTAGGCCTTGGTTTAATTCATTTACAACCTCTGCCAATAAGACTTTTAAATGTGTCATATCGGCTGCATAATGGAGCAGATAGCACTGCGTGACAATGAATTTGCTATTATACAGTGGATGCAACAGAATTTAAATATGCACTATGATCAATGTATCTAAAATTATATGTGAGAAAAGTTAGACAACTTGCATTAAAACAGGGATAGTACTGTTTCAGGTTTGGCAGTAACATGTGGTACAAGTGTTTCTATGACAACATGCAGAAATATTGAATATCTTCCTCTGACAGGATATTGAAGCTTATTGCTCTGTTTTCTATGCAGGCAAACCAAATTGGTTATCTCTGTGTTTCTTTTGTGGAGATAGACCAAAGCCTTATCAGCCCTTTTTAGTTTGTGCCTTAATGAAATATATAAACAAAGCAAAGATGTTTATCCGAGATTAAAAAACCAAGTGCAAGTTCGGTTTATTCATGATTAATGACACCCTGACCAAACAATCTATCATTCACGTTGTCCAGCAGATTACCATTGGTTTTGTATGCGACCAGATTTATAAAAACATAAACCGTAATGTATAACCACATTTTACATTTAATGGACTATTTTACAGTATAAATTGAATTAAAATAACTTGTATCTGATTTTCTTCCCATGGATTTCAGAAAAGTTATCTTGACCCAGTAGAGATGCATTGTATAAACAGTTCTTGGCATCGAAATGAGGCAGCTGTGTGCTGGCTGGATCCAATTATAAAGTGTTTTACTGCACAAGAACCAGGAAGGATGTAGTAAGCATGCTAGTTAATAGACCTGGATTTTGCCGTCACAGGTTAAGCTGTTCTGAAAAGTGCTTATAAGCTCATCTAATTAAGATGCTCTGAATTCATAAAGGTAAGTGAGGAATAATTAACTGGATCACAGCAAACCCATATATCATTTTTCATTTTTTAGCTCTTATGTTAGTTATTGGGTTACACTGTGACCTGAATAATCATGACTGTTATTATTATTAAGCAACCAGTCTTGTCATCTATAGTGTGAGGTGTACCTGAAGAAGCTGTGATTCTCCACACAGACTTTCCACAGTCGTTTGGCCGACCGATGGTTCTGCAGCTTAAAGCCCACCGTGCTCTCAAACTGCTCCGCCTGAAAAAGAAAAAATACAATGAGCAAAAACAAGATATAATGTTGAAACGTCAGTGTGAGTACATACCTCTCCTGGTCTGATCTTGATGTAGAAGTTGTTCCTCTTGTATGAAATCTTCAGGATTTTAGGCCATGCAAATCGGTTTATTCTGAGTTTGTCTTTGTAAACCAGGAGTCCATTGGCACACACTCCTAACATGATGTCAACCCCCTCAGAGTCCTGTGAAAGGAGATCACATGTTCAAGTGCATATGATCATTCTCTTCCTAACAATGTGTTTTGTTATATTTTTACTTGGCAAATATTAATTTCTGTGTACATTTTGGTATAGTTCGGTATAGTGTACAATACGGATGGTAGGTAAGAGCTATGGAATTCCTTCCTCAATCTTGGATGTGTTTTAGTGAAATCCAACTTGTCCAACCTGTCATAGGCGGTTTAATATCTTTTTATAGGAATGCATTTAAAACCTTAGATAATTAATAGGGGTGTGCAAAAATATTGATATATCATATTGTTTAATTTGATGTACAAAATCGATATCATGGGCTGCTGTATGGATATATTACCAGGTATATATTACTAAATTATTTTGTGAAAGCGCTACAGTTGTTTAGAGAAAGGAAACTTGTTTATGCAATACATTTTCACTGTTTTGATGAGTAAAATGGGTGTTTTTCACATTAACTTTGCACAAACTTGGTTTAGCCTTTATTTTTTAGTGAACCGTATCAAAACGATTTGAAATATTTCATATCGAATTGTATTGAATCATGCACTGTATTGAAAATTATTCTATTAGTATTGCATTGTGGCCACTGTATCACAGTATGTATAATCTCGGCAACTTCTTATTGATACCCAGCTCTAATGCTTAACACTGCAGGGCTGATATCCAAATAAAGTAATGTTCTCCCATCACCCAACTAGAGTGGTTAGGTTCACAATTTACTAACAAAGCTTTTAAGTCCAAGTCCATTTGGTAACAGGGTTATTGATTACAGAAGTGAATACGCAGGAAAAATCTGTTGCACTAATGGATGATACGATGTGTTGATAATGGACGGTTTGACTCTGACACACATCACATGGCATTGGCATGCTATTAGGCGCCCATTGATCGCTGTGTTGCTGCACGCGGACATGGTTCAGTACTTGGCCTGTGATCACACAAATGCACTCACTGATGCAACAGATCATTCCCTTTGGCTTTCAGATGCCCAAGTAAACAAAGAGCGGCTATTGCCAGGAGACGGATATTTGCTTTGTACAGATCACGCTCCTGGTCTATTTCAAATTTAACAAACATTCATTAGCTCATTGCATTATTGCCCAAGTTATTTTTCAAGGTTTTTGGAAACATACAAAAATAAACCATCTATATCAATAAGGATTGGGGCAATTTGTTTTTTTTGGCCCAAATGCCATACGCCTGTACAACGCATACTTATAGGTGAGGAATGATAATGATGATGATGAATGCAAGGGAACTGAACGGCTAATTTGACATATCTTTATCTTGCTAGGCTTGTTCCTTTGTTACTGCTGCTGAACCTTAAATTTCCTTTGGGATCAATACAGTATCTATTCTATTTTAAGTCTTTCTGATTGGGTAAGGATGAGCCAATGACACCTATTAATGCAGCAGGTCTAGAGAATTTGATAGAAAATTTGGACAAAATATGACTTGGGCATAGTCCTGTCACAATAATTACTATACTGTTCAAAATATGGAAGATGGATTTTTTTTCATGGGTGCAATTTTTTTTGGACTACTGGGAATTTTGGATTATTTTTTGTCTATATGGTAAGATTTGAGTCATAGAAGGGTGAAGTAATAACCTCTATGACTCATTACAGATGTAAATTAACTTCTAAAGTGATTCATTTAGCAGTTTATTTAATGCAGCTCATGGCTTTTAACAAGATTGTACATTTAGAATACTTTTGTGTGGTTAAAGTCTGCTGTGCAGTTTTTGTGTCAGTGGCATAAATTAGTATCAGTATTATCATTTATTTATCATTTATATTTACTTAAATAAATAAATAAATCACACTTCAAAATGTGTTATTTTGACAGACCTAATTGAGCTATGCTATGAGGCCACTGCATTAATTTATACACATTCGATTTGTAAACTAGCGATTACTTAACTTAACTTAGATTCATAATACTTGTTTTGGAAATGGGTTATTAATAATGCGCAGACTAAATAGAGGAGGACAGAAATAGCTCTTCCCACATGTTTGGAATGCTGCTAAAATGGTAGACCCCTTCCCTCTTGGATTAGAAAACAACTGGAGCATAAATTTAAAGGAGACCCAACATTTGTAAAGCTATAGCCACATGGTTGGGTTTTCAACCGTTTCTGGGGCATTACAATTACTTAAATTCATATCCTGGAGACTAATCCTAACTTAAACATACTTGCCAAACCTTAACCTATTTGATTAATGATAAAGATTTGACAGTATGGGAACCTGGTTTTTGCATCCATAAGCTGCATGAGGACCTGTAAGATTTTTCCCCACAATGTGACATGCCCACACATTCTGGTATAATAATTGGTCTATTACATTGTGTCGAGGTCTTTAGCCTCTGGAGCAGAATCACGCCTGCTGCTCTATCCCACCGAGAGAGACAGCTTGTTCCCATGGTGATGGCCTCCGAGTGTTTATACAGCTGCCACAGACGCACACAGACGCACACATACACACACACACAGACCAGCACTCGCCACATCAGAGACACTGGACCTAATCCCACGTGTCAACAGGAAAAAGATAAAGAGAAAAGAGGATACCAGGTTTACCTTAGCATGGTGCAGGTCCACGCCGTACATGGACAACTTCTTGGCGTTTTCTAGAAATTGGGCATCAGCCTGAGCAGGTGTCATACCCCTGTACCAACACAAGCACAATGTTCAATGAAGATGTGGCACTCTTTGTATTTTTAATGGGCAGCTTTCATTCATGTTTTTAATTCATGCTTATACTTGCTGTATGCTATACTTCCTTTGTGCTCACTAAGTAGGCAAAGGTTACAAGAACTAAATGTTTTGGATGGTTTCCATAGCAATTAACATAACACAAGATACGTTTTGAATAGTAAAAAAGTCCTCAAAATGACAGGAAAAAGTCATGTTTGTTTTATGAATGTAGGTGTTTTAAGAGCTTATTTGACATTACAGCAAGAAAGTTATGGTGTATAATGGAGGAAGAGAGACTTTTGCATCCATGTTTTAAAATTATGAAAATTTAGCAAATGTTTTCTTTTAAATGTCCAAAAGCCCTCAATATGTCACAATATGTAAAAGCTGAAATCGACGACTTGTCTGCATTCTCTGACCTGTGGGACTTGTGGAGCTCCAGAATCTTCTCCTCCATTTCTTTGCTCTGATTGGGCGCAAACGTCAGCTGACTCATGTAGTCCAGCGGCTTGGGCTGGTCAGGCTCGTAGTCTCCGAGTTCAGCCTTTAATTTCCAAAACACAGGTTAGTGACAGATTGTTTAGACAGTCGCCCACATGAACAGCCCCGTCGATAACAGCACATTGAAGCTCTACCTGCAGTTATACCTGTCAAGAAAATATTTTAAAGTGCTAAAGAAATATACTGCTAAAGAAAATATTCCAACAAACAATCTGAAACTACTTTAAAAGGGCGCATTGCGTAACATTTCTAGTGGAGGGTCCAGCACTTGCTTGTCTTTATGGAAATGGTATTGCTATATCTAGAATGTTCCACAGTATAGATTAAAGGAATTAGAAGGAAAAACAGAAGGAATTATTGTATTTTTGAGCAACAGAAAGACCCGTAATGAATAAATGCTAGATGGATACATTTAATGTCATACTATGGGACATTCCAAGCAAAGCAATAACATCTCCATGAAGACAAGTAGGTAGCAGAGCCTCCACAAGTACAACTTTAACTGTCACTGACTAAATGTAAAATGTTGATGTCCAAATATCTCAGTAGCAAGCAGTGAGCATCAAGTGTTTCATTGTAGGATAATCAGGAAGTGTACAGTTAGCATAACCGTGGCACCAAAACTCTGCCCTGGCTTTTGAAAGTTGTGAAAAGCGCTTATAAACTCATCACAGTGAATGTTCATAATGCATAAGATAAGTTAGGAATAACTTTGGACTTGGAAGTGTTTTTAAACATAAAAAAGTACAGCGCTTTTAAGTAATTGAGTCATATAAGTTACTTAATCCAATATCTACAGTTCAAATCATACCAAGAAAATTAAAAAAGTTCCTCACACGAGCAAAGAAAATATACACACACAATAAATATTGAGACTCAAAATATTGCTACATGCATAAGAGGGTTGATAGGGTCATACTGTAATTATTGTGATAGGCCTACCTGGAGTGTGTAGGACCCCAGCAAAGCATGCGTGACAAAGGAGCAGGGCAGTTTACCACAGGCCACATCCTCACGAAGCTGAAGACACAACAGGTACCTGACAAAAAGAAAGGAGACGAGAGAGGGATTCAGCTCTCTCTCTGAGTCTAAACAGGAAACCTCTTTGTAAGCAGCTTTGAACAGTTCTAGTGTTCATGACAACAATGAAGTGGAGCCAAATTGCCCTCTTTTCAATCAGCTTTGCAGGATTAAATGTCTTTCTTTCAATTTAGGTTTTATCGTATGGTGTGTGTATGTATGTATGTATGCATGTATGTATGTATGTATGTATGTATGTATGTATGTATGTATGCATGCATGCATGTATGTATGTATAAGTTTAAAGCCAAACAAAAGACTGTATGTGGTTGTGGAAAATCACCATTTTAACAGTGAGTCCTGGTCATCTAAGGTAAACGTCTCCAAATGTGTGTGTGTGTTGTATTTCAGGTTAGGGAGCTGTCCGCCCCATTAGACATACATTCCACTCCTAAATGCTGTGTGCCTCCAGCCAACCACGTGTAGTGAGCATGCATATGTATGTGTGTGTACTAGTAGTAGTGTCATACAAAAACATGAATATATTCTAAGAGTTAGTGATTTAAAACTGATTTTTTTATATTGTGACAACTGGCTGATGAAACCCAATTTAGAATGTAGACAGATAATAAAAACACTTTCAATAGTTATTAACAGATTATTTACTATTATCACGTGGTGAGATTAAGACCATTAAAAGTTCAGGAAAGGTCAAACTTTGACACATTTTTGTAAATCGTTTTTCAGCATTGTTTCATGCCATCTACTTTCCTCCCTCTCCTCCTATTGGTTAACATTCATCATTGTCTGAGTGAGTGACGGGTGGATTTAGCCAATCACAGCCAAGAGTGAACTTTCATAAGAAAAAAGCTTGAAGTAGCTCATAAGGCATCATTCTCCTGGTATAAAAAATTAAATCATGATTTGGCTTGTCAAATGTATTATTTATTTTTGTCATATCTTCTACCTCTTGCCTTTTTGTGTAAATACCTTGTAAGATCTTCTGTGAGCAGTGAGGGATCAGGAGGGTAGAACTTCACATTGAAAGAAAACTGCCAGTTGTTGCCTGAAAAACAAAAATATATAAATACTATAAACTCACAAGCAACAACGCACACTAATTCAACTTCCACATCCCTGTTTAAATATTTAATTTGGTTAGAAATATTTGGAATGATAGGAGTAGGGGGCTGAGAAAACCTGAGCTGGATGTAAATGAGGGCAACTAATGCAAAACAGCTGTTAGATGCAGTAATCCTCGTATATGGCACCAAATACACACGCAAACATGCAGCAGACCATTACGTAAGCCTTTTCTGACAGTGAAAAATTAATACTAATCTAACACTAATCTTAATCGTCCATCATATTCAAAATCATAAGACATCACCAAACATGTCACATCCAGGAAGATTTTGTGCATTCGATACAATAAAACTAATGTAGCAAAAGAATGTCCACTGGGAGCCAACGTCACTGCAAAAGAGTTTTTTCTTCAAGGTCACTGACAGACTGTAGTCATTTATGCATAAAAGACAGAATGCAATGACTCATTCCATGAATATGCAAAACAGACGCTATATATAGGAAAATTAATCAGCAATGATGTAATCTGAAATTAACAATTGAGCCAGGATTTTACTTATTTTCCAGTTACAAACATGGTGAAGAAAAGCAACTAAAGCATTAAATTCATAAAAAGTGTTTAACGAATACAATAAATAATGTAAATTATTATGAATTGCAATAAATAAAAAAATATGCAATGTGAGTACTCATCCTCTTCATACTGATCACAAAACAATCCATAGTAAACAGGTAGTAAATGTATTTTTCTTGTGGCGTAACATCTGAAAATATAGAAATTATGACCAAATAATTGTTGTTTTGTTTTTTTAATCGAGCAGCCCTATAAAGTGTCTTTCTCACAGTAGTATATTACATTTGTATTTCTGGAGATTGGCTGGTGCTCCTGCCAGTGTTCAATGCTTGGAGACTCCCCTGTGGCCACTTCCTGTTTCTAAACAAACATCTATTCTCCCCACAGAGCACAGTAAATCCCCCGACTTCAATGCTCAGATTTTCTTCTTATAAAAAGGCATTATATTTTTTTGTCCATTTGCTTTCGCTCATCACTTTACAAAGTAACACAAGTAGATATCATACTGGGTTATTCAGGTCACATTTTCTACAGATTTCCATTATACATAAACTAAAAGATTATCTATTTTACATTTTATTTTTTGTACATTCCAGGAGCTAATCTGTTTGTTTGGGTGTTTTGTGAGCGAAGAACATTCCGACAGAGATTAATTTCAACATATATTCAGCAACTAATAAGAGGAACTAAATTGATATGGCCTTATTTAAACTCAGTTGGATTTTATTGCATTGGGCTTTTCAAACCTACTTTGTGAGAAACGGCCTGTTCAAGAGTGGATTTTTTAAAACATTATAGAATTACAGAAAATTATATCTCAGTACAATATAAAAGGATGTATACGTAGCAGTCACTGGTTTCACTGTGTTAAAATGTCTTGTCTCAAAAGGTTAGCAGAGGTTAAAGGTGAAACAAGTGCTTGTGTTAAACTTTAACCATCGCACACGCTGGAAAGGTAACTGGACCAAATCCAGGGCTTCTGTGGCAAATCCCCATCTCCTTCGATTGAATTTAAAGTGTGCTCTGGCCAAGAGGCGCATTTAAGGGCACAGGGAGTTTATTAGTGTGATTAAAGTTAGTGTGAGGATTGGATTCTCATCAACTTGTTATAGAGTTTTAATTGGTTCTATTAAATTGTATACATTTAATATATCACCATAAAGTATAATTTTATGCTCAAGTGCCTCTGTATGTCATATTTTATTTTCATTTTATTTAGTATATATTTTCATAATTGAATCACCAAAAACATAGCTAGACAAGGTTGACAGGCAAAGCATAGGAAATTATAATTTAGTATATTTTACCTTTTCCTGCCTTCTACCTTCTCAACCTTTCTTAAACCTTAACCCTAATTTCAAACCAATTTCCTATTAAATCAAACAACTTGAAAGATAATAATAGGAGATACTGTACAACATATCCCCATTGCAATTTCTGCTATTTTAGTTTGCGCAATTATCAAATCACAAAGACTGCATTTATTAAGTATAGTACAGCAGAGTACAGATTATCCTCTGCAACGAACAAAATGTATTTTTACTAAAAAATTCTTCTATAGCGGGGTGGGCAATTACTTTTCCATAGGGCCACATGAGAAACAGAAAATATTGGGGGCTGGGCTAAAATGCTTAACTCAATTCTGCATAATATTAATTGTATTTCTTTATAAAAAGCAGTAACAAGCATTGTTTTGACAAGCTAGTAAGACTGGTAATAATATATGTTATGACTAAACAATGAAAAAGTACTTTATAAAAAATGTAATAAAAAAAAAAAATGTATTTCATAATTCCAAATTATCTTAAACAAGCTGGTCAGACTCAACCAAAGGGCTGTATGTGGCCCGGGAGCTGAACAATGCCCAGGTCAATGTGCACTCTGAACTGTCCTATTTTCTAAACATATTGCAAATCTAATTGCAATTTTTTTTTCTGATAAGTAATGAGATCGTCATTAGATTTTATTTTTTTCAAAATTGTGCAGCTCAAACCTATAATGTTATTAAGTTATAGTCTAGGAAATGGGAACTACGCATGCACGTTTAAAACACCATCTGACACATGTGTTAAAGCTTCAGTCTCTCTTTAACTCTCTCTCCAACTGCTAAAATGGTCTCATTTGGCCCCAAATGTATGCACCATATTAAGGCAGAGACACATGGCGCTTCTAAACACACACACACAAACACACACAAACACACGCACATATATACCGTTAGCCTGCTCAGTCTGTTACATTCCACTGATCCTTGGACCACAGCCTCAACCACAGACAGCCACAAAACACAGGCATGCACATTTAAAACACCATCTGACACTCAGTAAACCTATGGATTCAGAACACACCCAAACTCTCACTTCCTCCAAAATAACACTTTATGAGCTGGGGTGACTTGACTGTAGATTTAAAACTTTAGACTGTGGTGGATGCATTTGAAATATGTCTATTATGCAAGCTCTATATATACCCATAGATGTTTATTAAAATGGCTGTTTTTTTGGGCTGCTTATCAGTTGCTGCATGTTGCCAATGAATAAAAGGTTAGGTGTGGCAACAGGAGCCACATATCTTTTAACCACATTTGATAAAGAGATCAATAAATAATGCAACACCATGATCACTATCTGGTAACCTTTGGCTTGTGTTCAATAGTGGCACAACTGCCATCAACCAGTGTCATGTATCCAACCCCATTTTGTCACGTTTGTAAACCTTGGTAACGTAATCCCAAAAGGGTGACATATAAAACTTACTGCGGATCTGTCGCTTGATTTCTTTAGTGGGGTCCAACCAACACTGAAAGCACGAAAACAAAAGAGATTAGATTTTATTAGAAGAAACTAGCCCTACCTGTTGTGTGTTTTTGTGTTATTGGACAAATACCTTATGGTCATGGTTGTCTTTATATGTGAGGCCGAAGTAATCCTTTTCCATCAGATTGAGGTGGTCGCAAACATTGAAGAATAAGTAATGGCCTTTCGCTCTTTTCTACAAAAAAGAAGATGCAAAAGTAAAAATCGGCATACAGATTTATATTCAATATAGTCATTCATTAAAGATGCAGTATGTAACTTTTATGGCTTAGGATCCCTCACCTGCGTGTCTCCATGAAAATGTTATGGTTTTGCTTTAGAATGTTAAAAAATATTGATCTTAATTGTATCCATCTCCATGGAAACAAGCAGGTGACACTAAAATGCCAAGTTACAGGTCCAGCCTGTGGAGTGATATAATTTGTGTAATTAAATAATTGCTACACTGATATTGTTAATGCTTTACTGTAGAACACTCCATTTAAGCAGTACATCCCCCACTAAAAATGTACATAATTTTCCCCTCATTCTCCTCAATTTGAAATTCCCTCCGCAAAGAGAAGTGAGAAGAGGGCTTTGAACTTAATAAATAAACATTATAGTGCAAGTAGAATCTTTTAAAAGTTGCAACTTTGAAATGACATCTGCTTTGTTTTTTTTGTATAGCCGCCCATCTCCATCTTCAAAAACTAGAAGGAAGCTTCGTCTCCAAAATTATGACCATGACATTTACCACAAATTCATTTCTGGAAAAAAGGGAAATATTCAGGAAACAAAAGCCCCAAAGAGAAATTAAAGGTCAGACAGAAACGAGAGAACAAAAAAGAAAGAATGAAACGTTCACATATTTGTTCCTTTTTCTCAGCGATGGACATACACACAGGCTTCAAAAAACTGCAAAAAAGAGGAAGAAAGCATGCATTTTCTACTGTCTTGGGACACTGAAAATATTTGTGGTATTTTCCTATACTTGCTCAAATGCTCAGGCAAACATACAGAGACAGAAATTTCATGGTTTAAGGATGTGAAAGTTCAGTGTCTGTCCAGATTTATTAGACCCCATCTGATTTCACATTTTTTGTCGAGTTTTCCTGTTTGCCAAATCTTAATTCCTATTAGGGCAGCAAGTAACAAATACTTTTCTACAATAAATATGTTGCATATTTTAGCTCACTATTTAACGGTCTATCCTGTAAATACTACTCTGTTGTGTGTAGGTTAATTCCAATGTGATGCTTAAATCCTGTTGTAACTAATACTAATGAACTTCTTAGAAAAACAGATTTAAGACCATGCGACCGACCAAGTGCATGCTTTGAACAAGTTCTTATCCATAACTAATAAAATCAATGTTTTTATGTAATATGGATGTACAGATATAAAGATATACAGATACAATTACAAAATAGTAATTGTAAGAATTTTAGAAGCAAAAAAGATCATTTCAATTTCATCTATACTAAAAAAAAGGTAAATCAAAATCTGAAGTGCTCTTTATGCCACCTCAATAATCAATCAGAAAATTGTGACATTCACTCTCATAATAATCATCATCACACTATGATATTTGTGACATCTCTAGAACAAATATAAACTGCATGTTGGGAGTGTGATGGCCAAAAAAGAAAATTTAATCTCTGGAATGCATTGTACATCTCTCGCTCTCGACCAAACTATGCAAGTGCAGGAGGGCTCGATGGATGTGTGAGTCCAGGACAATGGTGCTGAGCTGCTGTATCAGCGGTATCTGTTGACAGACAAAGAGCTACTGTTCAAACTGCCACAGACACATGGGCACACACTGATGATGGGTAATGCCATACTGTAGTTTAGGGTGAGGCTTTGTCACCACTGCAAGCTGCCAGTCATGACTCTAGACCATAGACTGTACATATAAGTGTATATGGCTATAGTTAACCTGCTAGCCGCCACGTTCCAAATAGAAAGTGAACATGGGGACACTTCCAACTCCACTTAACACTGAAAAACTGCCACCCCTCTCTGTGTAACTGTTCGTATGAGCCTTGTCATTTTGCTCTTAAAATGTTCGTATTAACACACTGTACATTATCCTGATGGTTTTATTTCTTCATTTTGTTGTCATCTTGGCCTTAAAATGTTTACATTAACCCACTCTACATGATCCATTTTTTCCCGCTATCTTATTCATTAAAAAAAATCCAATTCATAACATAAAGCCTAGCTCCAAATTCGGCTCTGTAAGCAGGGCTCTACAGTGCGCCCATTTCACTCGCATTTGTAAATATTTTGTCGTGCGAACGAGGAAAATAAAACAGTCGCACCAGTGCGAGTGCTTCTGCAGCCACAGTAAGGAGAACTGCGCACAGACGTAACGTGACAAGTTAAACGTTCTAAATGTATCAAACATTAGGGGCAAACTCACACTAGGACTTCAGAATCGTGCCCAAGCCTGGATCACCCCTAAAGCGCCGCACGCTTTCCCAGCGCGAGCGCTGACCCCAGCGTACGAGCTCCGCGTGTGCGCTGATACGCTCATACGAACAAACTCCGCTTCAAAACACACCCACGCCCCCTTCAACGAGGAGCGCCCCGCAGTAGTACCCACACCTGCCCCACCACTCAGTAAACACCCCCACACCGCTGAACTTCCTTCTCAGCTAAAGCGAGAGCTTTGTCTTGGTCTTGTCTCGAGCGCATTTGGACTCGGTCTTATCACGGACTCAAGGTCTGAATACTGAGTGTGATCATATTTCATTATGGCCGCTGCAATAAACTTGCACCGGTGTGCGTGACCACGCGGGACGTCTCTCTGCGGCCTGTGCGCTGGAGCCCGCAGACACTGTGCGGCCCGTCAGCACAGACTCCGCAGCGCGCGGCTTGTCCACAGCGCGCACCCTTGTGTACCAACGTGCGTCACAGGGCAGGTATCCCACCTATCCTTCCGCCTCACGTCAAATACGCCAATACTAATTTTCTGTCAGTGTCCGCACAGAGCAGACCCACAGCACAGAGCAGGTGATATGTGGGCTGAAGTTTGCCTAAGAAAATGCCAAATAACTGTCACAATGTGCGTTTAGTTTGGTAAATGTGCAGAGGCTAAAAACCACTGTAAAACCAGTAAGAGAATGTAACTTCACCTAGGAATTTGAAAATACAGGTTTAAAAATCTTACCTATGTTTTTCACTTTGAAACAGTTTTGTGTAAAGTGCCAGTGGAAGTTCTCTTAAAGAAGAGGTTCTTAAACTGTGGGTGAAGGTCCAAAAAGGGCCACAGAGTGTTTCAGTGCAGAACAGTTTGTTTGGCTTATTTTAAGTCTAAATATTAATCAAATAAAATGAAGATATATTTATAAAAACACTGCGATCATGCAGGAAAAGTACAGTCATAATAATTCTTTTGTTTTTTGTATTAAATTAATTCAAATAAGTTGGTGTGCGCAAGTTCTGCACTGCAATAATCGTTCGAAATGAAAACCTACTTGTGCCCCCATTTTTTTTTCTGTGCTCCTAAAATTTTTAACTTAGGGGCACATGTGCTCCCTGAAAAAAAAGTTAGCGTAGAGCCCTGTCTGTAAGCACTTCATTTGAGCAGAGGACGCTACAGGCTACGTCCACTTTTTTATACAGTGTATGGTACAGACATATACTTAAAAACCTGTACTTTATAAAATAAAAAAAGATTTAATGCCAACAATGTCAATCTATCCCATCTCATCACTGCACACAAATAACTACTATGTATTCCTATTGGTGTGATCAAAATGCCATGACTTTCTAGGTAAATTTCTAACAATCTTGGCTATCCATGGCTTTCAGAAGTATGAAAAATTAGGCCAGTTGCTATAGTGATTTATTTAAAAAGATAAATAAATGATGCTTATCTTATCTTAAGAATGGGGAAAAAGTGCATACAACAGAAAGCTGAAACCCACACGCCTACAACCCAAATACCTACAGTTCAAAGTGAGTGTGTGTGTAATGTGTAATGTGTAATGACAAAAACAGTGCTCTGTAAATTCCTGTACGCGTTACCTCCAACCTGTGACACCAGTGTGAAGGGCATGTGATGTGGGGAGGTCCCGTTTGCATGGGAGGGGGGTCTATAATAGCCCACGTGCTTGTTAGGCAGCAGATGCAGGCTTCTAATCTGGTGGGACCCCTGTAATCTGCCATGATTGTGTGTGCGGTGGGCACTAGACAAGCCCCTGCAGTGTGCTCTGCTTTGATCGGAATTTAACCCCCATAAACCGCGCCCAAACTCCACTGTACCAGATCCTGCCTGCGCCATCGCTTCACTTTGAGTCAGGAAGTTAAATGGTTCTACTGCAAACAAGCACACTGGTATTAACCATTACATCATTGACAGAAGGGGTTACGTACTGCCTAGATGACCTGCCAAAGCAAACCAGACGGACAATATTACTCAAGATCGTCTCAAGATCTGAAGATATTGTGCTAATTGGTTTATTTATTTAAAAAGAATAACCACCTGCTTGTCTCTATGGAGATGTCATGGCTTTGCCTAGAATGCTCCATAGTGGCATTAGACTTGTTTATCTCAATAGAGCAAGTAGATGATTGGAACTGAATAAATGTAAGACAAAAAGCTTTAATGCCATACTGTGGAACATTCCTAGCACAATAATAACATCTCCATGGAGACAAACATATGGCACCCCTTAAACCAGAAATATATCCACATTCGAGCAAAACAAAACAAAATTCATTGCAGCTACATAAAACCTGCCAACTCCACCCCTAATATATTTATTTCTGTAACAATGCTCTGCTACTACTTTATATAAGCAATAAAATATATGAGATCATTATTAAATATGCCAAATTTCATTCAAATAAAACAAAAATAACAACTGCACATAAACCATGGTACAGTTTTGGATGCCTTACCTCCACTTCACAGGTATAGTTGGTTCCATCCAAGAGGGTCACATAACACACCACCAGCTTCATCTTGCTCTTCCTCACCAGTTTAAGGGGGGACTGGAAAAGTGAGGTCTGGGTCTCCTTCTCCCCTTCAGCAGGAGCCTCTGATGTCTCCTTTCCTAGCTCCTTCTGCTCCTCTTCGGGCTTCTCTCCTTCTGGGACAGCCTTAGTCTCCTCCTCTGCACTCTTGTCTTCGCTCTTCTCCTCCTCTACTTTCTCTTCCCTCACAGGCTGACGAGAAAAAACGACCACAATGCATCAATTAAAAGGTTACAGACTGCAGTCCCTCAGGGTAAACATATAATCAAGTTTGTGACATAATAAAACTGTCACAAGTGTAGTTAGAGCTGGTCTTCCTCACTATTCTTTGTCTGGAGCTAAATAGAGTTCACTAAAACAAAATGGACTGCTTACAAAATTAAGGCGTTTATTGTTCAGGATTTTTGGAGTGGATACTACAGTGATGTCAATAGGCGGGCCTGGGTGGTCTAAATGTGATCACTGGACAGAAATGTGAGTGTCTGAGAGAATGGTCCTCTATGTTGTACACCAGACAAACTACAATGTGGAAACCTCTGCATTGTTTTATTCAGTTATTTAAGGCATCTGAACTGAGGTGAACTACAGTGCAAAAAAACAGATTTTATAGAGTAATAAAGATTCTGGAAATTCAAATACAACTAATATTACAGTAATTTGCTCTAGAATAGTTAAGTCCAATGGTTTGTGTAGTGCTTCTCTCAAAATATCATGATTTTCTGAGTCAGTGAAAGTGACACCGTTACTGCTTTCTCAATGCCCTTTTTTAATGTTCAGTGGAAAAACCCAAGAAAATATTTGACCTTTGGAAAGAAAAAGATCAGATAAAATATTGTGCCTAGTGCTGATGAATAAATAAATAGTCCAGCTTGAGGTACGATTACAAATCCGATTCTTCCACTCATCTGCAGTCTTTCAAGTCAGTAGTAAAAAATTAAATTGCAATGCTGTAGTCTAGGCCTGCTTATAAATGATATGTCTTACAAAAAGGTATATTAGTAAAAAGAAATAAATAACCAGAAAAATCATTAAATACCTCAGTCTCCTCCTTGACACCTGCTTTCGGTTCTGCCTCCTTTTCATTCACTTGCTCTGAATTCTCCGTCTCTTTCTTTTCCTCCTTCTCCTCTTCCTCCTCTTCGGCGTGTCCGTTCACTTCTGGGGGTGCCCCCTCCTTCTGCTCTGTCTGGTTGCCAACAGGCTCCTCTGATGTCGGGACGTCCTTAGTGGGTGAGGTCTGTAAAAGCACCAGGTGACTTTAAACGCTAAAATCCTGCCTCTTTATAATTACATGCACATAAAATAGTGCATACCTGGGTTTGGGACTTCTGCTTCTTGAGCCATGTTGGCAGGTACCGTGATATCCCTTTGCCCTCCTTCTCCTTCTTGTCTCCCTCGGCGGTGACTACTTCCTTGGTCTCTTCGGGTGCCTTCTCTGATTGGTCGATCTGGTCGGGCTGAGCTGCTGACTCCTCCGCTTTCTCCTTCACCTCCGTCTCAGTGCCCGCTTCTGTTGTCATGGCGACACGTCAACCTGCACAGTGACGATAGTGACTATTAAAAATGATGGAAAATAAGGAGACTACCTGCAGCTAAGGTTTAAAATAGATTTAGCTACAATTTCCAAAGAAAAATCTCTGCTTCACTGACTCTGCGCACACATACATTATTAAACACACACAACATGAATTTTAGCCTGCAGTATCTTTTATAAATGACACACATGGTCAGTTTTCATTTGGAAAAGTGGGTCAGCACAACATATTAACTAACGCATTATTTATATTACAAGAAAGTATTGACAATTTTCAAGGTCACCTATGTGATTTCTACAGCCATTATAATTGTCCCACTGCTGGCCTCATTTTCAGCATGTACAGAGAGAAACATTACATAGAATTTCCAATATACCTATAGGGTCTGTTGTTGACTAGATCACCATGGACCTTATCAAAACATATGATCAGATTTCTTCTAGAGTTTCTTACAATCTAAACATTAGACATTATCATATTCAAGAATCTGAAAACATCTTAGAGTATGGATTTACATTAAACATTATGGAAGTAGAGTTGGGTGATGTTAACATTGTAATAAAATTTAACATACTCAGACAATACAACTGTCAATCCAACAGAAATTTGTTGTGTTGTTAAATGTATTTGTTGTGATTAACGTAAAAATACAAGAGCAGAAATATCCTTTTTTAAAACTTTTATTCAGCTCCATTTGCATTTTTACTGTACTGGTAAATGAGAAACTCAGAAAAATAGATTTCTGCATATTTCCAAGTATTTTATTTTGATCACGTCTCTAAACAAATAAGCACTGTCAATAACAACATGCCATTATTACACAGACATCACACATTTTCTTTATGTGCAACCCAGCAGTTTGAAAACCACTTGAATACATGATTATTCCAACTTCTAGCAAATCTGCGTTTTACATCTGCTGCGGTATGACCTCACATAATAGCCTTTCCATTAGCTTTCCTCTTACACCCGTAAACAAAAGACACATGACTTTGGGACGTCATGATGTAATCCTACCAGCGCCTTAGAGCTGGTCACAAACGCAGACGCACACATTCCTACACAAAAGACACCGCTGGAGGAGGAGGGGGAAATGTAAATGACGCAATTCATAATATGGAGAGTTTCTACCCTGTGCCTGCGGTCAAGCATGCGCTCTTCAACCCAAATATCTGTAGCGGGGCTGTGGGCACATTTCTTATTGCCCTACAGAAAGCGTGGTGGTGATTCTCTGATGACGTCAGACATTATTTTCAAGGACATGTCCAGGTTCAAATGCAGTGGATGTGCTGTTCACCTGCATGCATCTTGCTAGGCCTGTCACAATAAATACTATAGCTTACGGTTCAATACAGATAGATGACATATCCATAGAAACAAGCAGGTGATGGAGTCAAAAAGTTACATAGTGCATCTTTAAGTATCAAGTACAGCTCATGTTTTTTTAACAATATAGTCCATTTATTTTAAAACTTTATAGACGATAATTCTGCTTTATGGTTTGTTTTCAATATTATCTTTTATTATCTATATCTATTTCAGCAAATATCGCACAGGCCTATAGCTTGCTGCTATGTTTTGGACTAGTAGAGGTCAAGAGGTCTTTAGCTAATGCTCTATTAGTAAAAAGGAGCAGACTTCAGACAGATTTCTTTGTGTTAAATTGCACTGACTAAGAATCTGTATTGTTCTAAGATAAAAATGTTCAAACTTGAGATAGTTCAATATGAGAAAGAAGAAACCATGTTAATCTTCTTCACCAGACCGCCCAGCACTCCTACTTTCCATTCACTTCCAGTGCCAAAAATACATTGTTTTTCCTCAACCTGTTTCGTCACATGTATCCTTTCATCCTCTCATTCTATTATTTGGTCTGTCGTTTGTATTTTACCCCTGCTCCTTTGATTTTCACCCCTTTCCGCACCGCCACCTTCAATAAGGTAGACACACACACAATACCCTGCCCGAAGCACAATGTAGGTATGTGTACTAGGGTAGGAGGATAATGGGGGCAGGTGTAAAAATAGTCCATCTTACGTATGATGGCCAATGAAGCCAGGGGAGATTAGAGTGGTGAATGACAGAGGTGAGGATGGAGGGAGGACAGCCGACTGTGACAAAATGAGAGAGCAAAAAAAAAAAGCTTTTAGTCGTTCAAATTACGTCAAAGCAAATGAATGCTGGTATCTTATACTGCTGTTGAAATTTTGATGGATAGGATATCCGTTCAGAGATTTAAGTTTATTCTATAATCTATTTTAGTCTTTAAATTGGTGTAATAAGAGGATTTACTGACCAGTGTTGGCTAAAAACACCTTGTAATACTGAATGTGTATTTTTTTTCAAAGCTATTCTTCTATAGTTACTTTAAATGATAAACAAGAGTTACAAAACACATTTGGAAGATTTTTCACCACATGCTGTTTATGATTAAAGGAAAAATATTATATTTTCAATCTCTGTCCTAGTATCGGTTGATATAGGCATTCGCAGACACTTAAAGCTATAGTATTGGCACAAAAAAAGCTGGATCGTTGCATTCCTAGTCTGTACAGTTTTAAAGAGAATTAGTATCTGCTCAAATTGTGGAGCTTCATTTGTAAGTGTTGTACTCCCGCTGCTGATAAATTACTGTAAAACATTTGCAAATTATAAATTGCATTGTTACGGTGCCAAAAATTTCAACTTGATTTTGAAGGAATAGGCTTGAGGATCAATAACAAAGTCGACACCACAATGACAAAAAAACAAAAACACTACACACAGAATGCAATTTGACACAAAACAGTATTACCACGTGGTCTATATTGATCTAGATCTATTTGAGATAACTAACTATTCAGCAAAGGTCCAATGTAGGTATTGATTATTTTTTCCAACTCTAGTTTGAGTATGCTAAAATGGCTAACATCCCAACGTACAGTACACCTGCACTTTAAAATGTCATACTAAATAAAACCATATGCTGATGCTGCTCCCCTCTCTCCCCAGAGACTCTGAAAACTGGCATCAGACTAGAGCTTTTTACAACATGTTTGTCACGGCTGTTTCAAAATGGCCCTCCCTCCCTCTCTCTCTCTCTTTCCCTCTGCACCACAGGGACCTTCTGCTACCTCTCACTCTCTTTTCTCTTCTCAGTTCACCCTCTTCTTCATTTGCCCATAGTGCCTCTTTCTCTCCTCTCCCAACTTTGCGAATGGCTTTCTTCCGGGCCTCTTTTCAAAACTCTACAATCACCCACTGGAGTGTGGGAAGAGCAATGATAGGGCACAATATTACATGTGCTAAACCCAGAGAGAGACTTTGAAAACTCTACAAGTTTGGTTAAATCTTATGCTTTGATCAAAATTATTCAATTCTTTATCCGGGCTTTGCAGTAAAGTATATAATTAGTCATGTTGTGATGCACTATCACTTTTTGGTTGGGGGTCCGTCACCTGCTTGTTTCTATGGATATGTCATTGCTCTGCCCGGAATGTTCCGCAATATGATATTATAAACAACTCTACCTTACATTTATTAAAATTACAGGTTTTATACCATATACCACATTAGGTTTAATACCATACTGTGAAACATTCCAGACAAAGCAATCTCCATGAAGAAAAGCATCTGACCTGCCTCCACCAGAAGAATTAAGGCTGAATTACAGTTCTGCGTCGACTCAACGTTCACTGCCGCCGTCATTTTTGATTTATGGACCTGCTTTGAGATTCATGTGCCACAAAATATTTCACCGCCACAACGCTCTGAGTTTGTGTATACAAAATGACGCGGGAAAGCAGAGTACCGGAAATGTATGTAGAGCCAATTTATAGAGGACCGATCACAGCCTTTATAGTCTACATCTCTTTTCCTTGCTGTCTGAGTCGCACTGACGTGTAGTTCCAAAATTTCTGAGGTGCACATCGGTCAACGCAGACCCTCTGCTGTTCAAGTAGGGCTGGGTGATATGGACCAAAAAATATATCTCGATATATTTTGCTATATCTCGATATACGATATATATCTCGATATCTTTACAGGAAAAATAACCCCCTCCCACACTACTGCAAAAACAACAAACACATTTTATCTGATTAATATTCATTTAGTACTGCACTTAAACACTCTGTGCCCCTTTTTGGACCCTCACCCACAGTTTAAAAACCTCTTCTTTAAGAGAACTTCCACTGGTACTTTAAAGAAAACTACTTCAAAGTGAAAAAAGTGGCTAGGATTTTTAAACCTGTATTTTGACATTCCTAACTGGAGTAACATTCTCTTGTTTTAAAGTGATGTTTAGTCTCTGCACATTTACCAAACCAAACGCACATTGTGACAAATATGATCACACTCAGTATTCAGACCTTGAGTCCGTGACAAGACCGAGTCCAAATGCGCTCGCTTTAGAGAGGGAAGTCCAGCGGTGTGGGGGTGTCTAATGAGTGGTGGGGCAGGTGTGGGTCCTGCTGCGGGGCGCTCCTCGTTTAAGGGGACGTGGGTGTGTTTTGAAGCGGAGTTTGTTCGTATGAGTGATATCAGCCACACGCGGAGCTCGTATGCTGGAGTCGTGCGCGGTCGGTGGTGTCATGTGGTTGTGCTCGTGCTGGGCAGGTGCATTTACAAAGTTTAACTCGTCACGTTACGTCTGTGCGCAGTTCTCCTTATTGTGGCTGCAGAAGCACTCGCACAGATGCTGTTTGTTTTCCCCATTCGCACAACGAAATATTTACTCGCAAATGCGACTGAAATGGACGCACTTGAGAGCCCTGGTCCCAGTCTTGGTTTAGTCCGCGACCGAGCCCCGGGCTCTGCGGCCGCGTTTAGTCCTGGTTTAGTCCTAGTCCTGGTTTAGTCCGCGACTGAGCCCCGGGCTCTGCGGCCGCGTTTAGTCCTGGTTTAGTCCTAGTCCTGGTTTAGTCCTAGTCCTGGTTTAGTCCGAGGCCAGCTCCGGGCTCCACGGAGGAGCTCGGGGGACAAACGTGAGGAGGCGGAGGCGAAACCAGAAGTAAACGTAAGCATTATAGCGATATATCGATATGTCAGAATTCATATCAAGTTTCAAAAATATCTCGATATATTTTAAATATCAAGAAATCGCCCACCCCTAGGTTCAAGGCGACACGGATTATAAAATGGTTGCAATTACAAAAAAAAGGAATACCTTAAAACACGTCTATCACAGCTGAATGCTTATGTCCCATAACATTTCTGAGAGATGAACAGAATAAAATAATTTCTAAATTTCTTACCCTTTCACACTTTCCTTGAAGTTTAGCATAATACTTATGTTTTGTACCTTTATATCGACAATAATTTTCCATTAAATAGTTCAGCTTTGTCAGCGGGGATTAGCTATATGAAATGAGCCTTCAAAAAGGATTTGTCTAAGAAAGCAAAACACTAAATAAAAAAAATCTTACCTATGGCAGTACTTTCCTTCCTTTCAACTTTCTATCACTTTCTGCTAAACTTGTTCTGACTTGCTTTAACCTCCAAACAAGATCACGCAGTCTCTTTACATCTGCTTTTCACCTCTCAGCAAAACTGTGCCCTACAAAATGTCATTGGCATTTTTTCCTCCTCCATCCTCCTCTTTCTCTGCCTGATCCTTGCCGTGAGACCGCTCATCCACCCCACGGGACCAAACGCTCCGAGAAACGAGGACAGGGACTGTGAGACAACGGAAGGAGGGGGTGGAGGAGATGGAGGAGAAAGGGCATGAAAAGAAAGCCAAGGGGGGATACTCAAAACATCTTATTCACAGGAACACTGCATCAATCTCAAAGTTGCGTCAATTTCAAAGTTGTTGTATTTTTATTTTTATTTTTTTAACAAGCAAGATGTTTTGGCCAAAAGCTTTATTAAACCGGGCGCAAGTAGCATAAAATGGGGGTGAAGAGTTGGTAGAGACATTCAGTAAACCGTTAAAGGCAGGAGAACTCAACCTCTGCAACAAGGGAAGCATTTTGTGGAAGATTCTGACATGTAAAGAACAATGGTAGCCCCTAATTTCTCCACCAATAAAAAAAAAATTAACAAAAGTAATAGTAAAATAGTAAATAAATTACGTTTTTGTGTGGTTGTCATGACAATGACCACCTCCTGACCTGTCTGAGCAGAACAGATAAACGTTTGAGACGTGTCTTTTAGCTGCAGTCATAAAAAAAAAAAACCTGCATGACTCAAAAAAGACATCCCTGTTTTTCAGTTAAACCGTGAACTCTGCTGGGGGACACAAAGCAGGAAATGGTTTCATGGTGGTGGCATTCATGGTAGAATCTGCATCAATAAATCCCAATGGAGACAAGAGATTACTGCAGCAAAAATACAGATTAGAGTGCCAGCGTAGAAGTGACAATGGAGATTATTACCGTGGATAAAGCGTGTTTAAAGTGACCACAGCTGCTGTTACATGGAGGGACTACTTTCATGACAGCTACTTTTCGTTGTCACGCATAGGCCACATGCATTCGCCCCACAAAAAGGCAACAGGCAAGGAAGGAACAAGATCAAAGTTCACATATAACCAAAAAATTTTTTCCATAGAATTTGTACAGTTTTAGCTTTATATTTTTAGCAACAACATTCAGCCACTACGGTCAAATGTGTTTCACAGTACAAACTACAAAATCTGCTTCTAGGGATGTTAAAAGATAAGGTTAGTAAATACAGTATTTACATTGTAGGTGTTGGAAAAATGTTAAGACCGGATATTTGGTTGACACAACTACGCCTAACTGTCAATAAAAAAATATTTGTGTGTATACATGACATTTGAGGTGACATTTGAGGAAAAGGGAATATACAATTCAGAATACAAACACTGAGGGGGGACTTAAGTTTAAACAAGAGATTCACTTTTTCTGATTTACACTGGTTACATAATTATGAAACTGAACAGATAACAATTTAAGACAATGTTGGCTTATCATAAAAAGCTGTAGTTGTAATCCTGATTGCAGAGGGACAGCTCTTTCCCTGAGGTAACTGCACTGATGCAACACGCTGTATTGTAGCCTTTTATATTCCATGTTGTCCTTATAGTCACTGAGCTTTTGTTTGGACATAACACTGCACTAATCTGGTACACTCTTGTATGATCTGTCCATCTGTCACGCAACATCTCACATAAACAGAAGGGAATGTGCAGACAGCATGCAGAATTACTTGGACATGGTGGTAAAAATGCAGACAAAGAAAGCAATAAGCCTGGTTGTCATAGGCAGTCAATCACGTGCACTGTAAACCTGTCACAATAATGACTATATCGACTAATAGTTCAATATAGAACAGTTAAAAAATTATGGTCTGTACATTTTCCTTGCATTAGGAGTGAATTTATTCTTTATAGTAATGATCTTGTTTACATTTGAGCTAGTAGTTGGTTGAATGTACCATTTAATTATTGCTGCACATATTTTTTACAATACAGTTCACTGGGTTCATCTTGCTGTAGAGTTATTATGGCAGTGGTTTAAAGTAGGTTCAATATTATTGTGATTTTTTTCAGTAGCAATATATTGTGCTTCAAAATTTGTGACACATGTGGATGACAGTGTAGAAATGTCCCTGCACTATGACCCTAACAACAACAGATTACACACGGGATAATCCTCTGTATGTTTTTGTCTGTCTGTCTATCCATCTTCCTCCATCTCATCGTTCAGTTGGGTCTTCTGCGTAACTACACCCTTGTATCTTCTTCGTTGGCGTCTGCGCAAATAGTTTCCTAAGTGATGTTTAACTGACTAGGACTATGTCATTACTATTGTAGGTCTGTAATTACTAGAGTCGTACTGCTAGCCATGTCAAATCATTAACTCATTTTGTATTACACCTTTTTGACAGCTGTAAAGTAGTAAAATTTTCTAAGACTTAAGTATTGTGTTAGAAGAATAGCTCATA
Organism: Odontamblyopus rebecca; assembly: GCA_030686955.1. NCBI lineage: Eukaryota > Metazoa > Chordata > Actinopteri > Gobiiformes > Gobiidae > Odontamblyopus > Odontamblyopus rebecca. The sequence continues at coordinate 20,250,835 of CM060673.1, read as the reverse complement.
ACTGGTTTGGTCACTAGTTAAAACTCCCCTTTTTTCGAATTAAAGCAACCAGCCAAGTGTAAAAAGCATAGCTAAAGCACCGTGCAGTTAAAAATGCCTAGGTAGTTGGGACAGAAGGTATCTGGGTAAAGAATGACAGTAAAAAACACAGCCTCATGGGTAATGGTGGGTGTGGTGTTGCTGTGGAGACCTACATCCCACAGAGAGCAGTGACAACAGGTGCCGAAGCAAAACAAATAAGAGACAATGATTATATTAGGAGTTATATTATCTTATGAGAGCAGGAACTCTAACATGATATGGGATAGTGAAGGAAGAACCTGTGGGTTAATGCATTTTTAAAGCAACAGTGGCTATATGAATGTAAGTATACAATAAGTAAGTTATTGGAAGAAGGAAAAGGGAGTTTTTTCAGACTAGTAAGACTGTCATGGATTCACAGTATGATTGTAAATAGACATGAGCGCAAAATATAATAATAATAAATTGGTTACAGACTCGTGGTTGAATTTGGTTTGTTATGATACAACAAGGAAAAGTAGCAGTGAGCAGTATATGTTTTAGCATCAAGACTGGGTGCAATTTCTAAGTGCTCAAACTGACAATATTACTGATGAATTGATGAATTTGTACTATGCTAGCCCACTACTTGTCCAACATGAATTTCTGCATGAGGACACAATAAAGGCTAATCTTTTCTACTCTAATACAGTACTGCAATATAAAAAACACATAAAATTAAGCATAATCTTGACTAAAAAAAGAACATCAGAACATTTTTATTCTATTTGCTAAAATGGGCCCAATACACAGCAGGTAGTGACAAAGAGACTGTTCAGAACTCAATACGTTTTTCTAACAAGGACAAACCTCAAGCCATTGCTCTAAATTTAGTGGTTCCCATGCGACCACAAAAGATGTCCCAATTTAAGAACCATTTTCTCACTTACTCTGTGGACATGCTGCATATTACAGAAGCAAACAGAGCACCCTAGCATTACCCAGATGTTGAGTGACTGCAGTTTACGGTCAATGACAGGGCCAGACAGATTTCGCAGACAACTGTATCAGCTAATCCCAGGCCCACGACCTTTGAACTTTAAGCAGGAAGCAGAGCAGGAAGTGTGGCAATGGGACAGCGCACAGAACCCAAAGATGACCTCTTCTCTTCTTTCCGTATCCCTAACTCCCTTTATATTCCGCATCACTAGTCCATGTTCAGGATCTTATTACAGTGGATAAACAAGTTTTTCTGGCTTCATTGTGGTAAACATTTCTTAGATTTTAGTCTGATACATTAAAGTGGAAATGGATATGACCAAAACTGTTTTACCACACCCTTGAATGCTCTATTGAACCTTGTGTAATATAATCAGTTTCTCAGGATGAGTCTTATTCATTCTCATTCTTCTACGGCAACCAATTGTTTACACAGCAAACACAAGAATACTCTTGAGACAAATATGCTCAGAAAGTGTATTTGAGATGACAATCCAGCATGCATTTTCCAATATTACATTCCAAGAAAAACAATTAGAAACTCAGCTCTTGTAGGGTTGTCAAAATATCGAGAATGAGATGCTAATCAATACTAAAACTATTGAATAAAGCTGTATCAGAAGAAGCAGCAGCAACCCTAAGCCCACATAGACTAGTATGCACCCAAGGACCACTATGGAACATATGGCCACATGTGAGGCCAAAAAAAATTATTGAAAATGACATTCTTTTGTCTAAAGAAAGTGTTTTTATTATTTTCATGGTATTTGAATTGGTACTGAATATCAAATCCATCGAAATAGACAATTTTTAGAATTGTGACAATACCTTAACTTTTGCCACTACCAGTGACAGACTAGCACTCCAAAAAAAACCCACAAAAAAACAAGATGTCTAACCAACTTCACTGGCTACTTCTTCCATGTCCTTGACACTAATGTATATCGATTTCCCCTCACACACAAACACATCGCAAAGTTCTTTCAACTCGACCTTGATGTCTTTTACAAACTCCTTAAAACAGCTAATTAGAGGATGCTAATGGGTCAACTCTCCCTATCTCTATTTTTTTTTTGCCAGAAACACTCCCCAATTTTGAAACTGAAGCTACTTCCTCTACACCAGCTCACCTTTAAATTTTCCCAACATTCCTTGACCTTGTTCGGACAGATCCATTGCGAGAAAATGTAATATTGGCCGTGTTTGTCTATTTCAAAGTTATTGCTAGGACCACTGGGCATAAGAAAAATGCATAATCCAACGGAATCCAGAAATGCGCAAGGTTTAACATTAGCTCCATCAGTGATAGAGAATTACACAAATATCTACAACATACAAGATCAAGTTAACAATGTTTTTAACAGGTCCTATACCTGACATTCTCTTTTTCCACTTCAAATTGACACCTTTTATAGCCTTTTTAAATAGACATTGCCAAGTAATAAGCAGAATAGACTTTCTGTCTAATCCAACCAGTCATGTATTTAGACAAGAACCATATAGTGACATTTTTTCCTGTTACTGTGGTTGAACATCAGAATGAGAGAATTAAAAAAAAGTGGCTAGGGCAAATAGGTTCATTAAGGTTCAATAGTGCAACCCATTAAATAATATGGATTTTTATTTACATTTCCCCTTCAAACCATATACAAAACTATAAACAAAGTTTTATTTAGTTTTGGGTTATTATTATTAACATGTTATGTACACATTAATATCAAAAGCAATAAAGAGATCAGATGTGCATTTGAAACACAGTATCTTACAGTGTGTTTGGGACATGGCCTTTCAGAAGTGCAGCCATTTGCCCTGCGCTGTCCAATCTCTCTGTGTGAGAATGTGACCCTCTTCTGATTAATCTGTTTTTAACCATGTTTGGATTGAAGCCAAAACCACAGGCCCACTTTCACTCACACTAGCTTTTTTGTCTTTTTCATTGTATCACTTCTTTCAGAACAGAAAAAGACTATTGACCCCCTGGTACAACAACAAGGATGCTCTTTTCTTCTAGGTAGTGCCCCCTCCAACAAAACAAATATACCCATTGCTCATTGCTCAAAAACACCATGCATTCACTCTACTGCTCTTTTTCAATGTATCTGAAGCCCCCTTTCAATTATTGCTCACCCTCCATGATCTGAACTCTTTATTCAAGTAATACGCTGAACAGTGTACTATAGTTTCCATTCATGCATGGCTCTCTGATGTCCTCTACTTGAATCAAAAGTCCTACAATGCCTGCTGGGTGAGCAGACCTGCATGCTAGGGGCTATTACTCAATGTCATGGTCGAGTGCTGCTTTGTAGAAGAAGAAGTCCATCTAACTAATTATCGGGACTAGCCACTGCAATAACAATGAAAGATGATAGGGTGTAATTTAAAAAATACATGAACCAAGGAACCAAGGATAAAAGGATTGAAATATACAGCATACAACTTTTTGGTATTTCAAAAATCAGAGAAGTTAATAGTATGATTATGATATGTATCAAAAAACAAATATCATTAGTTTGGCTTTATTTGTTTAAAATCCGTACATTACTTAAGATTAACAATTTCCAATTTTGTGCCAAGCTAGCATCAACAAATCACTGTTGTTGTATTTTGTTATAATATGCAACTTTTTTTGGATGTTGTTTGCAGCTATTTCAGAATAAAACCAATCGTGGGACCGTCTGATGCTTTGCTCCTGTTAAAGCCACAACCCAACAGTAAAAACACACACACATAGGGATGTTCCCATAGCCTTTCCGAATGGTTAAGCAATATCAGTCCCTTTCTGTCACTCTCACTCAGCCTCTTCCAACATCCACACATTTCCCTGGTCTTATTAGCCATCTCTTTCTGCTTTTGGCCAATTAAAACAGCCTATAGGTGAAAGAATATATCAAACTGCATGGCATGTACTCATCTGCACACCTGGTTTGCTGACTTTTACTGCTCTAGGCTACCTCCATTTCCAGGGTCTTCCCATAAAAGCATTCCTCAGTTGTTCTAAACCTTTTCTCAATCTCCAATAGCACTAAACAATCACAGAAACAAAGCTTGTATCCATTCTATTTTCAACACCAGAGGGTTTTGGCTAAATTTAATGAGCAAATTCTCCCACCAAGATCAACCAATTAGGCTTTCTTCTCATTAGTGGGCTGGACAGAGATGCTACTGTTCTACACTTCCTGGTTACAGCAGGGTGCAAAGACATTACATGGACATTGAGACAAATTTAAGGTTAGATAATGGCTAAATTACAGGTCTGTAAGACTCTCAAATACACAAAAAGAGAATTATGTTAACCCATTCATTAGGCTTAACATGAGCCACGATACATGCAGATTTCCAGGGCATCCAATAACACAAACAGATTCCCACAGCACCTCTATAACCATAGCCCGTGTAATGCAATACAGTACAAAGGCTTTTGTGATCCGTGCAACCTTCAATTGGTGTAATGAGAACATGGAAAAAATAGGTGTAAAATCAACTCTATTGTCATATTAGGAGCCTTTAGTTGTGGAGTTGTAAGCACATTTGGTTGCAGTGGGCTGTAGGTCTGTAGCCAATTTTCAGCTATACATTTTAAATATGATTTTCTTTAGTTAAACGAGTCTGAGCTAAAGCTATATGTACACATGATGACTATATGTGCTATATAATAAAGTCTCCCTCTGTCAAGACTTTTCTTATAATAAAAAAATGCTTCAATGGAGGAGACGAGACACTCGGATCATTCTGTGCTGAGTAAGGTGATGACTAGTCACACTCACAAAGACAGGGGTTGGATTGTAAGAGGATTTCAACAGTTATAGTACTTAACTGTCCGTATGCTCTTCTCAGCCATGTACAGTAGGTTTAATATTATCCCCTCTTTGAAAAAAAAAAAGTGGGAGACTTGAAGAAGACTAAATAGGCCTTGATCAGGGATGGATTTTTTAACTTGAACATCAGCACTTCATGTAGACTACCTTGAGACGTGTCTGTGAAGTTGCTGAGTCCATGCCATATGTCAGTTAGGGAAAGGTCCACAGTGATATCAAAGTACAAATACTGTGCTTCTGTACTCTATCCCTGTTAGGGTAAGAAACATGCAGGACTCAATCATTTTCATTTTATTTTTAGGGGGCACCGTTAAATCCATCAAAGGAAGTAGTAAAGGGGCGCCTTCTTCTGCTCGTGTTTGTTCGACAAGTAGTTTTGAAGAAGTCACTGGCTGCCCCCTAATCACAGAGAGGGGGGTGTTAAAATGTTTGCCCTGAAGTTAGCGTCCATCTTTCTGAACCTACCGCCAAAGGTATCTCACCGTAAACGACGTAACTCTACTCCAGGAAACACGACATCCACCTCCACACTGGGCGCTTTTTGTTCAAAACTGACTTTAGCCCAATATTACAACTCATTCACGGCGTATTTTGAGGATTTTACATCTCTACAAACGATCTAATCGCAGTAAAGATGTCCGATGACCGAGTAACAGCGTGGGGAGTAGGCAGCGGAGGTGATGCGATAGCTGGGATAACATGGAAGATAGATAGACGCCATGAACCGCTCACATCGCAGGCATAAACCCAAAATCGCGGACTTTACTGCAGGCAACTACACATTTTTACGACCAAAAGCACACATTTCTGAGACGTAAACGTAGTAGCTACACGTTTCCTTGATGCAACTAAACTAACATACAAAACAAATGAAAATACAAGAAAGAACGCGTTGAATCAAATGCATCAGAAGGTAACATCACGTGATTTGAAGAGAGGCGAAAATAAACGTTACCTTATGTGATTTCCAGCAGTTTGTGAGTGTATTTTTATCGAAGGTAGCCTCACACGCGGTTCTCCTCCAAATAGCGCTCGTCCCTCTGCCACAGCCTCCAAAAATCTCTACTACAATCCACACACTGAAAATCTGGCCCTAGCTCAAACCTACGTGTCAATCATCTGTATGTCCCGCCTCCTACAGTGCAAAACATCTTTTTACGGCCTCTCATTGGCTACCTCAGGTTACTGTACGGAATACTGCAATCTGATTGGTTACTTCAATTGTCTATTCGCTACAGTGGGACGTTCTAAGCGGATGTAGTAGAGGTAAAATAACGAGACACTGCCATCTATAGGACAAAATTAGTAACTGCATGTTTACATATGGTGTGTTTGTATTTCTCAGGTTGTGACTTTTATTACTGGTCCACAAATAAGTATAAAAAGATCTACTGTTTAAGATATGTAAAAAAAGAAAATAAATACCTCCTTGGCAATCAACAAAGTAGGCCAATGTTTGTGAAGTTGTGTAAGACCTACCTACCTAACCCTCCTGTTTGTTCCATTGTAATTTGCATTTTCCACATCACCAAAGAACCACTGTATTTAAAGACGCCTTCTCTTAAACACAAAGTACTCTTTTGATTACATAATGGGTATAAACACAGGCGTTTTGCTTCACAATCACACACCATTCTTATATACACACTCGACTCTGCCCACAAACCGATTACAGAAGCTCAGGTAATTGGCTTAAACTGCATGTTGTGTTTGCTTCCCATCCAACATCAAACATGCTTGGTAAATTTTATCCAGAAGAGGTAATGTGAGGTAATTCTGATTATAATCATAAGAAAAAGCAATAACCAGGCAATACATTTGGATTTCTGTTGATATGTTTAGTAGGTTAATTAGAGCATAGCATCTTTATGTTGGGTTGACTCACCAATGGCAGTGTACATGTCCAAGTGGAAAGCATGTTAAAGAAACACAAAAAGTATCAGTGTTAGATGTATCTCAAAATCCACACATTCTAGACATTTGTTATAGTAATAAAAATGTTCCTTTATGGAAAATAATTTGGTTTATAACAGGCCTAAACCTGTCCAGGAACTGCTGGCTGACTGTACTGGACAATATTGCGTTACATTTGGCAACAGCAAAATGTCTATAGCCTATATACAATTTAAATCACTCCAATGTTAAAACATGAAGACGTATAGCTTTATTTGTCAGGTTCTATTTATTTACTTTATTTATTTTTATTTCTATAAAAGGTAACACTTGCACAGGCTATTTAATTCCTAAAACAATAGACTTCAAGGCTAAATTAATCCAAATCACTAATATACCCCTCTTTCTGGCCCATTAAAGCTTAAATTAAATTTGAACCCGACGACAGTAGCCTACCACTTGACCTCCTTTACCCTCAAATTAGAATTTAATGAATAGCAAGACATGGAGTATACACAACTATCATGTTGGCTACTGTTAATTCAACAAGACTCTTTTCACAATAATATAATAACAAACACAAAGGTTTTTCAAAATCAAGTCTAAAGCCATGGTCTAAACAAGAACTAAAAGACTAAAATGGGAACTCATGCTAAACAATGGCTTAACTAGTACAAAAAGGTATGAAAGATAAAAAAAAACAAAACAAGATTTAACCAAATTTACTTGAGCTGTGGAGTACTGCCAGCATTCTATATTTTGCAAGTGACTGAACTGGACTATTTTCTGTATTTGTCCCTGCTGACACCATTGTAGCTTCCAATAAAAAGCAAATTATGAAGAAATGAAAATGGCAAATAATTGATTTGCTGACCTGAGTAACCTGCAGTGTCCAAGCAGCAAAAACAGACTAATGTAGTGAAGATAAGTCAACGTTATAATGTGTTAACATAGTGTGGCTTTAGTCATACAGGCGTGAGATCAAGGCAGTACAGATTCCCTTTGGGATTAGTGACGTGCTCTTCTGAGGGGAATTACCCATGGACCATCTGGACAGCACCAGGCCAAGTCCAGCCAAGTCCGCATCTCCTATTAGAAAACTATGTTACTAAAGCTATAAGTTGCATGTTAAAAAAGGGTAACATTTGTATCTTTAGCTATCAGAGAAATATTTTCAGTTTTATTGATCAGTCATTTAATTTTGGTCATTTTAAATGATAAAAGCTCTATTCTCACAGCAGTGACACATTTGTTCACCATTTAAAATACTAAGGCCTATTCATTTTTGGGTCTCCATTAACCCAAGTTTTTGGTGCCACTTCCATGCCCCCCATTTAAGAATAAATGTTCCTTACTATTACTGGATCCCTGACATTTTGTTCTTATAAAACATTTTAAGCACTTTTTTTCCATTAACATCTAGCTTTAAATTGTTAATCGCTACATCAGTTGTCCTAATTTTTCATCATTCTGAAATCCATGGATATATATAATTGTTGTCTAATTGTCTTTATTGTATAGCATATTTATAATCAATAAGCAATTCAAAACACGACACTCCTAAGCATAACAAACTGTACATTACCCAAAGTTAAGCTGATCTGCAGGTGGAACGTGCTGTTCTTTCTCAGTTCTGTGTGTCAAACAAATGTAAAGATACTGAACAAATATTGGTATCTCCATTCCCCCCAGTTTGTTTAATGTCATGCTGTAGCTCTCTCTCTCTTTCCCCCTCTCTCTCTCTCTTTCCCCCTCTCTCTCTCTCTCTCTCTCTCTCTCTCTCTCTCTCTCTCTCTCTCTCTCTCTCTGCGTGTGTGAGCTCAGTAACGTTACACTTTTAGATCAGGTATCACACACAGGTGAACAGGAAGAAGAGCGAGAAACCATGCCGGGGATGGGTAATTGACTTTTCCAGAAACGTCTTCAGTGGCTGATTCCAAAAAGGCTCTAAAGCACTAATGTTTGCTCAAACACTCAATTCTTTGCAGGCCACTAAGTCCAGACCAGGCCCAAAGTATTTCCCTCACACGAATGAGGAAGTTTTGATCTAATCTGTGTAATGACTATGATGGCTATTACACTTGAGCCGTTATGATATATGGGACATATAATTGGCTTTGATTTAATTTTAAAGGAGACCTCACATGAGTCTTTCAGGTAACTATGGTTCTTTAAACGTGCATTATGGAACTTTTCTGGTGTAGGGTCCATCAAATGCTTTTCTACATGGAGATGTTATTTCTTTGTCTGGAATATTTCACAGTATGACATTAAACGTTTCTACCTTCATGGAGACCAAACCAAACCAAGTTATAGGTCAGGTCTGGGGGAAGGTAACCCCACTCACAGTCAGAATTCAATAAAACCTATAATTAAATGCATGTAAGGTGACGCCCCCCCAAACAAAAAGTTACAGAGTGCACCTTGAAACACCAGTAATGGGCTAAATGGTTGATGTAGTCTACTTATGCCCCACTAGAGGGAAACATTGCACTGTGGATAGGAAAATTTCATGTAACAAAACAAGTCATTTGAAAAGTGCCAATAGCCTAAATGAGGAACATTAATAACCTACTTTTTATGTGCCTGATCACTATTTCTGAAATATTGTCAGGCTCCTTCTCAGCCATAAAGACAGATTTAAAGTTATTCCTCAGGAAAGCACGTTCAATGAAGCTTCAAAACTTTAAGATCCACTTGGTCATAGCAGATTTGTCCCTCAACACCCGTTTAGCCTAACTGTTTAACCTAGGAGTCTGGATAACACTCAAATACAAAGTAATAAAACGACCAAACACATTAAAATGAATGTGCTTTAGGCTTACCATTCATAAAACACAAAAAAGCACTTATATAAATCGTTTTTCTGGGGCTTTACTCATAGTTTAATGTTTACAAAATAAGAATTGTTTTCAATAAGCCTGCCACTTTTGCCTCATGGCCCTAACAAGTCTGAAAGATGTGGTGTGTATAATGAGTGTTGGATGCTTTACTGGCTCTCACCTGTAACCATAGAAACATCCACTGCTGTTTCACTGGCCCAGATCCTGATTCAAGTTAGTTTTACTGGCGCATTTCTGACAACACAATAACATTTGAGAAGCAGTATACTATTTGGAGTAAAACAGCTGTACTGAGTGTAATAGCCCATTGTCACAGCCCCTTAACTTAATGGAGAAAACATTTTACCACTTGTTGATAATATTCAAATCAACAGTTTCCTGAACTCACTAAACTACACCCTACACCACTGATAGATAAACAAATCACTGAACTGTGCACAAAATGAAATATTGAATGATTGTCTGGTCTACATCTAATGACTGTTGTATTGATAAAATTAAACATACCGGTAATATAATATGTTAAGATACCAAAAGGTCAAAAGTTTGGACATACCATCTCATTCAATTTTTTCTTTATGTTTACTACTTTACATGAAGCAAGGTGTAAGGAATCATGTAGCAAAGAAAAAAAAAGTTAAATAGGTCAACTAAATATTTCTTTTTTATTTATTTTAGGCTATATTCAAATCCTCAATGTTGCCACTCTTTGCTCTGCTTACAGCGCTACACACCCTTGGTCTTCTCTCAGTTAACTTCATGATAAATTCTCCTGAAATGGTTTTCACTTCACAGGTTGTGTCGGGATCAAAGCAAAGGGTGGCTTTAAAAAAAAGTTTATGACATTTCATGTGTCCATTCATATGTTTTGATGCCTTCAGATAGGTTCTATAATGTAAATAATCAAGGAAATAAAGCAGAAATAATGAAAAAGTGTATTACCAACAATAAAACCTATAAATACATGTTTTATTAGCAACTCTTGGGTCTTATCAACAAATAGGATAGAGTAATTTTTTTTTTTTATAAGTGTAGCCTATACTGAATGAAAAACGCATAGGACTATAGGCTTACTAAAGCTCCTATATTATACAATTACACAAAACTGATTCTTGTGAGCTTTATCCCATGTTATAATGTTTCTATCCCCTCAAAAACATACCTGGAATTGTGTTTTGTGTTTGTTTCATTCACACGTTTGAGTAATTCTTTGTAATTAATCTGTCCATATCTAAAATCTTAAAATGCTCTGTTCCATCTTGTGATGTCATGTGGTGGTAGATTTCAAGTTAACAGCAGCTTTTTTACCTTTAGTTCAGCAGAGATGGTCAATTCCAGGCTTGAAATGATCCAAACGATTCTAATGAAGGTGTATAGAGTTTAAAAACACAGTGGAGCATTTCTTGTGCTACAAAATAACATCACAGTGTGGAACAGTGCTGCGTGTTTGTAATGAGGAACCAACGTAACATAAATGAGATTAGAGTTGTTGCTTACTATGCCTTATTATGAGTCGTTAAAACGTTTTACTAAGGAATTTCTAATTAAAAAGCAACTTATTTTCTTATCTGGATGTAGAATAGCCTGCCTTAGACTGATTTGACATCTCCAGAGCGTAGAATAGACCAAGGCTGCTATGCATAGTGCTGATAAGTGAGAGGAGGGAGGCAGGGAGAAGAGAGACAGCGCGTTTCCGGATTGTGCCGTCAGTCAGATCTGGCTTTTACTACGAGCAGCATGTCAACACCAATCTCCAGAGAAAACTATTTATCGTGAGGGCCACTGTCACTAACAACGCCCTTTGATCGCGACCTACGAAGCTTTCCAACTTCGGCGACGCAAACGTGAAAGGATCGCCCATTTTTGGTCCAATTTTTGAAAACTTTTTTGGCGTTGGAGCGCAGCGCAGCGTCGAGACCGTGCGTTAAAGGGAGCAACCAAAGCATCGAAGATAAAACCTTGAAAACTTTATATAGCAGTGTTCTTTCCTCGAGTAGTTGTTGCTTTTGCAGTACAGAGAACAAAGAATCGACTTGGATCTGACGCTACTGGCGGTACACGGTGATAAAATTTGACCGGCCCGGATTGAAGCTTTGGAGAGCCTGGGAAGGTATGGTGACCAAGACAACCTGATAAATTCACACTTTTTAGTTGTTTTCTACCATTATTCTGTCCTTTCATAGTCTGGGTAGGAGGTTTTCATCAAAATACTTGCACTCACATTGTAAATTGTTAACATGTTTCTGTAACTAGTTTTCTTTTTGGTCCAAGGACTGCAGTAAAAGTATTAGGATTAAACAATATTCCGATCTGGGAGACTATCCTGGGGCGATTTGTCTCTAATACGTGAAAATGAGGCTACTTCAGTGGACTTTATGCATGGAAAAGGGATACAAAATAGCTGGCTAAGAATAAAGGGAAAGGAAAAATCAGTAGCCTGTTGCTTTGTCATAGCCATTTAAGCTAATTTGCATAATATACGTCATTATTGTATTATTTGAATGACACTGGCCTTTATGGCACAAAATACAAAGTGGGTGCTATTTGAACTGTGCAATTAAGACCATTTCCATGTGCTGCTTTTCTTTATCTCTTTACTGTGTCTTCTGTCATTGCCCACTTGTGCAATCATGTGGGCAGTTTTAATATTCTCGTAGTCCCACTCACTCTCAGAGCAAAATGGGTTCTGTCTGTACAAAGCTTTTCTCGCCATTGCGTGCTCATGTTTGAATGAATATTTGTTTCTGTAGTTACTGTCCCCTAACCAGGATGAAGCCTTGTTTATCTGGGTAAATATTTAGAAAGACCTTTACTCTACGCCTTCCATGGTTCCTGTAGGAGACATCATCATCATTGAAAAAAATGAAAGCACCATCTTATATAACATGAATAAGATTAGTATATAAGACATATAAGACAGTATATAAGAAACTAGTGTTGTCACAGTACCAAAATATAAAACAATTTTGGTCAAGGAAATTGTTTATTATGCGATACCAATTTTGATAACACAATAATATTAAATACTCCTTTTTACAGTATGACATTTGTAAGATGCAAATAGTAGTTTTGTTCATAATATTATATTGTTATATTTTACTAGGAGATATTCTTTGCATGCTGATATCTATCATTGCCTAATTAAAGTGTGTTGATGAGGGATAAACAAAATGTGTTTTCGAAATGTGTTACAACATGCTTGTAATCGACTCAGGTTCAAGTACCGCCGATTGCATAATAATAATAATAATTATGATCTTTATGGATTCTAAGAAAGACACAAAGATGCAGAAATATGACTATACCTTTTTCTTGAAAGATTACTTTTTCTTTTTTTCTTTTTTTTTTGCATTTCACAGCTCTCTTGCTTTGCATGTAAAAATTGTTGTTTGGAAGATACTACCTTGCAATTGCTCACATCTGTATACAACTTTTACAGTACATTTTCCACATGTAATGACAAAATCCTAGTGATTTTTCCTCTTGGAAATGTCTACATATTTCCTTTCACTCTCTAACCTAACCTTCACCATTACTAACACATTATTAAAGCTCCAGCAGCAGCAGCTCACAGAAGTCTTTATTTAGTGTGAACAGAAAGCAAGACTTGTGACTAACCCTCCACTTGAGAGGCGTAGCACATTGTGTCTGTCCCTCTCTCAAAGTGCGTCACTGGTCTACAAGGAAATCCCATCTGCACCACATAGTTCAGACTACTCCTTCTGATTAACTTATCTCAAATCAAGACCTATCCCAGGCTCTTGGAGAAGGCCAGGGTTCAGACGTGTAGTCAGAGAGACAATGGTAAGGCCAAGTGCCAACCCAATCAAAACTTTAGCCTCTGTAAACTGTCTGCAGGGTGTCATTATTTTATGAGCATTTTGTGGAAAAAATAGTAGATGAGTTTCGGGCAAACTTAAGAAATTAAGTTACAAATCATAGGTTATGCTGTGATGACATAGAATTGTTTTGTGGCTTTTGACCCTTAACATTGCAGGAAAGGACGAATGACTTGGTGCGGGTGCGGGCCCAGTGTAGCTCTAGTTTAATTTTTTTTTCTTTACTGCCACAATAAAATAAATATTGTTCTTGAAACGTACTGCTAGAATAAACAACTGTATTGCATTTAGTGATACTAGTGTTACACTAGTAGTAGTAAATACACTACAATCATAGTAACATTCAGCAAGACACCTGATTCTATTTATTTAGATTTACATAAAAATAATCAGAATTGTAATAAATTTGTTTTTTTGTTGTATTATTATTTTGATACTCTCTTTTACTCTCTGCAGTGCGCCTTTGACCAAAATATATTTAGTCAGACCTATAAATAAAAATAACATGGTGTAATATTAAAAGATTGCATTCATTTTGCTGGTCTAAGACTAAAGTAACTCAATATGCGGTGTGAAATGTCAGCACTCACGCTTATTTGCATTGTATTAGTTGCATTGCATTGTTTAGTTTGACACTTTCCATTTTAACAGCACTTGAATTGCTTTGCTAATGTTGATTAAATGGTGGTGTAAATGATATCATGTTACAAGTGAGCAGCACTTTATTTTACATAACAACACAAATAAACAAAACCAAATATAAAATTGGCTAAAAGAAGGCGAAATGTTATAGACTGGAGGAAACTAAACTTTGTGTCTGAATACATGCAAATGTTGTGTCATCGACAACATACACATGGATTGCATGTAGGAGAATCATAGTATTATAAACGCCTGCTGTTCTGTCTGCTAATCTACACTCTTGAGTCTATGCCTCGTTTTGTTTGATTTTTCATTTGTTGATTTTTCTTGGTCCTTGGTCTTTGTGTGTTTTGAAGGGCCTGGGCAGGAGAATAGATTCATCATGTTAATGTGTAAACTTCCACAATAGAGCAAAGTACTGGGAGTCATTTAGTTAGTGTTGAAATAAAAATTAAAATAATGAATGAGCAGTACAGATACCAATTTGGATTGCGTTTATGATGGCCATAAAAAACGAATTAAACAAATGATCTTCATCAGTTTGGAATATCCCTCTGGCTGTATTTGCTTCTTAATCTATAACTGAATCGTGATCTTTTGGGTTAAACACTATATTAAATCCTTGTTGTTGTGTTACAGACATCCCTGTGGTTGTGTAACTGCTGACTGAATGCAGAGGAGGCAGAGGCGCCTGTGACCCAGGGGACATTGTCCGATGTGTGTCCAGCTCCTGAAGCCCATGGCCTGGCCGCTGGGATGGCAACCTCTGCCCTAAACCTTAGAGTCATGAACAGGTCAGATTCACTATCACAGAGCATTCCTCTTTACACAGGGCTATGCCTAGAAGCACTCTTGTTTGGTTAGTTTAGTCTGACAGGTGGTTTAATAAGAAATATGGGATATCATTTCGTTTAACTGTGCCAGTCAGTGATGAAGAACTCATGCCATATTTTCCACCTAGTGCTTTCCTTTGTTTGCTCTGTAATTCAAATGTATTAAGTTTATGAATCAATTGAGAGATAACTTAACATTATCAACAACTAAACCCTTCTTAAACCATTCTCCTAAATGAAATGCAGTCATGTAGATAGCAAACAGCAGTGGTAAATAAAGTATTTAATTTTGTTACTCAAGTAAAAGTGCAAATATAGGGACAAAAGATTACTCAAGTAAAAGTATCACATGAAAAAATCTTCTCAAATAAAACTATTGAAGTACCTGTTTAAAAATGTGCTTTAAAGAGTAAAACAAGATTTTTAGAACATTTAAAGCATCAAATGTAGTGATTTTGATAAAGAATTTAGCAGATTTTAAGGGATCTATTAATACTTTTTTTTTCTTTTTTAAAAAAGTTGGGAAAGTACATGAAGGAAAGTATTTTTTACTTTTCAGTCCTATCTCAGTTCTCAAAAGTAAAAGTAAAAAGTTTCCACTGTAAAATGTACTAAAGTAAAGTACAGAGACCTAAAAATCTTACTTTTAGTTTTGTACTTACAAAATTACATTCCATCACTGATAAACAGTAAATAGTTATCTGTATAATTCTGTCAAATCATGAATCTTACATATGACGTAAGTGACATTGCATAAATATCTGTATTGTGCTGTTTTTATGTATTTTTCTTCTTGTCTCTTCAGCAGTAATCAGTTCCACGCTCAGCCAGGCTCCTCTAACGGCACCAGAGCGAGGACCAGTTCTGTGGGTCGGCCCGTGCTCCCCGTCCCCGACAGAAGCACCTACTGCCAGCTACTGGGAGGCCTCTACAGCCCCACTAGCCCCTCCAGCCCCACTAGCCCTACGGTAAGAAATATATATCAATTAATCAAGTTGATGTGTTAATTAATTTCCAAGATGAAATATTCCTATTGTTATACTATTTACAATACCTGTCCTGTTTTTGGAAAGCAAGTATCTAAAGCCTTCTTGCACAACATCATTACATAAAGTTACTATTATCTAAAAGTACATTTTTTGAATTTGTAAATCATCAAATTCAGTTGATGTACTTTAAGAAGGGCATTTGGTCTTAAAACCTGTTTTTAAAATACTATATTCTATATTTTATGATGCTGTAGCAGTGTTTGATAGGAAAGAAATGTATGGTTGTCTCATTAATCCAAAGTGTATATGTGCTAACTGGTCTACGAAAGCACATGGAAAAAGTATATGGAGAAAGAACTGATGTTTTTTTTTTCAGTTTAAGGAGATGTACTTTTAATCCTGTGCCTATGAACTTTGCTTTGAAAACTTATTCCACTACCTTGCAGTGCTTACCTCCATAATATTTACCTTACATGGTATTCTTGAATCACTCCCCTCTTCACCCTTCTTTTTTCCTCTCTGTTTTTGCTGCCAGACAAGTCGTCAAACTGTGGGTCCAGCTTTTGTGTTCCCCTCTCCCTCCTCCTCCTCTTCCCTGTGCCCCAGCCCCAGCCCCAGCCCGCCCCGGCGTGCTCGCTCCCCCTCTCCGCGCAATCCCGAGCTGCTGGGTGTCAATGTGGGCCAGAGGGTGCGCCGCCTGAGCTCGCCCAGCTGTGAGGATCGAGGGGAGGCAGAGGGGCAGGAGGAGTGCCCGGGGGAGGGAGGGGAGACCCGCGAAGGCCGCAGACGCCAGGCACAGCTGCTGCAGATCCACCGCGAGCTGCAGAACGTGGAGGTGAGACTGACCCAACAGTTTTGTTTTGTGTAGAGTGGGTTTAAAGTTGATATCCAAATACTAATTGATACTAAGACTATTATAAAAAGTTGATAACCAAAAGGTAAATTCGCAAATGTTGATCCTGATCATATCTATTATTGACTAAACCCATGAGCTCTTTTCACAGTATCACTTTTAGGTGCACCCATCTGTATTAAATAATATTGGGCTATAGAATTTTGTGATGCAATTCACAAAGAAATCATACATTTATCTACAATTATATGTGGTGTATTCAACTACAAGTGTTGTTATCATTGAAATACCTGTAGTAGATGTGAGGTGGATTACCTCTCTACAGATCTGACCTGTAACTTAGCTTGATGGCGATATGGAGATAGATATTTGTAAAACCATATTGTGGAATATTCTTGGAAAGCAAAAACATTTTCATGGAGATGAGCAGAAAAGTTACACAATTTAAAAGAAGTAATGTATTATGACTAAAATTTTGCTTTCCATGTCTTTTCTTCATTATGTTTTAACACTGCTTTCAGCACTAAGACTCTTAAATCGACATCAAAGTGAACACCTGTGGTATAATATATCAAGGAGGAAAACCAAACTAACTTAAATTCTTTGTTGCCTTTCTAGGTCAGAGGAAAAGTCGGTATTTTCGAGGCCCACATCTCCGGGATCCGTGCCCAGGTTAACAGCGAACTCCAGCGCAGTCCTCGGTCTCCACGGCGATCGACAAGCCATCCCCCTTTCCCTCTCAGCCAATCCCAAAACTCTGCACCCCAATGCCCAATGACACACCCACAGGAGAGCAAGGTTCCCTGTGTGGTCCCCAATGGAAGAGAAAGAGAGGAGGAAGGGGAGAGGAGGGAGGATACTTCTGCCAAGTTGCCCACGGAGAACCAAAATGGACGCAGTATGGATACAGTTTCTCAGAATTTATTGTCGGTTGGGGAAAATATAGAACGACTTAGAGGGAGGGATGGAGACGGGGATGAACTTCAAGCTAAACGAGAAAGGACAGAGATAGGCAAAATGGAAATACATGAAAATGAAACGCAAATGGAGCTGGCAGAAACTGGCGTAGCTTCTTTTTCGGACTTGTCAGATCAAAACCACTCTTTCACTAACACTCCTCCAATCCCAGCTGTTATAATCACGGACCACGAGAGCCTACTTCCAGCTTCAGAAGCCCTCAGCTCAGACCAGCCAATGTCTTACACTCCAAGCCCAGGCTCAAGTCCCATTCCTGGGCACAACTTCTCAACCCGCTCCCTCAGAAAGCTGTCTTCATCTTCCACCTCCTCTGCTGGGTTCTCCTCATCATGGGAAGAGTCTGAAGAAGACATCTCCAGTGACAATGAGAGGGGGGACCAGCTACTCAACCCAACCGTGCTCAGTTCTCAGCAGAAAGCAGTAAGTACAAAATCTAATATATATATATATATATATATATATATATATATATATATATATATATATATATATATATATATATATATATATATATATATATATATATATATATATATAAAGATCTTATTTTGTATTTATATATTTTAAAGGGCTAATGTATAATTATTAGAGCAATAAAATGGCTCAAAAGTTCATGCAAAATATGTTTTTTGGGGGGGATTGTCAGTGGTTTATGTCAGTGCAACACCTGTTCATCATAACTGTTATATCATAGATAGGTAGGAGTTCTTTGCTCACTGCTTAAATGAGGGTTTTCACAAAGTTTGTTGTTTGCGTTTTGCTTTTAGTGGAAACTAGGAGGTAATTAAGAGCTAGAGCCGATGTACGTCTAATTTCCCCATTGAATTGCCCCATGTGGCTAAAAAAAGTGTTGAATGAATGAATTGAACACTTATAGGCAATTGTATATTTGTTTATTTGCGTATTTATTAACAAAGAAATGATGTGGGACAGAATCTGATTTAACTTTTTTTACCATTAAAGGTGCACTATGTAATTTTTCTGGTGTGGGTGTCACCACTTGCATATCTTTTGCTTTGCCTGGAATGTTCCACTCTACAACATTAATTAATTTCTGGCATTTATTCAACCACCTACCTTTTTATTGTCTCCATGTACTTTTTAAAAACATGCATTTGTGCCAAGGGCTGGGTAACCTCTCCACAAATCTGAACTGACTTGGCCTGCTTGTCCACATCGAGTTTGATTGATTTAACGCCATACAACATTCCAGCCAAAGCAATTACATCTTTATGGAGGCAAACAGGTTTCAGACCATTCACCTGAAAAGTTACATAATGCACCTTTAAACCACAATACCTGTTGCAACCATAGTCTCAATAACTCATGGTGATATTTCAAGGCCATGTGAGAATAGAATAGTATAGCTTTTTATCCACATAACATAAAACACACATAGACAGTGACAGCCCAGGGAATTCTGTAGCTATTTAATATTGTCTTAGCCAGTGTGTGAGACCTGATTTAGCACCTGTCCTGTCAGTTGTCGTGAAGTGTTCATGTTGATACGTGCTTTGTGTTTGGAGTTGCCCGTGCTTGTAGCCTGCTGCTGTATAAAACTGTCCTCCCCTCCCTGAGATGTGGATGACATTCTCCCAAACAAAGCCAGCTCTGTGCCTGACCTGTGTGTGAGGGGGTGTATGTGAGGGGGCGTGCGGGGAGTGCAAAACGAAAGTGGTTTTATTAATATATATATATATATATATATACAATCCGAGAGAAACCGACAGTCATAGTGACTTTGGTAGAGCTGAAAAATTGAATGTGAGTTTTCTGGCAAGCAGTAGATTTGTAATTTATGTTTTAATAACAGGATTCTGTTCAAGTTCACATTTTAAAAGCGTCAATTGGTAAAAGGACTGAAATATGAAGTGAAGACATCTGCTGTATCCCTTTTCAGGATATGTTTGTACAGATCTAAATTACAGGGTTAGCAGTTTTTGCAGAATAAAACAGGAGATTTTGTTGTTTTGTTTGTGAAGAAAATTGTGGTACTTCAAAACTTGCTGCCAATGTGAATTGCTAATTGCGTTCATTCAGATTTTGATTCGATTGCAATTACTCTTGCAGGGCTACTTTGTTGTTGCATTTTTTCAGTATTTGGATCTGGTTCAAACTGGAGGCAGTAGTGTTGTGTGTAGGTGGAGGGATGCAATTTTTGTTTGTAGCAATAAGTTCACAACACGACCATCTCACTTCTGCTTTAAAATGCTTTGGATGACTCTGTTCTTTGTTTTAAAAGAAGAGGACACTTGCCAGTTTTCACACTGAATAAATATGAGGATGAGAACAGTTTCAGGTTTTGGAAGAAAACATTGCAACCACTAGTTATAAAATGCATTGGCAGTTTCCTTGTCAGAAATGTGCACATTGAATTATAATTACTTTTATGCCATATTCCACTTTTAAATGAAAATGTAGACATAGCTTAAACTATTCATAAAATATAAGTGCTGTTTGTTTGCAAGAACCTGGCAGCTTTTCTTACCTTTATTTAATAACATAGCAAATTCCATACTTTCTATTATGTTCATATGCACAAACAAAGTACTTGCTTATATAAAATAGTTATATAATTATTTTTAAAAGGAGCTTGAAATATCATGTTAAACTTTCAAAAAATAAGCTAAAGGTATAATAATTCTTTACAAGTTTTTGCAATTAGTATTACAATGCAGTTTTCATGTCTCTTCCTCCTTGTCTTGTTCCCTTACGTGTCTTCATTTAAATGGCTTTGAATATTAAATAGCGCTCCAGATGTTCTTTCTTAAACCGATCTGAGCTCCCACAGGTGTTCTGGCCTGCAGGACTTCATTTGTTTAAATGAATTTGGCTGCTGGATTTGAATAGGGTTTGATTTCATGTTTGCATACAGTATGTCCTGCATTCTTTCTTTTCCACAACAGCAAATCCTTTTGTTTGTCAGGATTTAATGAACCACTGAGATACGTGATGATAGGGATGTTACAGTCAAATGTCAGAGTTTAGTTATGATGATTGTGAGAAGAAACCTTTTACAATTAAAATGAAACTTTCTGAAAAATAAAGTAAAAGAAGCAGAAACAGACAGCTATAAAATGGAGAAAATGTTTAATTAGATTGAATTAAAAAGACTTGATTTGTCTTATTATTATATTATTATTATTTTGAATAATAATTTGTTGTGACCTGACCTGAAAGAGGTGAGAGATGCCAAAAATGGATAATATCGCAGTTAGTTATTTTGGAGATATGGAAAAATTAGAATGTCAAGTATGTTGTCTACAGTTAAACTATGACAAATGACAGCAAGAAGTGACAGCAAAAAAAGAAACATCATGTTTAATCTTCCAAATAGGGAATAAGGTGATATTTCTGCACTTTTGATATTAATTCCATTTCAATCAAGTTTTCTTCTAGACCAAGACCATTTACAGATGCATTGTTAAAATATCATCTATATATTGAGATATGGATTTGCCATTGTTGACAAATGCACATTTTAGTAATAAATTAACCCATATTTTCACCTGTGTCTTAGCCTTTTCTTGATAACTCTGATTTGCATGTTGAGTGCATGAAACAGGCAGAAACACATAAAGTATGCTTGATTGTGTGGGAGGTATGCAGGAGAGAGGAGAGGTGGAGACAGAAGACAGGATCGAAGTAGGAACATAAAACAAAACAAACCTGCGATTAAAATAAACTGGAAACTATACCTTAAAACCACAAAACTATATTGCTATATCGCTATAAATTCCCAGTTAATCTTTTGCCTTTTCTTAAGTAACCACATAAGAAGTGTTCAGGCTTAGTGTGTGTATGTCAAGGATTGTGGTCATTCATTGTAGTGTAAGCTTCAAAAGGTTTTCCAAAGAAAGCGTGGCATTTTTGTTTTTTTCCCCCCATAACACAGGTGCCCAAGTAATAAGCCATCTGCTCAGACATGGTCATTAGTTTTAAGATGATATCATTTAGTTTTCTCAGAGCATAGCACACACTGTTAGTTCAGAACAGAGCCATATATAGAAGAGCTTTGGCAGATCTTTCAGCGTTGGGCATTTTTCCAGTGAAAGAAAGAGCGCTGAATCTGCTGTGGTGGAGCACTGGCAACTTAAGGACACCTGTGCTTGGATCTGCAATGGTTCTTGCAGAAAATTGGTTAGTCAAGATGGTAAAGCACTGCGGGAAACACTGATATTGATCAGTTTTCAGTTGTGTTAAACCTATTGTTCAATAGATGAAAGCTGGAAGCTTGAATTTACTTGGGCTCAGTATTTATCATGTGTACATTTTCTTTGTACTACTGCTAATTTTTGCTTATTTTTATTTATTTTTTGGCAATGATATTTATATTTTAACGATATTTTAGATTTAGAACAGTTTTTGTGGTTTAAATGTGCTCTTGGGTTATTGTGTCGGTGGCATAACTTGTTTCCAAATTATTGTTTATCGTTTACTTGTCCATCTTGTCTTATTGTCTTTTGTCATAGGAATAACTTTGAATAGGCTAACCTATTATTTATTTTGTGCACTAATAATTGAATAAAGAGGTATAGGACTATAGGGCAAAAATACTATACAAAATAGAATAAAAATGAAATCAGTAGCTTCACTGCAGTGGATCATATCCGCCTTTGTCTCTAAGCATAATAATTAACTGATAGGAGGACTGAGTAAGAAAAATACATACCTGGAGTTGTATTTTGTTTCATTCACATGTTTCAGTAACTCTTTATCATGATCTACATTTTACCTTTAGTTCATGATTGATTACTTGCAGTTTTGGAGATAAGTTTTCATGAGCCAAGACCGATGAACTTTGGCTGGGTCATTAGTCTAACTGACAAACATGGCGCCTCAGAGTTTGTTTGTGAAACTTTAAAAGATGCTCCTCGCATAAACAAACGGCTGCACCCTTTTCTCACAAGCACCTCTCACAGCAGAGACACGCCCACAGCACAAACTACTACATCCCAGTACTTTACTCTACATTGTAAGTACACACAACAGTTTCCACACTGTGACCTCAGGCCTTTTGAATGCATTTTATAAATTAAGCTGTTGACTGAAGGTGGAAGAAGTAGGTCGGCAGTAAATTATATATATTAGTAATGCTAGTAAAATAAAATAAAAAACAGAAGCTTACTAACACTACTACTACAGCTATTATTAGTAAGGATGATAATTAAGTAGTTTATTTCAAGTAGTTTAGTAGTATAGCTTCACCATTTTTACTATGCCTACTGTGACTACGATTTCTACTACTATTACTACTACAACTACTACTATTACTAGCTATACTACACGAGAACGCAAGCATGTACATTAAGTAGTATAACAGTACATCTTCAGCATTGTTACTATGACTACTACAACTGCTACTATTGTGACTAATATTATTACTAGTACTGCTACGACTACTGCTATTACGACTACTATGACTACTACTATTACAACTACTACTACTACTACTACAACTTTTAATTATAGAGGCCTTCACAACACTCAAGGTGACTGAATTACTTTCCAATAAATACAAAACAATAAAACTATTACTACTTTTACTACTATTAGTCCTACCACTACTGTAACTGTACTGCAAAAATGCCTCTAGCTTCACCTCCGCTTTCCTCTGGTCCCACAATAAACTGATCTGTCCATTCGTTTTTGTTTTGAGCCAAAACTCCATCCCCTCATGAGGAATACCAAACATAGACTTTTTCTATGTCTGACCAGAGGCTGAAAAATGAACTGTAACTCAAGTGAATGTGAAGGCCTGAGCCACGGGCTGTGACAGTGTTTGTACTACAGTGGAAAAAGTTCACTACCACCGCGAGCCCGTCGCCATGGCAACCGTGTGACGTCAATCCGAGTTTCCCTCTAGCAGCTGGAAGTCACTTTGTGTGTCTGCTACTGTTGTTGTGGAGCTGGGGGGGGACCACTAGTCAAAATTTTGTGCTCAAGATAAAAAAAAACAAAAAAACTAGAGGGCACTGGCTAATATTGCTTCAACACCATTTTGTTAGTGATGGTCACGGGTCCAGAACCTCATTTATATAAAGGCCAGTTTACGGTTTATCATCATATCGGTGTATTTAGGGTTTGAATGATTTTAGAGAAATACAAATGCGAACTTGAAATTAATTTGACAGCCAAGTAAATGCATTTCAGAGAATGTTTTGGTTTCATAATTATAGGGCCTATATTGTGTTATTTTCTGATCTGTTATAATGTTGTTTCCTCATCAAAAACATACCTGGAGTTGTGTTTTGCTTCATTCACACATGTTTAACGTACAAGCACTGAATATTTAGGCTGAGTTTGTTTCTCAAATGGAAAACACTCTGTTCCATCTTTTGATTTCATGTGGTAATACAAGAAATACTTCAGCCCTCAATGCAATTACAATTTCAACTGAACACAAGGTGAAAAGTAACTCTTAACTTGGACACTACCGCTTCATGACTTCACAAGGTGGAACAGAGCATTTTGAAGTTTGGAGATGTACACAGACTGCCACATGTTTTCCTTTAGCCCACATTTGCATGCTTTAATGTACTTGTGTTTTAGGGTGAAGCCAAGGTGATGCAGATCAAAGCTAATATTTGAACTCAAAAACAGCATAGTTCAGTTTAGAGTTTATATTTTTGCATCATCTGATCAGACAGTTTGGGGAAACCCTGCTACATGTGAATGATTTGGTAGCAAAAATGGAGCATCTGGCAAGGCAAGCTGTGGCTTTCACTTCTAAACAGAGAAATATTTTACCACATTGGGTTCAGTTATGTAAAGAAAATAGACCGTGAGACAATAACAGAATTTGCATTTTGGGGAGAAAAATCTGACACATTTACACTGCCCAGAAACAAGTACATCTTGGAAATTGTTAAAATCCATACAAAATATTAAGAAAATTATATAAGTACTTTTAATTCAAAGTCAAGTGTGAATTTAAGGAAGCATGGAAAGAAACATATACTGTATTGTGAAATCTATTAGAATGCAAGTGAATTAATTGCTGAATGTTTTCTATAGATGTATTCTCTGCATGATATATTCACAAACAAAATTATCTTTAGATTTAAAAAAACATACAGATGTTGCACTATTTATGCAAGGCTGATGTTATGCACTGCAAGGCGACCTGTGTTCCTGCATTTGGGTTTATTTTTGCAAACTCAATTTCGCATTTGCAGAAGAGACCTTGTGGTAAAACCTATTAGGTTGGCTTGGTGGTTCCCTGGTGCTGCACAGTCAAAAACATCAGCGTGTTTCCCTTTACTTTCACATTTCACTTTTCTACTACAAAATAACCAGTCACCTTTTATTTCATGAGTCTTAAAAAGGGGAAGTAACTACATAAAAAAGTGTTACAACAATTTTAAATGCTTGAACAACAACAAAGTGTCCCAGTCCTTCTCTTGTACAACCAAAAATGACCACTCAGTATTTGGAAACAGGAGCTAAGAGGAACATTAGCAGAACTGAAAAAAATGGATGACCAGGTAAATATTGGCACTATGATCGATTTATATGTATTATTTAAAATATATCCATAATTTTAAATATATCCAGTCATAAATGGCTTAGGGTAATATCTCAAATTCAGTTTTATCTGATAATTAAACTATGAATAATAAAATAAATATGATATGTTAGAATAAATAAAATATGATTTCAATGAATTATATATTTCTACCATTCACATTTTGATCATTAACCAAATATTTTCCCATGTGGATCTGTAAAGTTTGTCTAGGTCTAAATAGTGTGACAAATTTGTATTTCTTCTGAACAGGCTGTGCATTGAGTCAGAGGTTAAAGTAAAAGTTTCAAGGAATTTAAATGTCTGAAGTAAAAAGTTAAAACGACCACATTGCGAGCTGTTGTTTACGGAGGGCAAGGCGTGTTTTTTTTCTTGTCTTTTGTTTGTAGTCACTCAGCAGCGGAAATGGAAAATACTGTCGTTGAGGCACGGCACCCCCCCATCCCCACTTCCTGTCTGCAAGAAGTTCCTTCGCTTACTGTTTCCTCTCTCTCTCCCCTCTTTCTCTCTTGTGCTCTCTCTCTTTCTTCTCTCTCTCTCTCGTGCTCCTTATTGTCTCTCTCTTTCTTCTCTCTTTCATTCTTCTCCGTGCTCTTTCTCTCTCTTTCTCAATGTCTCTCTCCTTTCTCTCTCTCTGTCTCTCTCTCCCTTCTATTTCTCACTCTCTATCTCACTGGCCTGAGGTCTCTCTCAATGGAAACTTTACTGTGGCTTCCTTGTACAGCTGCTTGGGGTTAAAGATAGGGGAACGCATCAACTGAGCCTCTTCAGTTTGTAAATGAGCACCATAATCATGAGATCCTGAGAAAACGGCTTAAAAAGAATATTACAAGTTCATTTTGAGATCCAGCTTTGCCAATATATTGTATTATTGTATTGTTATCTAATAGAGTCACATTACAGTAATTTGACATGTTATGATAAAACTAGTATAGGTCTATTTATTCCACCATCATTTTTTGACTGATGCGCAGCTCTGAGCCTCTTTTAGAAGTTATTGCGGAGCATATTTAAGCACCAGCATGATTAATTTCCTATTATGTAACATGGACATATGTTTTTGAACATTATTGTTAAGTTGATAGAAAACTCTGACATTTTGAATTGGCATTTATATATCTTATCTGTTTATATACTGTACCATATATTTTTGTATTTTATTTTTTTTGTACATGTAACAATATGAGTTATTGTGTCCAAGTTTTTATTGCACAAAATTTTACCTTCTGTTATTTCATAGGTTCTGAATGATACTAGAGATAGACTGATATTTTGTTTTGGTCAATCTGTTGCCTAAAAAATACACACAAAGCATTATATTAACACTTTAATACAAAGAGGTAGCAGCACAAAACGTGAATACACAGTTCTTTTATAGGTTTGGTAAAAAGGGATGTGGGTAAGTTTGTAATAAATTGAAATTACATAGAATATTGGCTCAAAAATATCGACAGAGCTTATCGGTCTCCCATTGCATTGCATTCTATATCAGTATGAGCACCGACCA
Organism: Odontamblyopus rebecca; assembly: GCA_030686955.1. NCBI lineage: Eukaryota > Metazoa > Chordata > Actinopteri > Gobiiformes > Gobiidae > Odontamblyopus > Odontamblyopus rebecca. The sequence goes on along the minus strand of CM060673.1, from coordinate 20,224,116 downwards.
TGAAAAAACCCTCTAATCATTCTCTAAATGATATCACATTGTAATAACGGATAAAGGTCTTGCATTACAGCATATTTGAAAGATGGTCCATAGGCACAGTGCGTAACTGTGGCTTTGGGGTCATTGCATCAATTTTGTGGAAGTTGCTGGTTAAGAACTTTCCATTTGTTTATTTTTTTAACTTGTGTCAAAACTTCTAACACCTTCTAAGCTTGCAGCAAACCAGAGCTGTGTGCGGTTTTGCAAGGTTACATATGACATATTATCATTATATTGTCCAAACAGGCATAAATTTAACTTTGCATTGACCATAAACACTCTGTAAACTTAAATTGTGTAGTTTTTCTGGTGGAGTTTTTGCCATTTACTTGTCTTCATGGTGATGTTACAGCTTGGCATGTTCCACAGTATGGCATTAAATAAATATATCTTGTATTTATTTGATTACAGGTGTTTTTATTTCTCAAAACTACAACAAAAACATGCATTATTACTTTGAACAGGTCCACTTTTCCACAGATCTGACCTGTAACTTGGCCTGGTGATGTGGGCTTGGGCTTGTCTCCACAGAGATAGTTAATAAATGCCATACTATAGAACATTTCAGGAAAAAACATGGAGTCAAGCATGTGGTGCACCCTATACCAGAAAAGTTATACAGTGCACCTTTAAACATACACTGGAGCACCACTGCCAGTGACTTCTCCTCTCATCTGACCCAAGCTTGATTTGCATGCCCAGATTCTGTTTATCCTCACGTTTTGCCATCCAAATCAGCCACAATCATTATTCATGTGCGTTCTTACATTGCAAAGAGGAGTACAGGTTGGGCAGAGGCTTGCATGACTTGCAAGTCATAGATAGACTTTGTGTCTTTTTTATTATGGTTTTACATTTTGAATGACAGCGGAAAGTAAACGTTTTGCAATGTGGTCTTCTTGGCTTTATCTTGCGTGGAGCGTCATTGCATCGGTCGGAGCAATTTTAATTATTGCAATATTCCACGTCCGTACAAGGCAACCCTCCCCACAGGTACGCTCACTTCATGGGAATCAGCTTGTCATGTCAATCACTGTTTTCATTTTTGCACTGTTTTCTCCTTACAACCTCTTGTATATAGCTGAGAGATATATTTGTATTACTATATATATATATATATATATATATATATATATATATATATATATATATATATATATATTTCATTTTTACTTGTGCATATAATTATGCCTTATTTGACACCAGTCTCTTGTTATTTTGGCTATTATTGGCTAATTATTATATAGAAAGTAATGCATTTGACAATTACATTGCATCATTATTATAACATTATTTCTTACACATATATTGCAATTATTTCTTAGTTACCTGTCTTTTTTTGCAAAGCATATTTATTTTATTTTATCAGTTAAGTTTGTTAGGTGTTGCAAAGGGCATTGTAATTGGTTTGTTTCTTACTTGGGCAATAATTACAATGAGCAAAAAACTTGAAATGTTTGTGATATAGTCACTTACTATAATTTTAATACATTTACATTAATGAAGAAAAATGGCACTTACAGATGAGACTGGACCCAGACATTAGACTGTATTTAAATTAATGTAAATTAGATTGTGGATTGTGGACTATGGACAGCCTTTTCACAGCAGCTGCTTCAGGCCATATGCTGCCACACCCTTTCAAATTAAGTTCATTTCCAGGACAACAGTGAGCTGACTTGGATACCTCCCTCTAGGACTGTACAACTAATCCAATTTGATCACATCTATCAAGTTCATTCAAATAGTCAGTGATGAACTAGTTTTTAAACTCATGGTCTAAAGCTAGGCTGACCAGATTTTCAAAATTCAAAACTCAAATTCAGAACTGGGACACACCTGGGTTGGGATGTTTGGTATAAATAAAACAGGGAAAAGAACACAACATTGTCCATTCGCGACTCGATGCGTGTTGGTCATTTTATAATCGAAGGAACTCCTGTCGTCTGCATTTTGCGCCTTATGGTCATTTTCAAGCACCATTTTCTATATTTTAGCCAAACAAATGACAAAATGTCCCCCTCTTTACTGCTGGTGGGTATCAAACTGGTCAAAAATAGGGATACCTGGGACATTTCGTGTATAAAACTGACAAATCACAGATAAATCTGCTTAGACATTGTACATAGGGTGAAAACTGAGACTGTCCACAATCAGTAAAAGCATGTGGTCTGGAGTAGAGTCCATAATTTGTTACATTTTTAAGGTTCAGGTTCTGTATTTGTCATTCCAATATGTGCTCTCCTGAATGAGCTCTTTCCTCAAGTTTAAAGTGAGAGCTTTCATGTGAAATCAACAAAATTCTCCATTCTGGACCAAAAGATGTTTTACATGTTACAGTCCTGTACTCAACAAGATTTTGGCGAAATGTATTTTTTCATATCTAATTCCAAGTCTGGTTTACTGAAGTAAAGGTCAACAATATGTCAACAAAAGAATAAAGACATTTTAACCGTGGCTCTTCTTCATGTTTCTGTTTTGAATGTCCCCAAAACGGTCAGTTTGGTCAATTTTTACACATAAAATGCTTTATTTTTTAGATAAAACATTGCATGATGGAAAACTTGTAATGCATTTTTTTTCTTATGTCAGTAAACTAAAGAAGTTTCTTATTGATAAATTTAAATTTAGGATTTTTTTCTATTCACCTGTACTATACCTCTATACTATAACTAACATTATCTTCCCACTGGAGCAGGGATTCCCCACAGACAATACGCCGGACTCAGGCTACCTGGGTTTATATTGTCATAATAGTTCATATCTGCCCCAGTCACTTCCAGGTACTTCTAAGCACATCTCCATATCCAATAGTTCTTGCTTGTGAGATGATCTGTGCTCTGTTTACTAGTGTTTGACATTTCATCTTTTAGGGTTACATTTATGGACTGATAATCTTGCCTTAATGCAGTTCTCATTTTTAAAACGGCTTTGCCTCGTATCCTCTTCAAAGCTCCCTTCTGCAACGCTTGTGACATACAGTTATAATTACTCTTACTGATACTAACCAGACTCTTTCTCACAGAACACACAGTAAGCGAACTGCGCTAGATAGATGGCTGTGGGTGTCCAACTTTGGCTTTTCCCTAAAAGTTTATGTAATCCTTTAACTTTTTTCGCTTAAATGTACATGGAAAATATGAGGAATGCCATTACTGCTTTTTTAAGTCTCTGGCTGTGTTTTTAACCTTACAAAGTCTGAGGGTCAAACTCCTCTAGCTGACCTACCTTAGAGTTTCCACCATGTGACCAGTACACGTGTGTTGTAGTTTTTCTAAGCATAATATTTCCTCAATGCTCCCCTTCATTGGTGCAGACAGAATTTACCATGTGAGTTAAAGTTAGTGTTTTGTTCCATAGATAGACATGGATTAAGCGTGCCTTCTATGGTCTTTCTCTGTTAAAGCACCCATTTTCCATTCTTTCCTCTTCTTCACCCTCCTCTTCACTGTTTCATGTATTTGGAGACATAACATTATCCCTCTTAAAATTGGCAGGCGGGGAAATCCTTTGTAGATGAGATCACGACATTTGTTTAATCAAAGCTAAAAGTGGATTCGGGGAATAGCAGAAATTGTCTGAGTTTTCGCTGACCAGGAAGTCAAGGTTCAAAAGGGAATCCCATACAAAAATGTCTAAACAAATATGTAAAAAAGGCAGGTCTAAAAGTGATGAATGGGTTACTTTAAAAAGAGCTGGGACTTAGTTGCACAACCGAGCTTTGTCTGATCCCACATTATAAGTTCTCTGGAATTTTTCCATCTGATGTAATGGGATTTCTTGGAGTTTGGACCAAAGTTACAGCTGGAATCAGACATTGAGCTTGAATGGATATTAGTTTTCAATATGAATTCATTACTAATGTTGTCTTGATACTAAGATTTCAAGCTCTATTTTGATCACACTACAGTATACCACAATGATTAATATACTAGTAGGTGTGATCATTGCCTTCTGTTTGTTTTGAATGTGAAATGCCAGTTGTTTTTGCTTTTATTGATTGAACTTGGTGCAAATATGAAACTTGAGCACTGATCTGTTGATTGAACGTAATCTCATACGATACTAACATGAGATTTCAAAGTACTTTTTAGGAAAGTGATTTTAGGAAAGTTGTTTTTGCAGTCACTTTCAGTGCACATCAGCTCACTATGTTCAAAGTTCAAACTTGTTGTGTCAGCCTTACGACTATTTAGACTATTTTGGGATCAAAATTACAGTTCAGTATAATGTTTCATATGATTCAAAAATGTTGAAATATTGAAAATCCTTAAAACATTCTCAGCAATACAGTTATGCTATAGTAAATTATTCTTTTTGAGGAAGCAGACTTGACGTGCTAAGTCTAGATCCTCAAAGAAACTCAAACAAAAACATCTGCTAATTAAAGGTGCACTGTGTAACATTTCTATTTCTCCGCTGCCTACTTGTTTCCATGGAGATGCTATCACTTTGCCTGAAATGCTCTATAGTATGGCAATAGACTTTATCTGTATACATGGAGCCAAGCAGGAGACACCACCAGGCCAAGTTAAAGCCTGACCTGTGGAGAGGCAAGCTCAAAATAAAAAACTTGAAATAATTGTCCGATAATTGTCAGAAGTTAAACTGCACATCTAAACAAATTGCAGAAGTGGATAAAATCTCTTGATGTAAACATTTCTCTTTACCGTTGAAATGTGTATGCGAGTCCCTTAGTATAATGGAGGAGAAAAAAACAAAACACTTGTCTGATTGCATGTGTAACCAAGGGAAACCCCAGTCATAACAACAAATTAGAACATCCAAAAATAAGGCACTCAAGTGGGAAAGAGACTGAAGAGCAGTTTCTAATGGGCTACTTCTGTCTCCTGCCTGCGTGTATGTGTGTGTTGGTAGGTGCGTTTAAAGTCATGTTTTGCTTAAGGCTTTTCTAAACAAAGCAGTCGGAAAGTGCTGGATCAGTCAAAAGGCTTTTGAGGAGAGACCTTAAATTACAGGTGTTCGTTTCCTGGGTGATATTTAAACCCGCTGCCCACTGTAAATGGGGGAACGCTGCATTTAACAGACCCTACTTAAGTCTTGTTGTTCTGCACTGAGGTAGTTAAAGGATTTGTAAAGAAAAGGTGGTAACAGATGTTTTGACACTAATTATGTGTTTCTGTTTCTGTTTTTTTTGAATAGCACAAATCCTGGAAGAAAATTAAAAACATGGTCCACTGGTCACCATTCGTTATGTCCTTTAAGAAGAAGTATCCTTGGATACAGCTGGCGGGGCATGCAGGTACATGGCTGTGCAGAACCAAGTTTGCATTCCTCATAGTTTTAAAACACTCCCTTACACAAACCACAGTGTAGTTCAAAACTACACACATCTCGTGCATAATAAAAAGGAGAAACAACAATGATTACATAGACCTTGATATACTGATTTTGTTATTTTGCTTCCTTATCAAAAACATACCTGGCGTTATGTTTTGTTTCATGATTGCATATTTATCCTGAGTTTTTCTCTCAGACAAAAAAACGCTGTGTTCCACCTTGTGATGTCATGTGGTAATACTGGAAGTGCTCCACTGTGCTCTTAAACTCCATGCAATTTCACTAGAATCATTTGGATAATTTCAGCTCAAGCTCTACTGAACTAAAGGTCAAGGTAGCTGTAAACGTGAAAACTAGCACTTGATGACATCACAAGTTGGACAGAGCTTTTTGAGCTTTGGAGATATAGACAGACTAATAATGTAGGATTACTCAAACATGTGTGAATGTAACAAAACTCGAATCCACTTATGTTTTTGATGAGGTAACAACATTATAACATTATGATAACATTTTGCCTAATATAGGACCATTAATTGTATTCAGCCACCAAACTTTTATACCTCACTATGTTGAAATAAATATACTTCTTAAATGTGCACACAAATGTAACTTCTGGTTTGTCACCTGCTTATCTCCATGGAGCTTTTTCCTTAACCTGAAATATTCCAAAGTATAAAATTAAATTTAATTTCTCTTGCGTTCTTCAATTACAAGTGTTTTATCACTAATAAATGTTATTCTTTGGTGTCACCTGCTTGTCTTTATAGAGACAGACAAGTTTACCCGCATACTATGGATCATTTCAGCCAAAGCAGTGTGTAGACTAGCAGATTACATGGTGCACATTTTAAACCAATTACTATTATAACTTTGTATTGTATTATAACACACTTGTTCTAAGCTAATGACTCATTGCTCATAGTGTGGATTTTTACAAGAAGTGTTAAACTTGCAGAACTGGAAAGAACAGCCTTGGGCCATTTTGTTTAACCAGACAAATGTTTCTCACTAAAGTAACTTAACCCAGTATAAACCACAAGGTCACCTCCTTCAGGCTGTGTTTTGTAATGTTCTGCACTTATGTTTTTCCAGGGAGCTTCAAGGCCGGAGCCAATGGTCGGATATTAAAAGTAAGAAACCTTTTCAATTTATTATAAGCTAGTTGTCAACTCGAACATAAATAAGTTCCTGTTTAAAAAGCAAAAGTGAAATTCATCATTGATTTTTGTGCACTTCCAGTAAGGGAGTATTTTTTTTCCCAATGTGTTGATATTATGGCTTACAGCATTTTGCATATGCCAAAATGATTATTTACCTGGTGCTTAAAAACTAAAGTGAAAATAACATTAGAATTATTTTAGTATTAGAAACATTCCTTGTTACTTTTACTACTACTTATTTCTACACTGGTTTTTTTTCAGTGCAACCAAACAATAGGGTGTAACATTAGGTTTCTCTACCCACATAAATACTATCTGCAGTAGTATTGATTATGTGAAACTGAATCACTATTAAAACTTGTTGCTAACTCTCCCTCTGCAGAAACACTGTGAATGCGAGCAGCGCTGCCTGTCCCTCCTCATGAAGGACGTGCTGCGGCCTTACGTGCCCGGTTACCATGGCGACGTGGAGAAGGACGGTCAGAAGTACAACCAGATGGAGGATTTGTTGGCTGAGTTCGACTTCCCGTGTGTCATGGACTGTAAGATGGGCGTGAGGTGAGAAAAACATCCTAGAAAAAATGTGGCACTTTGGTTCACACTATTCTTAGATTGTCTAACATTATCTGTTTCCCCAGCTATGGGTTAGACATGTTCAAATCAAATGCAGCCTTTACTGACAACACTTGTAATTCTGATGTATTCTGAATTCAAAAACATTGGACATGATGGGCGAGCGGTTTATTTATAATTTAGGCTTTGGTTTTAGACAATTATTCAATCAGAAAGCAGAATGAGCCTCAAGTGAGTCTCTCATTTAGATTGTCAGATTTCAGCACTGAACCCCAGCACAAAAAACAGAGCCTCTGCTGCTGCAGTATATGTTTTCCAAATACTGAGAATGAAGAAAACCTGTATGTCCTAAGCAGGTTAAAACACTGGGCACTAGGGATGCACAGTCTAACAGCTCCAATATCGATTTCAATACTATAGCTTTAAGTATCTGCCGATACCTGATATCAACTGATACCATTGCAGAGATTGAAAACAGTATTTATTTCCATAAAACAAAAAGAAAATGAGACAAAACCGATCCAGTAAAGCTATTGGACAAGTTACATAACACATATATGTGTGTGTGTGTGTGTGTGTGTGTATTATGTTTATGTTTTGTGTTTATGTATATATATATATAAAATTTTATATGCCCAACCAGGGTATCAGTTGAACCAATCGGATCGTGCATCCCTACAGTTGTGATTGTAAAAACCTAACTTTAAGAGCACAGGTTACTTAGACTTTATTGATCCACAAGGGAAATTACTCAGTCCACAAAGGAAATTACTTTACATACAGCTCTTTTAAATATTGAAATGTTCCCAAGCCATTATGTACGTCATGGGTCTCAAATTGCATGTTCTCCCCAATGTTTGAGTGGATTTCTTAAAGTAATCTAGTTTCCCCCATCACCATAAACCCATAAAAGTCACAGTGGTCAGTCCTCTAGCTCGATACGCCTGTCTGATAGCTCTTGATTTGGACAGGAGGATCCTTGGGCGCTGGTTGTATGACAGGACAGACTGACCTCCAAGTGTAGTGTACTTTAACCATTATCTTAATATAATTTGCCTCTGTTTCCATAAATACTTTACTTGATTTTTACTTAAAAGTGAAAACAGAATTATTTCCTGTTATGAGTTTATAACGTTTCACACCTTTCAGAGATGAAAGCAGAGTTTACAGCTATGGTAAACTTTGCATTAATTAGCATGCTAGCAGCAAACTTCCTGATTATTGGACAATAAAACACTTTATAATTAGATGCAAATAAAACATAGCAGCCCTTTTTTTTACCTCAGGAGCTGCTTATGCAATATATCTGTAGTGGTGGGCGAATTGGATTTTGCAATGCATATGCAATGTTTAAATCCAGGATGTTCACTGCTAAAGCCTGTATTTCTTGATACAGGCAATGGAAATGGAGGGATCATGTTTGAATAATTTGTAAGAAGTAAAGTAAAAGAATTTTTAAAAATGCCATTCTGATCCTCAACTACATGCACAAATGAGAAGGCTGTATGTCCCTGTTCTAAAGAGCATGTTTTCTTAGCCCTTTTAACTTCTATACATGTCACTTTTGTCTATATACCTGTAATGTCTTTTTGTGTTATCCTTCTTTCTTCTGCACATCTCTCACTTTTGCCCACTTTTGTCTTCTGTTTTAGGACATATCTTGAGGAGGAGTTGGCCAAAGCTCGCAAGAAGCCCTCTCCGAGACCAGACATGTACCAGAAAATGGTTGAGGTGGACCCTAGTGCCCCTACAATGGAAGAAAATGACCAGAAAGCAGTGACCAAGCCTAGATACATGCAGTGGAGAGAAACTATAAGCTCAACGGCCACTTTGGGGTTCAGGATAGAAGGAGTCAAGGTAGGACTAACCAAGACCAAAATGTGCTTCCTTCCGTCTTTTCTTTTACGTGGGTGTTGTTGTCCCTCGCTGGTCATGACCTCACTTCCTGTTTTGACCAGCAACTTCCTGCCAAGAAGTTGTTTGTGCAAAGCCTTTTTTTGGGTTCAAGAAGTCTGTCCATGGCAGCTCTATAGGCCCCAGCATCTGGCTCTGACACAGCACATGTAACTCCAGCGCTTCACACTGTCTCTGGTCTTATTTAAGGGTCATGGCCAAATAAGGACATCCTCGGCTTTCCTCTGGTCTGTTGCCATGGTACTGAGGGCTATCCCCAAAAACACAAGTACAGTTGACAAGACTTAGCTGTGTGCGTTGCTTTATTGAATTACAAGATTTATAATTATAGATCAGCCATGTTTTCAAAAGGTCTGATTCTAAAAGCTTTATGTGTAAAATGGAAAGTGAGGGCTATAAGTCTTGACAAGAGAGGAATATTTCTGTAAATAGTACTGTGTTGCCTGGCAGCTAGAACATCAATTATAGCAGGCTTTTCAGATCATTAAAAACAGCTTTGCTCATATTGTTGAGCTTTATATACATTTAAAGGTGCATTATCTACTGTATATGTTCTATGCATATGTTATTGCTCTGCCTGGAATGTTCCACAGTATGACATTAAATAGCTCTACCTTAAATTTCTTCAATTACAGGTGGTTTTATAGCTCAAAGATACCTGGAAAAACATGCACTCTGACTGTGAGTGCGGTTGCCTCTCCACAGACCTGACCTGTTAATCTGGTTTGGTCTCCATGAAAATAGAAAGGTTTAATGCCCTACTGTGCAACATTTCAGACAAAGGAATAACATCTTCATGGAGACAAGCATTTGATGGACCCTCTATCAGAAAAGTTATGCAGTGCACCTTTAATAAAACATTTGCACTTTTAACCAACTTACTGTGTAAATTTGATGTTAAATACTTGCCTTTCCAAATTATTCATCATCCACTTATAATATGGCACGTCATAAGGCTAATTATAAAAATGGGACATACGATTTGATGTGGTAACTCAGGAGGGAGAGTAGTTATAATAAAAAAATAAAATTCAACATGGCAAGGATGGCAAGTTTTATAATAGTTGTTGCTTGCTTGTGTTACTGATAGGCTGTCAATGCATTCATAATAACATTTTTGTACAATTGGCCATCTCTTTTCGGATTTTGGACTAATTGGCTAAAAATAGCTCTCCTGACACAACAGTTTGTTCAGGTTGTCTGTCCCCCTCTCCATTATTTTCTTATTTTTTCAAGCTCATCTGTTTCTTGCTTAAAGACGCACGATAACTTTTCTGGTATGGTGTCCAACACTCGTAATGATATTGCCTTAACCGGAATGTTCCACAGTATAGGAAATAAAAGTATTATTTGTCAAAAAAAAAAAAAAGTAACAACATGCTTATGTATGTCTGTATCTATCCATCTATAAATTGACATTTGTATTTTTTGCTCTTGTATGTAGAAAGAGGATGGCACAGTTAACAGAGACTTCAAGAAGACAAAAACGAGAGAGCAAGTGACTTTGGCTTTCCACGACTTTGTCAAGGGAAATAAAGACATTCTGGTGAGTGTTTGCAGATAAGAAAGTGTGTGAAAATAGCAGAGCGGTGGAAAAACCTATACACAGACACAACTTTAAGTTTGCTGTGACTGAAGAAAAGAGAAGTCCTTGGGAACTCCCTGAATCTTACACTCAGAAAATCAACAAAAATGTACTTAGGAGGGTTGAGCTGTTGTATAAAATCTATTTATCGATATAGTAATAATAAAATGCTGTTATTTAAATGGCTCAACTAGGAGTTGTGTCATTTTTAAATTCTACTGAAGTAATTTTGCTTTTTAGTTTGTCTGGTAAATGTTACTTGGTGCAGCCAATCTCTAAGTAAAATGTTGTTTGCTTTGTTTCAGAAACTTTACCTCGAAAGGCTTAAAGAAATCAGAGACACACTAGAGATCTCTCCATTCTTCAAAACACATGAGGTAAGGGTGAATTCATGAGCAAGATTAGTTTAATTTAATCTAATTTCCATTTCTATTCAAATGTATTGATTACTGTATGATATTTTATTTTAAATTCAACTCTGTGTCCATTGAAAACCCACAAGTTTGTCTCTGAAACAAATTGCGTCATGGAAAGTGGACAGCAGAAGCCTTGGCCGCACATTCAGTTTCACACTTAGACAAAGCACTCACACAGCAGCTAAACCAAAATGGGAAGTAAGACCAAAATGCACTTGTGTTGTGGAAAATACTATTATATTTTTCTGCTAATACTATTATTATTAGGTTTGCATTAAATAACGGGCTGGACTAATAATCATCAACTATAAATGAATCCTAACACAATTGTATGTACTGGGAAAAAGAGGTTTGATCACAAAGACCGCACCTTTATTAAAACAAAATTGAACAAGAACGGTATTTTGTGATTTCAATTAAAGGTGCACTATGTAACTTTTTGGGTGGGGAGCTGCCATTTGTTTGTCTCCATGGACATGTTATTGTTTTGCACGGAACACATAACTTATATAAATATCTTGCATTTATTCATTGACATGTGTTTTAATTACAAAGAATAATGCATTGAAAAATAAGCATTCTTGTTGTGAGTGGGATTGCCTCTCATAGATCTGACTTGTAACTTGACCTGGCTTTACCTACTTGTCTCCATAGATAGGTTTAATGCCATATTGTGGGACATTCCAAGCAAAGCAATAACATTTCCATAGAGCCAAGCAGATGGTGGACCCTTCTCTAGAAAACTTACATAGTGTATATACTCCAACTTTTAATATTCTCTACCACAATTTACTACAGTTTTGAATCTGGTTACCTCAAATATCTCAAAGGCACAATAGAAATCGTGATTTGTCCAATGTACCAACTGACAAAAAATACTATAACAATCATTACAGTCTTGCTCATTTGACACTAATATTTGATGCTGTGTTTTTGTAGGTCATTGGCAGCTCCTTGTTGTTCGTCCATGACAGTAAAGGACGGGCCAAAGTCTGGATGATCGATTTCGGCAAAACCACCCCTCTTCTTGAAGGAGACGAACTCACACATCGGGCAACCTGGGCGGAAGGCAACAGAGAAGATGGCTACCTGTACGGACTTGATAGTTTGGTGGACATCATTTCAAATATGGTGGACTCTGAGACATGAAGAATAGGGGGTTGGTTTTATTTTATTTTAATTAACAGAACACTTGCAACCTCTTCCACTAATCCCTCACGTGTCTTGGGACAATTCGGACTCACGAAAAAGGGCTTCTGTTTTGACTTTATCCAATTGGAAATATTCACATCATTCCCATAATAACCAATGGCCATTCTTGGATGCAGTCTCTTCCTTTGTGTCTGATATTTGGCTGCTTTCCATAATATTAAGGTATATTTGTGTTATGCTCAAAATATAGGTCTATAGGCAATGGCAATGGCAAGTCAAACAGATTCACCTATTAATAGTAATTCAACAATGTGAATCAACAGGTAACATTTTAAAGATGAAATCAGAAATATAAACATAATGAATCTGACTAAGACTGAAGAAAAAGCACTAGCATTATGATTTAAATTTTTGTGTTAAAAGAAAACATTTTGAAACCGAATATTGATATTGAAATTATTTTTTAACACATTTGTACTAAAAAATACTGAATTTGTAGCTTTCTAGCTACAATTTGTTTGGCATCCGCTGTATAAAAAAAAAGTGCTGACCACTAGTGACCCTTAACTTTTAACTAGCGAACGGCGTTTCCTCTGGTGGGAGTTTTAAGTTGAGTTTTAAAGCGGAAAACTTTTATCTGTTTCCACATTTGCTAGTACCACTTACTATGGTGCCCTTTACGTCCCCACTGTAATGAGCTAAAGTCTAGTTAACCATAGAGCAAGTCCTCACTCCATGTGTTGCTTAACTGTCCCAGGAAAACACTTTTTACACTGTGTTTGGATTGTTCACATGTACAGTAGTTACCTGTTTTTTTAATGTAGTACTCAAATGGAACACTTACAGCCATGAACAATGTTATTTAAGCTATACAGTGCCTTGCCGAATGCGAAGCCAAGTCAAAAAACTGAAAATATTTTAAGGTTGTTGTTTTGTTTTGTTTTATTAGTTGAAGTTGCAGTATGTAACTTTTCCAGTGGAGGGTGCGACACCAGCTTGTCTCCATGGAAATGTTAATGTTTTGCTTAGAATGTTGCACAGTATGGCAGTAAACCTAAACTATATATCTTTTATTATTTAGACATGCAAGTTAGAGCCAAATGTGTGGAGAGATGATCCCATTTTAAAGTTTTTTTGAGCAGATGTAATTGAATGAGATGTTCACATTTAATGCAAATATTGTGTAACAAATCAGGCTATAAAATCTCCATGGAGACAATTAATACATGGAACCCCACTAGAAAAGTTACACGGTGCACCTTTAAGTTTATTCCTGCTGGTTAGTCTTATGTGAGTGCATGTTTATTATACATGAAAATGTTTTAAAGTTGTAGTTTATAGTCTATTTATAACATTATGTTGTGTTTTAGACAAAGGTTTCTGTGACATGTGAATATGGGCTGTTACAGTGTGTATAGTTTTGAGCATGTTTTCTGCAATGACAGTAAAAATGCATTTTAAAATCACATCTTAATGTGTACTGATATGAGCTTTGGACACTTGAAACTAGGCCTGTCATAATAACAAATTTTACACCAAATGGTTTAAATGAAAAATACCATTCAAACATGAGTTGCAATAAATCAAATAGTGAATAAAAGTTTAGTAGTAAGTTTCAGTTAAGTTTATTCAGTTGAGTTTATTATTTTGTATCTCTACAAAGTGACTTATTTCACCCTCTACAGCTCCATTTGTTTTTATAGCATAGACAAATAACAAAACGGTTCCCCATTAGTACAAAGAAAACCATCATTATTGTTTAATTTAACATCAATTTAACAGTATGTCAATATAGTAATTAATCGTGACAGGCCTATTTCAAACTACATTTTATATGATGAAATGGTAGACTAATCACCAAATGCATGTAGGACTGGGCTCTGAAATCCCAGCTGGACCCCAGGTTGTGTCTTGGCTGCTTAATGCTTGTATTTGCATCAGGAGGTTATTTGCCATTCAAATCACACCTATCCACAACAACATCACAACACCAGCATCCGGACCAGACTGTTGTGGACAGAAAAACTAATTGATTTCATAGTATGTTGTTCCTGATATGAAAATAGGGCCATTTATTTGGGTACATCTGAAGTGTGAGACCGTTTCTTAGGGAAAAAAAAATTAAATGCAATATCGAACAGCCTGTAAACTGTAAAGCCTACTATACTATAACCAGGCTATATCATACCTTGTTGCATATATAGTCATGGTGCATCACAGAGAAATTAAAAAGTGTTAAGTTATTTGTTACTGAGAACAAAGGGGGATTTTAAAAATAAAATTCTGTGTTGCTAAAGTAGATATTTAGCGCCATCTACTGTCACTTCAGTCACATTGAAGTTAGCTTAAATATGGATAAAACAGGAAAGGAAATTGTGAGGTTTAAGACGTGTTGATCTTCTTTATATGCAACATGTATATATGGATTTTCTTGATCAGAATAATTATTGCAGACTCGGGGAAACTAAATGCGGTGCGCTTTCTACATCTATCCAGCAGAGGGACACATGCGCACGCATGACTGTCTCTGCCAACTTACCTCAGGCCTTTTAACTTGTGTCAAAATGTGTCTTAACACGTCTCAGTGATAGCCCACGGTATGCAAAAGGTGTGTTAGAAAAATAAACCAAACAATGCCATACCTTGAGGATAATAATCAATAGACCAATCAGTGGTCTTGCTCTAGGTCCTACCTCCTGTCAACGCACCAATGAACCAATGGAAAGAGCGCGTGGATGGGACAACAGAAAGGCGTTGTTTTTGTGTAGGCGGAAAAGAGAAAATTAGGTCTGATTTAAAGAAAGAGGTATGTTCATTTCTCTAACTAAACTCTCCTAAAAACACAGCAGATTGATGTAGATATGTTCGGGTTTATATTTGTGCGCAGTTGTGCACCGTTTGGCTGTTGTGCGCAGTGAGGTCAAGATCGCGCCGCGTCTGCGCAGGTCCGCGGGATCAGAGGAGCTGTGCTGGAGCTGAGAGTTGGTAAATAAGGGCTGACCTCGTGGAGCACAGGGACAAACTGGATTAGCCCAAGTCTGACCAGCAGTCAGCTTATTACGGGTCTACTATGCTTCACAATTAACTAAACTGAACGAAGGCCTCAGTCAGTGTCATACATGTGCTGTTGATTCTAGTTATCCTCGAGTGACCTCCCTGCTGCTGCTGACATTAACGGAACACGAAAACTACAGAGTCTTCGCATCGGTTGTTGGTGAGCAAAGGTTTGATTGAATGTATACATTTGCTTGTTCTTGTTTACCCTTGGAGAACCGATGAATGCAGCGTTTACGCATGGGAACGCAACTCAATGGTTAATGTACCAGCAGGGTAAGCATAGTGTGGTACAGTACAGATGTTGTATGTTGCAGCACACTTTGTACTAACTTAAAGAACCTGTCACTGCGCTGATAACTTCATCCAGAACAGTTTTACGCGCCCTGGTACCTCGCAATTACGCATTTTGAATATTAAGTTCGGTGGTGTACAACGTGGCGCTGCAAGGGGAAGTATGCATAGTATTCACACAAAAATCAATTGCAAAAGTTGTCAAAACATGGCCGCTGTAGAATCTATTGGATCATTTTCAATCTGCAAACATCAGCGACTTTAAACTCATGTAAACTTTGCTTGAGTGTATTCTTCTAAACTCTAGCCGTGCAGAGGCTAGACGTGGGACCAAGTTAAATTGTTCAGCAGGATGTTTTTCCATGTGGCAGCTCAAGATCCTTATCAAGCTTTAGCGCTTGCGCAGTTTATCTCAAATACACTACAAAGACGCCGTTTTATATTGCTTCATTGTTTATGTACTTTAAAACACGCCCATAACCTCTATAAACCCACAACTTCACATTCTACTTGTCCAAACAAAAGCCAGTACTGGTGGTAAAATAATAATAAAAGTCTTATTGATAGACTATGCAAATCTGTTGCATTTCATTAGACTAGACAAACTTTATGGGTACACAAGGGAAATTATTTGTACACAGTGGCTCACAAATCACAATATAATATAATAACAAAGAGAAACAGTATATAAATGGTAATAATACATTCTAAATAAGTAGCAAAAGTAGCAAGAGTCGGTGGAAAATAAGGCAGAGTTTGACACCATGGCTGAATTGTGTTGCCTTCCGCTGTGGTCCTATGAACTAAAGTTAAAACCATTTCTAAATCTGTAACACAAATGTCAGTTCTTATAACCTCCATTATTATTAGCTGCAGACAAGAAGATGCCATAAGCTTGTGTCATATTTATAGGCAGATGATGATAGAAGTTAAACAGTAAATTCTGATTTGTTCTGACCGCTACACTCAGATATAGGCTGCACAGAGGGTCATCACATCTATTTTCAAAGCTGTGAGTCAACAGCCTGTGCAGCAGTAGATCTAAGACAACAGCTGAAGCTTAGGTGTGTACAATGCCATGCACAATAACAAAATGCTTTAAATACTTCTATTAAATACTTTTACTATCTCCTCTATGTATTGAGGCCTAATTATTATTTAAGGTAATGGACACTAGGCTAGGGCTCTGTACCAATGTTTATTATCAATTTTAGAGATACACCGATCCAGCTTTTTCTGTTTCGATACCGATGACGATACTTTACTTTGTTTTCTGTCCATCATACCAGAGCGGAGACTGAAAACAGTATCTATTTCCTTTTAAATACAAAAATATAGTTATTTATCATTTAATATAACTACAGAGCAACTTAGAAAAAATATAATACAAGGTGTTATAGGCTGTTATCCAGTATATTGTTTTATTACACCAATTTATCATGGGATTTTGACTGAACCAATATCCGAGCCATTAAAATGTTAAATATTAGTGCCGATATTTGATACCAGTATTGATGAGGATCGATGCATCCCTAATAAATTTTAATACTTTAAACAATATCTGGTTCACATACATTTTTGGTATTTATGCTCTTTTAATCATTCTGTAGAACATTAGAATTGAATAGTCTTTGTACAGGTTTAGAGATACCATAAAAGAACCTTTTTTCTTTGAGCATTAACAGGGCTGCAATTTATAAGTATTTTAATAGTTTATAAATCCAAGATTATTATTCCAATTAATCAAGTCATCAAACTATTATTTCTGTAGTACATGAAGATTTTATTCTTTTTTTTTTAAATTATAATAACTTTTTAATTTATTAATGCTGTAAACTTTGTTATAAAATCTCTTTTGGCATGTGATTTAGAGTCTGTTTAGTACAAATACAATTATTTTCATAGTCAACTAGTCATGATTGTTCTGATTAATTGTTGCAGTCCTATGTCTCAGTTAGGCTACACTAGACCTCAGTACTTTTCATTGTACCTCAACTATTTTTACTAAAGAGGAGTTAACAGCTCTACACTATTCTTATACTGCAAATTGCTGGTGTTGTTTTGTGCAAAACATACCTGACCGATGAATGGGAAGTTGGCATTGCTCAATGGTTCAATTTTCCTGAAGAGCACAGGTTTTGTAAATACTGATTTTATTCAGTGCTGTTTACATTGTAGATTTCAGTTAGCAAATGCAGTGTAGTGCATAAAAAAGGGCTTGCACATGCACTTTCTCCATGGCAGAACATACTGTACACTCACAGATAACTTTTAACTTGAATAATTTATACCTGAAGTGAAGTTTTTAGTACTAACTTTGGCCTATTTGTTGCATTATTTAGACCAGACCCTCTAAAGAACCGTCTGAAAAGAAGACAGCTGACCTAGTTTGCGCCTCAATGTGTTGATGTGGATTTTAGCACATGTTTTAAAGGCATGGTTGTCTTTTTTCCCTCTGGCTCAAATCTTTTCAAAGCACGTTGAAGCTTGTCGTCACACCCACAAATGGCAACAAAAGCACATGGTTATAAATTACACTATATTCTCCACGAAAGACAAATGTTTGGATAAACTCCAGATGAGTTTACTGTCCGGATGAGCAAGGTGAACCACTTAACTTAATTAACAAATGATGAGGGAAAAAACATTGAGGTTCAATTCCAGATCAGGGTTTGTGTTGTTGCCAATCCGATTTCTATGATAAACATTTACAACTTTATTACCTCACGGCTCAAAGGATGTTTGTATCAACCAGTATTGTCCAACATTTGCTATGTTTTAATGAATACAAGAATAACAGCAGCTTAGGATAGGGCTATAGGGATATTCTGATGATTTTTTATTTTTATTTTTAGTCAGTCAAGTGTGAACTTAAAGAAGAAGCAGATGATTATTGTCATGGCTGAGGCCGTGTCTCAAAAATAGTTTAACACTATTAACCTCTTAAAGACAATAGAAAATAACAAACTGTACATGAATTGTGAAAAAATTCTGATATTGATTTTTTGCCTTATCATCCACCCCTACACCTCTGTGTGGAGTTAGCATGCTCTCCCCATGTCTGAGTGGGCTTCCTTCAGTTGCTAAAAACATATAAACAATAAAAATGAGCAGAACTTTGCAAAGATCATGTCAGTATTTGTGCCCAGAATTATAAAATTCAAAGAAGGCTTTTGTGAATAAATAAAATATTTTATTTATTATATAGTAATAAGTCTGAGTCACCCCTTTCTCTACAATTTTGTAATGTCATCACAATTTAAATTTCACAGCAAACCGGTGTCCTCAAGTTCCCATCTTACTTTTTACATCACATGTATAGATAACTGTACAATGGATACTTTAAACCAGTACAACCTACAAACTTCTCTACTAAACCAATGAAACATTTCTTCTTGGAAAGAAATCACTGAAGTTATATATAAATATGACAGTTTCCAAGCACTGAATTAGAGTAAGGGTACATCATGGTGCCAAATGTGTGACATGAACCGAACACGTGCACAGAAATAACCGTTCTCCTTCCACAAGTTTCCAGTGACATTATCAGATCTGCCCCGGCCACATACTCGAGCCTTCACAGCAGACAAGACATGCCCGGTATTCCCTCCCCTATTTTCATGCTCCCTATGAGCCAGAATGGGAGTCAAGAATTAAATTTAGAAAAAAAAGTCTTCATCTGAGCATGACTGTGCTGTCCTTGTTGGTTCAGACAAGGTGACTATCGTCTATATTTTACAATTGTGTATCTTGGTGTATTTTACCACTACTTTAGAAAAGATTTGGCTTTCTGAGTACCACCAGATTTAAACCCTGACTTAAACAGGACTACTCAAGGGCAAAACCAGGTCTATAATCGGACTGTGTCATTACTACTGTAGTTCTAACCAAGAAATTACTCAAAAAGGGGCCAAAAATGATACAAATAATATACATTTAGAGGAGCTTGCGACACTTGTACCAATGCTACAATACTACTTACCACTGTGTAATCAAAATTCTAAGTCTGTTTTTAGAATGTTATGATTGACAATTTTTTTTAAAGAAATGTAAGATTTACCTTTTGCTAAAACTGTTTGTCTTTTGTTTTGTCCCCTTAGTCCGTCATGGCAACTGACATGATTCTGTTGATGCGAGGCTTGGCTAAATTAAGCCAAGCAGTGGTAGAGACTCAGACCAATGCCTTACGCAGTGGGACAGGTATGTTTGTTGTTTAATCTTGTATTACACATTTTGAATAGTATGATTTCTCTGGTTGTTTGTTTTACTAGGGATGCATTCACACTTGCACTTAGGCTAAATCAAATCAAAAGTAAGAATTAACCATAGATAGTATACAGAATTGGACTAAGGGAGTGTGACGTCACCCATAGCATTCGGCTCCAGTCAAATGAAGTTCACAGAGGCTAGCAGTTATTGGGACGAATTTGGAGCAAAGTTCACATTTTAAGAATAGGAATTGATTAACGGACAAAATGTCTATATAAAAATACTAGAAACATGTAAAGCGGGCTAATACGAATATTAAAGTCAGTTGTCGCCACAGTTGATGAGACAGAGACAGAAGTGCCCCCATGCTCACTTCCGATATACACAGTCTAGGGACTAAACCTGGACTACAACAGAACCAAAACGGGAGCCAAACCAAATCTACATCAGGACTAAACTAAGCCCAAACAAAGACCAAACATGGATAAGTGTGAATGCACCCTAAAAGAACAAGCTAAGATGCAAGCCTCTTATTGTTTAATTTCAGTGCCAGTGGTCGGGGCGGCAGTGGAAACTGTCCAGTCTGCTGCTGAACAGGGTCTGTCTGCTGCCATGATGAAGATGCAGGTGAGTTAAAGGTCCTATATTACACAAAATTGACTATTGTGAGCTTTAAGCCACGTTGTAATGTTGCTACCTCAACAAAAACATACCTGGAGTTGTCCATCCATCCATCTTCTCCTGCTTAATCCAGCTGGGTTGCAGGGGCAGCTTGATGCCCAATCCTCACAGCACCTGACCCCCCCTATGAACCCCTCTGTGAGTGGTGAGACCACAGGAGGGTGGACGTCATGGGGGGTAAAAGTTCATAGGGGTAAAACCTGGAGTTGTGTTTTGTTTCATTTGCACATGTTTGTGTAACCCTTTATTATTAGTCTCTGTATATCTCCAAAGCTGAAAATGCTCTGTTCCACATTATGATGCCATATAGTAGTAGTTTTCAAGTTAACAGCTACCTTTTTTACCTTTTGTTCAATAGAGATAGTCAGTTCTAAGGCAGAAATGATCCAAATGATTCTAGTGAAGTTGTATGGAGTTTAAAAAGTGAGTGGAGTATTTGCTTTTACCACATGACATCACAAGGTGGAACAGAACCTAAATATGCAGGGTTCATGTGTTAAATGTGTGAAACAAAAATGAAAAATCCAGGTATGTTTTTGATGAGGAAACAGCATTATAACAGATTAGAAAATAGTGTGATATGGGCCCTTTAAATACAATGAACTGTGAACTAACATCAAGATGTCCACCCTCCTGTGGGCTCACCACTCACAGAGGGGTTCATAGAGGGGGTCAGGTGCTATGAGGATTGGGCAGCAAAACTGCCCCCGCGACCCAGCCGGATTAAGCGGGAGAAGATGGATGGATGGATAAATACAACAGAAAAGCTATTTATATAAATACCATGCCATTAAAAGTACGTATTCTTATGTATTTTAACCCCATAGGAGATCAGTGGCCAGCAGACCTCCTCGACCTCGTCTGAATTTGACTTCCCTGAGGATGATGGGACAGTTCAGGCCTCAGAGTTCAGGGAAGAAGATGGTGGGCATTCAGGAAGTGGAGAGGAAGGATCAGCTAATCAGAATGCAGCCATGGGAGGAAATCACTCAATATTTGAAGGCTATAAAGATCCATCAAAACAGTTCACAGATCAAACCAGATCCTATCACCTCGACTCAGGGTATGTATCATAGAAAGTAATGTATAATTTACTCATAAGTGTTCATTTTGAAACTAAAGCATTATGTTTCATAGGAAACACTTTTCGCCCAACCATAATTTGTACACCCAGAGGCATTTGTGGGGACAGATGTTGTGTCAGCATTCGATCAGACAGCTCAGGAGCTACCACCAGGACCCCTCCACTGTCGGGGGGCTGACGGCAGAGGACATTGAGAAAGCCAGACAGAGCAAGAGAGAGACAGACGCTAAACCACACAAACAAATGGTGATACTTCTTCATTATGATTTTATTATTTACTAATTACTGTGATTTTATTATTTACTAATTACTAAAATTATATTGCTTTTGTTTTTTAGTTGAGTGAGCGAGCCAGAGAGAGGAAAGTGCCCGTGACCCGACTTGGACGACTGGCCAACTTTGGAGGTACAGTGTTATCATTGTCTATATCGGGGATGTCCAAACTTTTCTCATCATGGGCCGCTGCATATCTTAACATAGACAAAGCAAGGTCCGACTGAGAGCATTAGACTAGTAGTACACGAAATATTTGATATTTGCCTTCTCAAGGTAGATTTTCAACAACTTGCCACAAAAAGTACGACTTGAGGAAATATGAGCCAATTCTCCTGGAAGCTGAGGGCTACATTTGGCCCCCGAGCCATAGTTTGGACATGCCTGGTTTATATATACATTGCAAATTTCCAGCATTCAAGTGGCTTAATGGCCTCTCGTGTCATGTTTTTTTTTCTGTTTTGGTTTTATTTTGGTTTTATCAAACTCGAAAGTGCTATTATGGCGAAAGTGCTATTTATGTATAAACCAGGAAGCTACTGTAAATATATTGTTACAACATCTCTCACTGACAAGAATTGCACTTTTTAAGAAAAAGTGAATACACACATTCAATACACAAATGTTAACAATAAAAAATGTCCTTCCCACCCTTACACCCTTTACAGTATAGATCTAGATAATAACTGTATTTGATCTACATGGGGAAATACAACAAACTATACACAAGTTTATGGGTGGCTGTTTGTTCCAGTCAGTTTGAACCAGAACTGTGATTTCCCTTCATTAGTTTAGATAAAATCTGGACTGTT
Source organism: Odontamblyopus rebecca (assembly GCA_030686955.1). Taxonomy (NCBI): domain Eukaryota; kingdom Metazoa; phylum Chordata; class Actinopteri; order Gobiiformes; family Gobiidae; genus Odontamblyopus; species Odontamblyopus rebecca. The sequence continues at coordinate 20,201,566 of CM060673.1, read as the reverse complement.
GTGCAGTGCTGTTGTGCTCATCTGTCCCAGTCTAATTGTAGTCATTTGGGGAAACCAAAAGCTTATGACAGTTATTATTGTATGTGATTCCTCCAAAGATCCTGAGCTTTTGTAATGGATAAGTTAACAGGTGGAGAGAAGTGATTCAGAGCAGTTACAAACACATTGCATGGTGGTAACATAAGCTTACAGCATCTTGTATCCGAGGGGCTAAAGTGCAAACTCAGACCTACGCAGCAATATTGTGTGGAGGCCTACATTCAACAGATTCTGAGGTGCAATAAATTAAGTGTTGAAAGGGGTAACATTTAGACAGGTGTTATGGGGGGCAGAGGCCACTGTCAACAAATACTTTAGATAAGTTCATTAGTTCGATTTTTGTTTAGATATTTTACTTATGAAAAGTCTGCTTTTATATGCTGTGCTGACCCCTTGAGTACACATAAACAAGACTATTAGTAGAGCCCCTGAAGGCATCACCTGTATGTTGCACTGTTGTTGTAAACAGAGCTTGTATGGCCATTGATTGACAGACACACGTGGTATTCCTGTGTAATATTTCTGTCACACATTGAGCTGTACCAGCACCATTACTTAGAACAACATTGTTAATACCCCAAATCCCCAATAACCATAGAAAATATAGGGAAAATGTGGTAAGAGTGAAAAGAAATTCTTGCCTTCTATTGTTAACTATAGCAGTGCTTAGTATATTAACCTTAAATACTTCCTATAAAAATATTGTTCATATCCAGTGCAATTCAGTAACCATAGAACATATTGGAAAATGCACTAATACAGAAAACACCATAACCTGTATTGCCCAATCTCTCAAATATTTTTGGCTTATTGTGCAGTGTGTTTTTTATACATATAACTTTTCCTATCATAGCACTGTTGTTATGCAAAATCCAAGCTTGCAGGAGGCATATAGAAAGGAACATCTTTGCCACATAGGATCAAATATATCTATTGTTTTTGGCATATAGAGCAGTGTTTATTACAACCACAAGTTCATGTGAACCTGCTCTTGTCTGTTGCTTCAGTCTCTGTGTTTGTATCTGCAAGTGGAGCAGTTATGTAATAAAAGGTTACATAACATATTAGACTTGGAGGAACTCTTCTACAAAACTGCCCCTTCCTCTTTTTTGGTTTCTATAACCAGGATGGATTATATTTTAACTATCCAATAATCGTGAGATTATTAGACTTTGATATATGATCCTAGTTAACACCTTTCAATTGTCAGTGTATGTTTATCTTGTCTTATAGTTGGGATTTGGGGGATTTTTTTTGACAGAGACAGACCGTATTAAAGTCCACAGCATTGTTTTACTTGGCAGCCGTCAAGCATCTGTCCTTCAGTGGGTGGGGTATGAATTGTCGTGTAATTTCAGTTGTCTGACTCCCTTAGACTGGCATTATTTACTATCTATCAATAGTAATGCATAACATTTTTCTAACACCTGAATTTAGTTTACTTTATATTTGATTTTTCATTCACTGTACACCTGAAGTAGACTGACAGATGTAAGCCTGCCAATCGTCACCAGCCCCTCCAACTACCACCTATCACTCACACATATATATAGGCTAAGTGGGTTAAGTGTGTTCTGCAAGGACACAATGACAGTTTGCCAGCTGACCTTTGGGTTGGTGAATGAATGCTCAGGTTAGGTGTTATGTATCATTTTGTACTGTGTGGAGATAGTCTGTTATCTGATAGTCTGTTATCCACTCTTCCATTATCTGGTTTGTTATAGGGCTAGCTGTTGGCTTGGGTTTTGGAGCTTTGGCAGAAGTGGCTAAGAAATCCATTCGACAAAATGGTATGTAAACCACGTAAATGTTTTGAAACCTGATTTTCTTTTACAAACCTTTCCCTCACACCAGTAACTGGTGACAGTTAATCCACAAACTAATGTTAGAGGCAGAAATCTGCGTTTGGCAGTGTTGATACTCTGTAATCCCAGTAAAGATGCAAAGCCAAGGGTGCGCACCTGCCACTGGTTAAATCTGTGGTAATGCGACTGAAGGAGACCAAAGTCTGGGTCACAGTGCCCTGCCAAGACCTCGACCTACTGACACACATACTCCATGAAATATGTGTGCATGCATGATAATTGATCTTCTGAGATCAAGGTGTTGACAGCGTACACAACTTTGCCAAAGTATTTTGAACTATATTGTACACAGGTGCTGAAGGTGAACAAAAGAAATCAGTTTTGGATTCAAGTCCCTTCCTGTCTGAGGCCAATGCTGAACGCATCGTTCGGACGCTGTGTAAAGTTAGAGGAGCTGCATTAAAGCTTGGACAAATGCTTAGCATTCAAGGTGAGCTGAAACAAGCCATTTAAAATAATTAAAAATAAAACAGTGTAAAGGGCCCATATTATGCTATTTTCTGATCCATGTTATAATGTTGTTTCTTTACCAGAAGCATACCTGGATTATGGATCTGGGTGTGTTCTTCTCTCATACAGAAAACACTCTGTTCCACTTTGTGATGTCATGTGGTAATACAGGATGTGCTCCACTGTGTTTTTAAACTCTATACACCTTTACTAGACTCATTTGGATAATTTCATCTCTGGAAATGCCAAACTCTTCTGAATAAAAGGCAAAAAGTAAATGCTAACTAAAACTACTCCTTCATGACATCAAAAGGTGGAAAGGAGCATTTTGAGCTTTGGAGATGTAGTCAAAGTAATAATAAAGGATTACTGAGACATGTGTGAATGAAACTAAACATAACTCCAGGTATGTTTTTGAGGAGGTAGCCCTATAACATGGCTAAAAGCTCACAAGAGTATTGTGTAATATATTATTTTATACATATTATGTTTAAACCAGGAAGCTACTGGAAATATATTATGTCTCTCACTAACAAGAGTTGTAATAGTTAATGGTTCATTTGTTTGTTGAATGGTTTACTGAATAGTGTAATGTACAGTATCAAAAGAAAAAGTGAATACATGCATAGAATACACAAATGTTAACAATAAAAAATGTCCTAAATAGGACCTTTAACGGGCAACTAGTGTAAGCATTTCCTTTTAAGCAAGTTATGTACACAAGGTGCCGATTAGCAGAGGACAAAGTTAAAAAGGGTCTGGCTGTGGTAGTAAACTTATTGGTCCCTAGTGGGCTCTGATAACACCATAAACAAACCACTGTGTTTGTTGACTTCTTACCTCTGGTCTCACCTTGAGCAATGACCTTTGATTCTTTGGCAGTTATGGCCTGAGATCACAGCCAAGTTTGCATGCTGCACATTTTAACCACTGCAGAAGAAGAAAATCTAAAATCTGTTTGCCCTTAAGTTTCAGACCTATTGTACCTCACTGTGGTCATTTGTAGATCTGCCACACATTTACTCTGAACTAGTGACAAACTACTTCTTAAATCATAAATAACGGTGACTGTCCAGGTATTGTCTGTAAACAAAGCACATACTCTGCTCACTGGTCCTGCAACATATAAATCACCCTACTGTATAAATAACCTCAAATACGCTCAGAACAATAGCAAACCCACAAGCCATAATATTCCACTGTCCTGATGTTGACAGTTTTACAATGATAGTTTTAAGAGTCATGACATTGTGTTTTAAACTATTGTAGCGACTGACTGAATGAAATAATGACAACTCTCAGCTCCCTTAGTCCAGTAGTTTGGTTATATATTTTTAGATACATAATTTTGAATTTGCACAAATGTAAGTCTTTAATTGTATCTTTACTGCTTCATGAGTAAATATGTTTTGCAGATGATGCTTTTATCAACCCACAACTTGCCAAGATTTTTGAGCGTGTGAGACAGAGCGCCGACTTTATGCCAATCAAACAAATGACGGTAAAGTCATTTTTTTATTTTGTAATAGTTTTGGCATTACACACCACGGCACGCCCCATTTTGGTGTGCTTTGGCCTTAAGTCTCTCTGTGAATAGGTGTGACTCTCCACAGATCTGAACTGTAATGTAGCATAGTGCTATAACCTGCTTGTCTGTCTTGTAATGGATAGGTTTAATACATCATGGAGACATCAGGTGGCAGATTCTTCTCTTCAAATGTTATGGAGTGCACCTTTTAAAATCTGATTTGAATACAATAATTGTACATTTGTTGTTTAGTTACTAGTCTTGTATAATGAATATGATAAAAATGTATCATATTTCAATAATAGTTTTTGTTGATTTACAGAAAGCCTTAAACAATGACTTTGGTCCAAATTGGAGAGACAGGCTTGAGGCTTTTGAGGAGCGTCCCTTTGCAGCAGCCTCCATCGGTCAGGTGCATTTGGCCCGGATGAAGGATGGCAGAGAGGTGGCCATGAAAATACAGGTACACCAGCCGTGTGTGTGTGTACACTAAAACACTGAAAAATGAAAGTGTTGCTAATGTAAATATCTGGTTATGCTTCATTAAGACCTTTTCACCCTCTTTCTTTACAAAAAAAGAAAGAAAAGGATTTATCTGGGCTTTAACCTTTTTTTTTTTTACTTTTGGATAAACAAATCACCAACCTTTTAGCTTCATTGTTCATCTAGTCCTAATAAAATAAATACATTTGGCACATAGATTGTATAAACATTGAAAATGTGTCACCACTTTCTTTGTAACTACTGCAGTGAACCACATAATTATAATTTTCGTTTTAGAATGTTTGTATTTACCTGCTGTACATGATCCTGGTGTGTTTATTTCACCATTTTGTCCAAAAATTCACACTCCCTTAGCCCACTTCGTAATACAGTCTACGATTTAGCACCAATATATTGGTGCATGCATAACTAAATATGCAAAATTGTACGCTTGGTTTCAGTATCCCGGTGTCGCTCAAAGTATCAACAGTGACGTCAACAACCTGATGACTGTGCTGCACATGAGCAACGCTTTGCCTGAAGGTACAGACAAAACGCACTCAGTTTGTCACACGTCAACCTATTAAAAGTAATAGTAAATGCTGCTCTTACCAGTCTCTTTTTACACCACATCTCCTTTCTATTTTGGTCATAGGCTTGTTTCCAGATCACCTCATTGATGTGATGAGAAAAGAGCTTGCACTGGAGTGTGACTACATCAGAGAAGCTCAGTGTGCAAAGAAGTTTCAGTGAGTTGGCTACAAGTCATCACATTAAATTACTAATTACTATTACTGATGAGTGAAATGAGTGAGCTGACCATTGGCACAAACTGACAGCTAAGTCCCTGTCAGCCTCAGTGCGGCTGTAGTAGCTTACCCCACAGAGCAAATGACTGAATAATTCAATGTAATGTATATTTTTTGTGAACAAATGGTGCTACATAAATCAAATCCAATGTAATTTTTAATAATGACTACCAATATACCTAATTTTATCATGTATTTGTGCCATAGAGAGCTGCTCAAGGATCATCCATTCTTCTATGTGCCTGATGTGGTTGATGAATTATGCAGCAGACATGTCCTCACCACTGAACTCGTCCCTGGTTTTCCCCTGGACAAAGCAGAGTCTCTCTCCCAGGATCTGAAGAATGAGGTACACACAAAATAGCAAGTGGAGGATGTGGATGAAATCTACGTACAAATAGTTGTAACTAGTTCACATGTCACACAGAGTCTCTTAGAGAAAACGCCATCTAGTGGCTTGTTTCCCATGTACTTGAGAAATGTAAAAATAAATGTCTGACTGTTCAGATGTTACCAATGCATAATGCATGACTGCCTAATGCACTTTTAAGTTAAAACACTACCAGATGATATGGAAGCTATAATTTTTGTAAAAAAAAATATTTTTAGTATTTTTTAATACTAAAAAATTATAACCAATAGATTTATCACTTGGGTTAAATCTGTTTTTGTTTTGCAGAATGCTACTGTAATTATCTCTCAAAGTGATATAATTTATTTATTTATTTTTTAGATCTGTCAGAACATTTTATTGTTGTGTCTGAGAGAACTGTTTGAGTTCCGCTACATGCAAACCGACCCAAACTGGTCCAACTTCTTTTACGACCCTCAAACACACAGGGTAAGATGCACTACAGTTTAGGTATGTTTAGTAATATACTAACTATAATACTGTATTAATGTTTTTTGCTGTGATCCTCTAGGTGGCACTGTTGGACTTCGGAGCTACAAGAGGGTTTGACCAGAGCTTTACTGACGTCTACATTGAGGTAAGATGTCAGAACCTTTCCACATTTTGGTCTTTTGGCCAATCTACTCCGATAACTTTGATACATGAATTATTATTATTATTATTATTATTATTATTATTATTATTATTATTATTATTATTATTATTATTATTAACACATTCATGTTTCTGTGGTTATAGGTGATCCGTGCAGCGGCTGATGGCAACAGAGAGGGGGTTTTACAGAAATCTATTGACATGAAGTTTCTGACTGGATACGAGTCTAAGGTACGTACATCTTAAAACATTAAATGCACACTGCCATCCATATCTGCGCAACGGCAGTTTGAGTAGAGAAAATTGTACCCAAGTAATATAATTTAAAAACTCTGATTCTCTTATTTAAGTAATTAAAACAGAAGTGTGATCAATTTTGGAAGAGGTGTTGTAGTATTTATTTGAAACTTGCCTTGATAATATAGCTTCAGGACTTGTCTTGACTTGAGATGACTTGATGGTGCCACTCAAAAAATGTGACCAGTTCAGTACACCCTGATCTTTGTTTTGGCATAGTTAGAAGTACTTTCAGTGCTTTTACAAAAACAAACTGGTTTACATTTCCAAAGCTCAGAATGTTTTTTTCCACCTTGTTTTGTCATGTAGTGGTCATTTTTAAGTTAACGGCTACCTTTTATCTTAAATTGGCAATTCCATGTCTGAAATTATCCAAATGATTCTAATGAAGGTGTATGGAGTTTAAAAACACAGTGGAGCACTTCCTGTATTACCATTTGGCATCACACGGTGGACCAGTGTTTTCAGTTTGATAGAAGAAGCAGGATTTGTGTATTAAACCTGTGTGAATTAAACAAAACACAACTCTGGGTATATTTGTAATGAGGAAATGACATTAAAACATGGATCAGAAAATTGTGTAATATGGGCCCTTTAAAGTTTACCCCTGGTAAAATGCTTCAGGTTTGCCTCACTGTTCCTCACTGTTTCTGTGTTCTCTCCAGCCAATGATAAATGCTCATGTGGATGCTGTTATGATCCTGGGGGAAGCTTTTAACTCGAGCGACGTTTTTGATTTTGGCTCTCAGTCGACCACGGAGCGCATCCACAACCTGATTCCTGTCATGCTCAAACACAGGCTCACCCCACCCCCCGAAGAGACCTACTCCCTGCACAGGAAGATGGGAGGCTCCTTTCTCATCTGCTCCAAGCTAAACGCCAAGCTCAGATGCAATGAGATGTTTCAGAACGCCTACAGCAAGTACTGGGAGGGGAGGACCAAACCCTCTAATTAAGATGAAATGAAATTGCATAAACGCACAAACTGGGGCCAAAAGTAAAGCCATTGAAAGAATATCAACAGGGACAGTAGATACGATTCCTGCCTGCGACTGTTTTCCCCATTTTGGGCATCTCACTACCGAAAGTCAACGTAGCACAATTTCCACTTTAGATTTTAAACATGGGAGCAGCCAGCAACATTGGAATTCATTTTTGTTTGAGAATTTATTGTAGAATATATTTGATTTGAATGTATTTTTGTTAAAGGTACAATTGCTTTTTGTTGCTGTGTTAGGTAGTCTTGAAATGTTTTGCTTTAAGCTTGTTTTTTCCTGCTAAAGTTATTGTTTCCAAAAATGTCTGAGGAAACTGGGAAATTGACAAAAAAGATAAAAGGTTGCTTGCCAGTTGTTGAAGTATAATGCAATTTTCACAATATTCTGTTTATTATTATGGTCAACTGTTATGTTTAGGATAAGCAGGGTTTAAGGTAAAGATACTGCCTAGAGAGCCTCTTTGGAGGGCTCCATTGTTTTTTTGTTTCACTGTCCATAATGGTCATCATTACAAATGCAAATCATTGTATATTTCAACTAACCTGTTAAAACTAATGCCTCAGTTTTTAAAACCAAAGCAATATTTTCCTATCTTGTGAATATTGTTAAATGCTAAATGAATACAGTCTAGCTGGGCCCATGCTCACTGATGTATATGAATGAACTGTCTTTAAATATCATGTAAGAGTGTGAAATCCTCCATAATCTGCAAATGTGTCTGTAGTCTTCTGCTCCACAGATCCAAAATGGTGTGGTTCAGGTAGTTTTTCATTGGCAGATTTTTAGGCATAATTCTTAACAGTGCCTGTGCTTTACTGATTTAGCAAGATAAACCTATATTTTTGTGAATAAAATATAATGACTTTTGTAAATCTAATGCAATTACCTGAAGTTTATTAAAATGAATTCATTTTCATGCATTTCTTGTGTGTATAGCAATGAAATCATTAAAGAAGGCCTATGCAGACATTGTGTTTTCTGAACAGAATAATCATGTCGTTCAGATGGTTAAACGTATATAGACAATAGACTTTCATGTCATAGTAGGCGTTTTGGGAGACTAAAACGCCTTTGTTATTTTTGTAATTCAACTCTGTAGCCGACAGGTGGCATTATATTCAACTTGAGCCGGTCGATCCTTGAATGTCACACTTCACATAAGATTGTTCAGTTAAGACTCTTTAAGTGTCGCTAATCAAATTAGAAACAGACAGTCGCTGCTTTTATGCTGCATGATACAGTTGGATGTGGACAGGTGGGTTAAACAAAGGAGCATTTTAAGGTATTTTTACGGACACAGCAATAATTACTTTTTGAGCTTAGGTTCACACGTGATGACACGTGAAGTAGCACCGTGCATGAGTTAATTGCCGTGTCTGTGCCAGTGTTGTCCACTCCCGTGCCCATCACTGTTTCGTATGGACATTCAAAAGTAGTTTACTAAATCCACTGCTTAAAGGCTCTAATATAATCGGATAGCTAATCCTTGTAAAGATGATTTAATCTAGAGACTCTCCATAGGCCTACTTACCACAATTTATCACACCGCTGTAAATACTATTATATCTTTAAGTAGACGGACTTTAAAGGTGAAGTGTGTAACATCAGCTGCCACTTGTCTTTACTGAAAGGTTATTGTTTTGTCTGGAATGTTCCGGTCTGGCATTAAACATCCATCCATCCTGCATTTCCTCAATAACATGGGTTGTTATTGAACTAAAAACTTGCATTATTACGAGTGGGCTCTCTTCTCCACAGATCTGACACTTGGCCCTGTAGCTTGACCCTATAGCTTGTTTTCATTGGCCCTCGCCTAACGAAGTGGCGAGGGCTATTGTTCTTGCTCGGTTTCTTACGCTATATTATTATTATTATTTTTCTTTGCAAACGATCGCGATTTTGAGGGCCTGAACATCAACGAAAAGTCTCACATGGGGGTATCAGATCGACTGGTCCGGCGAAAAATTTAATAAAACGGGCATTGCGACAATGCCCAAAGTGCCCCCACTCGACAGCGCCCCCTGGAAAAGTAAAAAATTTAAAGCCTATGGGGAGCTGAAAAGCATATTTTGGCGTAGGCCGACAAAATTCAGGACAGTGATAGAAAACAAGGAGACAAGCAGAAAATGTCATTGTCACACCGCCCTGTGACCAACAGGAAGTCGGCCATATTGAATCAAAAATTCAAGAACACTTCATTAGGGGGTAAAAGGGGCAGTTTTAAAAGCAAAATTAAGAAAAAATCCAGGTGAGGAGAAATATACTAAAACTGCCCTTAGGTCTTCATGGGATAAACACACTGGAACGTGCTTCCTCCTCCTCCTCACGATAGCTATGTACTTTCGGTTTTAAACGGGCTGTTCGTGCTTCTGGATGAATCTATATCGTATTGATTTGCATATTGATACTTACTGAGTGTTCAACAAACAGGTTATCATGTCTTTTGATAGCCAAGTCCTAATTCATAACTATTATTATCTTTTTTTTTGTCTTGTTCCATGTTATAGGTGTGTCAAACCAGCAAAACACATTCCTTCTTTGTTAAAATGTGTTCACTGTCAACAGCAAAAAGCTTATTGTGATTGTGAAGTCAGTTCTTGTATTGATTTTAATATTCCCTATTACAGGGGTCAACAACTCGCGGACCGGGGTCCGAGTCCGGACCCAGACGGCATCCCATCCGGACCCATATCGATATGCACGTGTTCCTCATGCGCGCTGTATTTATTCATTTATTTTGGTCTGAAATCAAAACAGTTATCATAGCGTCCTTCTCAGATGCAGCAAGAAAACAGATCTATAGGGACTTATAGCTGAAATATTGTAAGAGTGAGAGAGGCGGGTTTTATCTTTTACTTACTCTTTATTTTATGTTGCTAAACCGTGGAATGAGCTTCACATCAAATGCGCTGTATACGCACACGCGATGTGACTCGTGATATATGCAATCTTTTTCTCAAACTCTGTCTCATAAGTTTTATTCAGAAAACAAACCGTTGAGACATCTAATTGTAATATAATATAATTTTAGCGTCCAGAAAGAGGATGGAAGAGCGCTCTGTTTCTGTAAGAGAACAGACTGTGGCAGGACAGCAGAGCAGTGCAGACACTGGTATGAGGTTTGTGCACCCAGTGAGAGGACTCGGGATGAAAAGAAATCATCAAATTATCATCAAAGAAGGAAAAGTCTGAAAGTGTAACTCCTCTACCACTCTGTTAAGAGTAGACTAGATTGTCTGATCTTATTTTCACTGAATTAAAATTCTGAGTTGTGAACCAAATGAACACTTCACATATGAACTACAGCTGTACATTAGTTGCACTGTAATATCACAGTGTTATTATACTATGCTCATTATTAGAAACAAATTACATGAGATTTTTTTATGTCTTAAAATGTATCAAAATCGTATATCGTGACCCGTGATCCGTATTGAATCGTGGGAAAACTGTATCGTTGCATCCATAATGATGTCCCGGACCTCTGCTTGAGGAGATTTTGTCTGACTGGACCTTCGCGCACCCCGGTCCGCGAGTTGGTGACCCCTGCTTTAGAACCTTTCCTGAACGTGTTTAGAACGATCAGGAATGAGTGGAAGAGCACAGAGACCAGGTTACACATGTGTAGGATAAAGTTGCAGAAATGTACGGAAACCTCTATGTCTGCACTTTCAAAGGAAGTTTCTGTCTTTTACGGTTAGAAAGTTCTGCGCGGTTATAGAAAAGATATTCCTCGGTATCGTATACGATACCGAGGAATCGTATATCGTAGGAGGATATCGTATATCGTAGGAGGATATCGTATATCGTAGGAGGATATCGTATATGATACCATCACTGTGTGATGACGTGCGCAAAACGAGTGTCCAATAGGAACTTTGTTTTCCTAAACTCATGCGCTCCGTCCATTTTGATCGACCCAAACTTTGCCAAAGAGTGAAGTGAGTCAAAATGGTCGACTCCTCTGACTGTGTGTGTTTATAACGAGTGAAAAAGTCACTCTAAGTGGAGTTAATTCTCACATAAATGGAAAATTACAGATCTTGGTCTGTGTAATTGCACATCCCCTTCTATTTTTATTTAAAGGTTTATTTCAGTCCAAAAGTGCAAATCCAAATGTAATTTCCACCATGGAAATGCAGAAGTGCTGTGGCTCTGGCCCTGGCCCTGGCAGGAGCTGTTTCCAGGACTGGACCAGGAAAGTCATGGGGCCACTGCACTTTTTTTTGTTTTTAGGGCAATAAGGAGATTTTTTAATTTACTTACAGACTTGATATTTTGCATTTTTGTAGCTAAGGCCCTAAATTAAGCATTTCTTATGTCCAAAAAGTTGTTTCTACATGTTTGCTGTGTGTTTTGTATAAACAGTGTGAATTTTATTTTCTGTTTTTTTTTTTTCATCTCTATTTCTGGCCCTGTAGCTTTTATCACAGCCTCATGACACAACTACAGCAGCAGATTGTGAAATAACAGGCTGTACTGAACAAAAGGAGGTAGAACACTTCATTAGGGGGTAAAAGGGGCAGTTTTAAAAGCAAAATTAAGAAAAAATCCAGGTGAGGAGAAATGTACTAAAACTGCCCTTAGGTCTTCATGGGATAAACACACTGGAACGTGCTTCCTCCTCCTCCTCACGATAGCTATGTACTTTTGCTTTTAAAAGGGCTGTTCGTGCTTCTGGATGAATCTGCGTATTGATTTGCATATTGATACTTACTGAGTGTTCAACAAACAGGTTATCATGTCTTTTGATAGCCATGTCCTAATTCATAACTATTATTATCTTTTTTTTTGTCTTGTTCCATGTTATGGGTGTGTCAAACCAGCAAAACACATTCCTTCTTTGTTAAAATGTGTTCACTGTCAACAGCAAAAAGCTTATTGTGATTGTGAAGTCAGTTCTTGTATTGATTTTAATATTCCCTATTATGACCCCATAGAAAAGGAGGGTAAAAGACAAACAAACCGTGGCAGGTGAGGAACCCATTACATAAATATGTGCCTCACTTTTCACGGAGCTCCATGTGTGGAGCTCTATGTTGGCTTTCCCTGCAGCATCTTACACCTGCAGTTATGTGCTGGACTGTCTCAGGTAGGGATGTTAACTGTAACAGTTTGACCGAATCAAAGTCATCTGGTCATAATGTTTTGACCGTGGGTTTTCTGTTGGACGAGCTGTCGAGAAGAGAGAGTGTCGTGCCAGGGGGGTCGCGAGACCTTGGCGGTTGCGTGGTAGGGGCGTGCGCGCCGGGGCGAGGGCCATCATCGCCTTGACTGCTTAAATTGGCCCTCAATAACGATCAACAAAACGGTCAATGAAATTTGGGGCAGTGATAGAACTCAAGGAGACAAGCAAAAAAGCCAAGCGTTGTGCATCCCTATGACCAACAGAAAGTCGGCCATATTGGATAAAAAAAACTTGCTGTTTTGACTGCGTGTCCGCAAAAGTCATCAACTGTCTAGTTTTTGGTCCAAATGAGCTCAGATTTGACATGTCACATCTACATCCACATCCAGCAGATGTGGATCCACAAACGCATTATTTTTCTAAGCGCACTTTTTCACAGTTTGTCCATAGCACGCCGGCGAATAACACCTTCATTTCCTGTTTCTTTGGTGCCCTCTCACGACTGCAAGCTTTGGCCTACAGAGCTCAAACTCACATCACTATTGTGTGATCCCGGCCTGAATGTGATGAAATATGAAATATAATAAAAGTGAACTCTTTAGCGCCACCTAGTGTATACGTGAATCTTCAACATTATCCAATTTGTACCAAATTTGGGGATTATGCATGATTTCAAGCAAAAGCTGGTCCAGCAGGGGCGCAAAGACTCCCTAAAAAAATAGTTAAAAAATGCCTACACACACAGGCTTTGTCTGATCGTGTTGAAATTTGAATCACTAATGCCTGATTAGGGCTTGATTATAATAAACTATAAAGCATATGAAAAGTTACTCTATTGCGCCACCTAGCCTATACAAGAAATGTCAACATTATCGGAGTTACACCAAATTTGGGGATTCAATTCTATGCGTGGCTACAACCAAAAAAAGTACATTATGAATATTGGGTATTATCCATTGTTGGCCAGCAGGGACGCAAAGACTCCCCCAATAAATAGTTCAAAAATTACTACATGCACAGGCTTTGTCTGATTGTGCTGAAATTTGAATCACTAAAGCTTGAACATGGCCTGAATATAATAAACCGTAAAGCATATGAAAAGTTGCACTATAGCGCCACCTACCAAAGACATGAATTGTCAACCTGATTGGATTTGTACCAGATTTGGGGATTCAATTCTATGCGTGCCTACAACCAAAAAAGTACATAATGGATATAAAGGCGCACTATGTAACTTTTCTGGTGGACGAGCTGTCGGGAAGAGAGAGTGTCATGGCAGGGGGGTTCCGAGTCCTCGGCGGTCACGTGGGAGGGGGGTGCGCGCCGGGGCGAGGGCCATCATTGCCGCGAGCGGCTTTAATTGAAGTTATTTTTAAAGGTGCACTGTGTAACTTAACTGAAAACGGTGACATTGTGAGCTATATTACTACTACTTATACGACTGAACTTCACTTCTGGAGATTTTTGCTATAATTGCTAAAAGAAAAAAAAGCATAAAGATGGATTGAAGATGGAATGGTGTTTCTGCCATTTATTCAGCCATACTGTTACAGAGCTTGTACTTTTGTAGCCTTGTAGACTCCAGGTACCAGATAGGTTTTAGTTCACTTCAGATATGTGGATACAATTGCTATGAACTCTGGGATTGATGTGGGACGTATCTTGAGGTGCCACTGCCTTCTATCAAGAGTCTGTGTGTTTAAACAGAGGCCCAGGATGGAGACCACAGTTTTTGTTTACAAGAGCCACAGCCACAGTGCAGCTGAAGATAGTGAGGACTGAGCACACCTTATTTGGTGAGTTTGAGCAGTTTGCCTGGTTCAACAATAACAGCCAGAGTTACTTTTCTTCTCTATTGCCAGTGCAGCGAAAGACAGTTAATGAGACTATTTCTATCATTACCATGGAGACACATTCACACGCTCTAAATTTGCAAATCTTCAAACAGTGGGTGGCTGCATTTCAGCAAACAGTTTTTAGTTATTTTTCTGGCTCAATTTTCCATACACTTGTAGGCTATATAGTTTTAACATAGAATTGTACCTGTCCATGAGAGTGCATTGAGACCTGTTATTTTAAAGCCAGCGTTGAAGTACACAGTCATTGTGAATAACAGATGGACAAAAAGCTTTTAATCTCAGTTTTGCTTCCCACTAGTTCCCCATGTGTGTTTCTTACAGCCAGTATACACAAAAACATGCAAATTACTGTACACAATAATTTTGTCAACTTTCCCCAGGAATGAAAACTAGAATCACTTACAAATGGAAAAAAGAAGCAATATTTTAATATTGTGTGTAATTTGTGTAATACAGACCGAAAAGCATGAAATAGTACCATTACACAAATCATAAGCTTATAACACAAACAGTGTACAGCATATACAGAGGCAAATGCTGAACAAAAATTTGCTTTTACAGTACAATAATATTAAAAAGTTTTCCGGTTAAGGGGACTCAGATCAATGTATATGAATGAAAAGAGATTATGGTGGAGACTATGGTGGTCCCATATAGTCTAATTTTTGCCACCATTGTCTAAAAACAAAATACTTGGTTGTACACATTATACTTTGGTGTAGTATAATGTGTAGTTTGGTGTAGTTTGTCATAAGCAAAAGTAACTGTATTTGATTGGTCCATTTTTTTGTTCACTTGATGCAGTTGGTGCCATTTTAAGGTGCTCTGTGTAACATTTCTAGTCGAGGGTTCACCACCTGCTGCTCCACTGCTTGCTATTGCCTAGAATGTTCCACAGTATAGATTAAACCTGATTATAGATTAAATCTGTCACAAGGGAGACAAGCAGGTTACAGAACAATGCTACATTACAATTCAGATCTGTGGAGAATCACCCCTAACAGAAGCAACTATTGTATTTTTGAGCAATATAATAATATAATACCAGGGAACATTCCAGGCAAAGCAATAACATTTCCATGGCGACAAGTAGGTAGGGGACCCCTCACCAGAAATGTTACAGAGTGCACCTTTTAACACCCCCAAATATATTATAGTGATAACTTGTACCACCATAGTCTCTGTGGGAAACACTGTGTAAAGAGGCACAACAATGTAAGAATATTACAAGGATCTCAGTCCAAAAATAACAGAATTATTACAAGCTCGTCTGATTCCCAGGCTTTGACTTTTGAGTTTTCAAGTTTGTTAAATAAAAGGTTGAAGACATGTTTACGCACTCACAGATGCGGATTTACACTTTAATGAGTCCTTCTGCGTTCTGGTCCTTAAATCTGCTTTTTATGCTAATGCAGTTTTGGATAAATAATCCTGGTTTTCACTCACATAATACCTTTACAACACGCACATACTGTTACTAGATCCTACTCCATATCGCTCACTGTCAAACACCCACACATATTTATATATACATGTAATATACAGCTGGTTTTGAACTAAGAATTTACATTTACTAGTCCTTTCAAATGCAAAGTCACTAAACTGCAAATACAAAACATTTGGCATCATCACATTTAAAAGTCCCAATACTGAGAGCTGCTAATTAGATCTCAAACTTAAAATATATTTTCTGTAAAAAGGTATGACAAGTGCTAATTATCGAGAGGGTGAATCATTTTTGTCAAGTCTGTGTCTCAGTTTGACTGGTTTTAAAGTGACATTAATTAAAACTGAATCACATGTGTTAGAGATCACAACATGTTTCAAAGGCAGACATGTTGGATAATCTGCTAACCTATCGCCAGCCTTTTTATTATTATCTAACATTCAAGAGGAAACCGTATTGAATAGGTCACTAAACTATTATTTTTGTGAAAGGCAAGGCTAGTGACTCCACTGAATTTACTTATAGCTGTTAAACAAATCTGGCAACACAATTAAGTAAGCAGATATAATTGAAGCAGCCCTTATTCACATTTATTACATATTTCTGACAACATAAACACATCTGTTGTGCCAGTCCTAAGCACAAATTCAACTGGCCTATCTGGCGTAAATAATAATGGCTATGTTGACATTTTATTAGCTGCTTCAGAGTTGGCAGTGGTAACTTGTCTTCCCACAATATTTGATATACATATTGTTATAAGTCAAAAATGTTAAAGGGCCTATATTATGCAAAATTGACTCTTGTGAGCTTTAAGACATAATGCTGTTACTTCATCAAAAACATACCTGGAGTTGTGGTTTGTTTTCTTCACACGTGTTGAATAATCCTTCTTTATTAGTCTGTCTTCTCCAAAGCTCAAAACGCTCTATTCCACCTTGTGATGACATGAAGCAGTAGTTAACAACTACCCTTTACCTTTAATTTTCCGTTTGAATGAACTCAACCTAAATATGTAGAATTTGCATGTTAAACATGTGTAAATGAAACAAAAACAACTCTAGGTACCGTATGCTTTTGATGAGGAAACAACATTATAACATAGATCAGAAAATAGCCAATATGGGCCCTTTAAATTGTCATTCTTAATCCATACACAATAATAAAATATTCAAGACGTAAAAATTACAATTACGTGACAAATTAAGACAGATATGGTAGACATGGCCACATAGGTGTACATTTGACCATTTTAACGCATATCTTACAACACTGTCCTCTTTCTTCTTTGTACAGCACGATGCTTATGATCTTCTGTGATGTGGTCGAAACCCAGACAGCCCTGAGTCACCACAAATCTAAAGAGGTCAAAGTCCCCATTTCTTCTCAGACATCTTGAGGAACACCTTGGTCTCTGCAACCTGGGAGAATGGAAAAGAATATAAGAATATGTAAGATCCTACTGTTTTGACGGCTACTCAAATACTCAGAGTAAATTAAATTAGCTTGCTTTTACAGCTGCTGTTACAAGGTTTTCAAAAATGTGACAAGCAATTACCATTTAACATTTAGTCAGTGCAATTGACAATAATTGCTTTTTGCTTTTTCATGTAACGGCTGAACGGGAAAGCAGAACATGACAGGTGTTGTAATTAAAGCTTGGGTAATAACTTCAAAACAAAAGCAGACATGAGCAGTCAACCTTTTTATTTGGTTTAAGATGTATAATTATATTTACCATTTACTTTACACTACAAATAAATCCTATTAGTAGTACAAACATTTTGAGTCATTTTAAAGGGCTTGCTTTGGCTTTTATCATTTGCTGTAGCTATGGTTTGGCTCAGTATACCTTAAACATTTCTATTCAGGATGGTTTACTCAGTTTAAGGTCTATTTTCTAGTGAGATTCAACCATGTGTTTGTCTCCAAGAAGATTTAATGACTTTATCTGAAACTTTAAACTTATCTAACTTGCATTCATTCAGTTGGAGATGTTTGGAAAAATTCTTGGAATAATTCATTGGAATGAATTTTTTGCTGTGAGCTCTGACCTGTAATTTAGCCTGCTTCTCTCCATGGAGAAACACATGTTTAATACCATACTGTGGAACATTTCAGAAAAAAGCAATAATATCTCTGTAGAGACAATCGGGTGGTGGACCTTCTACCAGAAAAGTTACATTGTGCAACTTTAAGACAACCTATTTAGAAAACTTTTATTTGGAAAGAGGGTCACAACAAAATGACCTGGAATGAAATTGGGTTGCAGAGTCAATACAGCGGAGAACCACTGCTCTAGATTTTCCAATTCCAGCCCAACAAAAGCTTGGCCTGGGCCTCACGGCCTTGACACACACTACAAAGTATATAGTGGGTTTCTATTGTGGAATCATTGAAGCTTCTTGCAAAAATAAGAGCAGTTGTTGAAACTGGCTGCAGTCCAAAGACACTGGTGTCTTGTCATGTTGTAATCCCCAGTAATAGACATAAACCAGCAGCTGGTCATTGCTCCGTATGGGCCAATAAAATAAAACCTGTTCTGGTCCAACTGGAAGGGCCATCATAATGTTAATAGCGACACCTGCTGCGTTAGCGCAACAGCTGAGATTGAGTGTCCATGACAACCAACGCTCTATGGACGGAAGCATTTGATCGACCTAATGGACGATTTCTAAACAGACAGTAAGTATTTAGTGAAGCTGATTCACAGCAGTTCATCCAGAAAGCACAGGTCCCCAATTATCAAATCAGGCTTTTAAGGTTTTACTGAACAAAATGAATGCATCAGTAATCTTTTTAACATTAACAAATTGACCAAACAGTCCTCCATTTAGCCCATACATTATTAATAAAAACATAAGAAATCACCAAATAATAAACAAACTCATTGCAGTGGTATGTCACAGAGCGCACCGGCACCACCGACCAGCGTTTACGGCATGACTACTGCCTGTTTGATGCTTAATTCTGTGTTTTGGTTTTCATTACAGTAGACAAATGGTTTTCAAGGCCCTCTTGAAGGTTGCAAAATGATTTCAGGGGCCCTCAAAAGGTATGGGGAATTTTAAATGATTGTAATAGTCTCAAAGCTTGACATCCAAATGCAGTAACGACTGTAGATGCTCATTTTAAAAAGTCTATCAAACTAGAGGAGGTCCCTCGGCTAGAGGAGCTTACTCTCTAATAGAGTTCCCTGTTCTCATTCATTGTTTTTCATAAATAGCTTGTGCAACATTTTGGCGTGATGTGAATCAGGTTATATACATAATACAGTTGTGTTTTTTCACAGCTCTTTCTTTTGGTATTATGGTATTATTTTGGTTTTCTTAATCATTCGTGCATGTTTGAACAATGAACAGTTACAGTGCTGTGAAAAAGTATTTGCCCCCTTCCAAATTTCTTACTTTTTTGCATGTGTGTCACACTGATTTGATTCAGATAATTGAACAAATTTAAATATTAAACAAAGATAACCCAAGTAAACATAATATGCTGTTTTTCTGTGATGATTTTATTTGTTAAGAGAAAAATGTTATTCAAACCTACATGATCCTATGTGAAAAAGTAATTGTCTCCCTGGTTAATTGATGAGGTAACTATGATTAATCATATTACTGTAAAATAAGCTAAGATGAACTTTATTGTCTCCAAGGGGAAATTTGTTTTGGGCACTGCCCGCAGCGTAAAAAAAACAAAAATACTTACACTTCATACATCACACAACAGTCACAAGATACACATAGTCCATTTGTGCACAGCACAACCAAAAAGGAAGCTGTGGAAAGCTGAGTTCAATTTCATAGCCACACCCAGGCCTGATTACTGCCAGACCATTCAAATCAAGAGATCACTTAAATAGAACCTGTCTGACAAGGTGAAGTGGGCCATATTGAACTCAAGATGTCATGCCACGATCCAAAGAAATTCAGGAGTAGATAAGAAAAAAGTAATTGACATGTCTCAGTCTGGAAAATGTTACAAAGCCAGGGCCCCAGACCCTCCCAGGGCTCCAGACCCTTTCAGGACTCAAGGCTCAGCACAAGACAAGCTAACATTCCAATAGCGCCTTCTATATCTATACATTAAATAGCTTGTGCAACATTTTGGTGTGATGCGTCATCATGTTTTATACAAAACGTGATGTTAAGTTATTTTTTTCCTGCGATTTTACCTGGGCTATAATTGACACATAATTACAGGTTACCATTTCAGTGTACCAGCTTCCCATCAATGGAGCAACTAGACATCATGAATGTTAATTTAGTGTTTAATCAAAACTTATTAAATGTAGTTTGAACAATCCCATGACATCATTTTGTGCGGGAAGTATAGGCTGACTGACAGATGAAGTTAGTAACAGATAATATTGTAAACTGACTATGTTTTTTATGGAATAAATTAGGCACATGTTAATGTTTTGTCCTCAGATTGTCTATGCTGTAGGCAGGAAATCTTAGCAACTTTAGTGTGATGGCTACATTACTGGTTGAAATTAGTACCAAAACAGCACTTTGAGGTCTCTAAAAAGTAGATGCACATTTGGAAAGACACAAGGCTTGTAGAGTCTATTCGACACATTCATCATAAGAGTGAAATATGCTGTAATAAGTTAAAATGGGTGCTTGCATAATAAACCACATATATAAATCGCACAGACTGCCTCACGAGCAGGGGCGCTGATCTGGATAAGGGCACTTGTTTACCCAGGGCCCAGTGCAGGGAGGGGCAATAATTTCCCTTGTAGATCAATAACATCTAAGTCTAATCAGAAATTCTGTAATGTGCATATTTCATAATAGACAGCATGTGGTGTGGGCCTGCCAAGATCATTTGTACCCAGGGTCAAGAATTTTGTGTTATACCCCTGTTCTCAAGTGGTCTTAGTGAAATGCCTCATTAGTATGATGCATGCTTTAATCATATTGAAATACCTACCATCAGAAACTGCTCCAAGATGCGGCGCAACAAATGGAGAGAGAGGGGAATAAAAAGAGAAAAATATAGAGTTAATAGCAAATGATCAAGTTCTATATTAACAGTGGTCACATAAACAGCACAAAATATCATATAGCTGCTACATTATAGGCAATTTCCAGTAAGAACCGTTTGATTTGTGTGACATCAGGTTGCATTACATGATCAAGTAAACATACACACAGAAACAAGAGCCTAGTTGGTAAAATCGATACTTTGAGAGACACAACCAGCCTCAACTAAAAACCCGCCGTGTGGATAGAGATATGGGGAACAGAAATAGAGTGGGAGGAATGAAATATTTGAAAGAGTGAAAGAAGAGCAGGGATTCTGCAAGATCAAATAGGAACAATCATTAGATAGAGAACAAGGCAGGAGGGGGCCATCAGGGGGAGGAAGATAGTGCTGCCATCATTAAACACAGAGCAAGTCAGAGGTACAGTATACAGGCAAAGAATGTGTTTGATCATTGGAAACTCCGACTAATCTGAGACCGAGCAAAGGGAACAGGAAAGATACTGTTATATATACAAACTCTGAGTTGAACAGTTACTGTACAAACATAATGTACTTGTGTAAAGTACACTGCATATTTTGTAAGTGCTTGCACAGTTTAGACCTGTCAGAATAATTACTATATTGACTTGTGTTGGAACTGTATATTTTAGGGCTCAATATTTATTGTGTTTACAATGTCTTAGCCAAATTAGGGCGACTTCTATGGCTAATTATTGCTACATTAGGCTATTTACATGTTGTAGCTCAGGGCTTTTAATGATACTGTCTATTTAAAAATGGTTTACTGGCATTATCTTGCATTATTGTTTTTGTATCAGTGGCATAAAATACTTTCAATATCTTTGTTTATCTCAATAGTACAAGCTTAGTACAGATTGTATTAAACTTCTACTGTATGTTCAATAGCTGAATCTAGTCAAGAAAAAATAATATTCTGTATAAAGCACCAATCAGGCACATTTTTTTTATAGTTATGACAGTGATAAGCAAAGTCAAATACTGGCCACTCCTTCAAAATTATATTACTCTTGGACAAGGTACAGTGATGTGTGTGATCTAACCTTGCCAGTTATTATCGTAAAGGTGCACAATGTAACTTTTCTGGAGGAGGGTGGCTATGGCTATGTAATTGTCATGGGATGGTCCACAGTATGGCATTAAACGTGGCTATCTATTCAATTGGAGGTGTTTTTACTCCTCAAAAACATGCATTCATACTGTGACTGGGCTCAGCTCGCTATAGATGATCTGTAACTTAGCTTGGTGGTCACCTGCTTGTCTCCATGAAGATATATATGTTTATTGGCAGGTGACTAACCCTCCACCAGAGGGTTAAGTTAAAAAGAAAAGTTATTTTAAACATGAAATAGAATATCTAGGATTCTCCGACCACATACTGTACATACTGTATGTGGAGCTGAATATTAACTTATTTATAAACCACGAGGCTTTGCATAATTTGAGCATCAGGAGCTTGAGAATCTAACCTTGGTACGTGCAGCTGGAGTATCTATAGCCTGTCATAGCATAAATATTCAATTCACTGTGAGCTGTGCGCCCTAACAGGAGTTGAAATTGGAGTTGCAACAGTTGAATCAGCCACGTGCCCACAGGCCTGTAAAAAAAGCCGAGAGATGTGAACAAAAACACGCCAGGGGGTTGTTTGCGCTCCCACCCACACATACGCACGCACACGCAAAAGAGGCGCCAATTAGCTCACACAATCACCAGGAACACAAGGCTAGCTAACTCAAAGACTGCCCTGTCCACTTGTTTATGCATCAGTGACCAAAGACCAGCCACCAATTTCCAAAAGAGAAGGTAATACATGATTTCTCTGTTTCTGCTTGTCCTCCAGTTCCAGACAATTTGTACTTTCCCCAATGCAATTAATTCAGTCTTACAGCTGGAGGTTGTAATCATTATCTTCTGAGTCATTGGCTGGTAGCAATATCATTTGTGACATAACACAGCCAGTCCCAGATCACAGAGAAGAGGCAAAATGCTTATTGGGTCCTTTGTCTTTAAAGATGGGACTATGAATTATTAATGCACCTCAAGGTAATGCAAGCAAAATTACAATCAAGAGCTAGTTTCTTGTAGCAACTTCTAAAGTTGAATGAATTGAATATACAGTGATGGCCGAAAGTATTGGCACCCCTGCAATCCTGTCCTATAATACTCAATTTCTTCCAGAAAATGATTGCAATCACAAATGCTTTGGCATTAATATCTTCATTTATTTTTCTTGCAATGAAAAAACACAAAAGAGAATGAAAAAAGTCAAATCAAATATTATTTTACATAAAATTCAACAAATGGGCTGGACAAAAGTATTGGCACCCTCAGCCTAATATTTGGTAGCACAACCTTTAGACAAAATAACTGCGAACAACCGCTTCCGGTAACCATCAGTGAGTTTATTACAACGCTCTGCTGGAATTTTAGACCATTCTTCTTTGGCAAACTGCTCCAGGTCCCTGAGATTTGAAGGGTGCCTTTTCCAAATTGCCATTTTGAGCTCTCTCCACAGGTTTTCTATGGGATTCAGGTCTGGACTCATTGCTGGCCACTTTAGAAGTCTCCAGTGCTTTCTCTCAAGCCATTTTCTAGTGCTTTTTGAAGTGTGCTTAGGGTCATTATCCTGCTGGAAGACCCATGACCTCTGAGGGAGACCCAGCTTTCTCACACTGGGCCCTACATTATGCTGCAAAATCTGTTGATAGTCTTCTGACTTCATAATTCCATGCACACGGTCAAGCAGTCCAGTGCCAGAGGCAGCAAAGCAACCCCAAAACATCAGGGAACCTCCACCATGTTTGACTGTAGGGACCGTGTTCTTCTCTTTGAAGGCCTCATTTCTTTTCCTGAAAACTCTGTGTTGATGCCCGTTCCCAAAAAGCTCTACCTTTGTCTCATCTGACCAGAGAACATTCTTCCAAAATGTTTGTGGCTTTCTCAGGTAGGTTTTGGCAAACTCCAGCCTGGCTTTTTTGTGTCTCTGGGTCAGAAATGGGGTTTTCCTGGGTCTTCTACCATAGAGTCCTTTTTCATTCAGATGTCGGCGGATAGTACGGGTTGATACTGTTGTACCCTCGGACTGCAGGGCAGCCTGAACTTGTTTGGATGTTAGTCTAGGATTTTTCCCACCATCTGCACAATCTTACGCTGAAATCTGTCATCGATTTTCCTTTTCCGTCCAGATCTGGGGAGGTTAGCCACAGTGCCATGCTCTTTAAACTTCTTGATGACACTGCGCACAGTAGACACAGGAACTTCAAGATCTTTGGAGATGGACTTGTAGCCTTGACATTGCTCATGCTTCTTCACAATTTTGTTTTTCAAGTCCTCAGAGAGTTCTTTGGTCTTCTTTCTTTTCTCCATGCTCAGTGTGGTGTGTGTGTGGCACAGGACAGAGGTTGAGTCAACTTCAATCCATTTTAACTGGCTGTTGGTGTGATTTAGTTATTGCCACCACCTGTTGTGTGCCACAGGTGAGTACCAGGTGCCATTAATTATTCAAATTAGAGAAGCAGCACATGATCTTTCAAAGGGTGCCAATACTTTTGTCCACCCCCTTTTTATGTTTGGTGCAGAATTATATTCAATTTGGCTTTTTGACAATTCCTTTTTGTGATTTGTCATTGAAGATAAATTAAATGAACATTTTAATGTCAAAGCAGTTGTGATTGCATTCATTTTTGGGAGAAATTGGGCCTTTTCTGACGGAACTTCTGGGGTGCCAATACTTTCGGCCATCACTGTAGGATTAAGAACCTAAAATGTTGCATTGCATTCTGACTGAGCCTCTGACTTCTGACTTGCCTCTCCACAGATCTGACATGTAACTGGGCCCTGTGGTGGCCCATATCACTATGCCAATGTGTCAATTTTTACAGGAAGGTAATTGCGGAAGAAAATTACACCATAATTCCTAACTATGCTCATCAGCATAAAAGAAAGAGAAAACACTTTAAAACAGTTTCCTGTTTTACCACATGACATCACAATGTGGAACAGAGTGTTTTCAGTTTGTGAGAAGAATTCAGACTAAATATTCAGAGGCAGGAAATAGAATAATATGTGCCCTTTAACCCTTTACAGTGTAGTTGTTAATCTCACACTTAACAGTGTATTGTAAGTCTTAAACTACACTGTAAAGGCCCAGGGTGAGATTAACAACTACACTGTAAAGGGTTAAGATAATGTGAATATGTGACTGTGGTGTAATGTCTACATTGAACTAAAGAGATACTGACTTGCCAAAATGACCATGTCCATTCCCCAGAAGATGCTCATGATCCATCCGACCATGATGACAGCGGTGAGGATCTGGATGAGCGCCGCAGCAACATTCAGCCAGAACACGCAGCACTTCCCCCGCTCCGAGATGAGATCACTGCGAGCTCCACACAGCACCGTGAATGCAGAGATGAAGGTACCTGCCACACAGACACATGACAAGTAGGTCATCAGGAAGTCATATTTGAAGGGGGCTTCAGAGATCCCCCCAGGCTTTGAGTGGGCTACTGCTTGAGCTGAATTTGAATTTAATTTTACTCACAAATGTCTCCCTTAGCTTTGTACCTGGCTTTATTCACTGTTTTTGTATCCAGATCCTAATCATGTGTGAAAACCCCTAGTAGGCATGTGGTTTGTAATAATTTTAATTGGAAAATTGAAATGGTATACTGGAAATTATGTCACGTATTTTCCTACTTACCTGAAACTCAGCGTATTTGGTTTTGACTACAGGTTTTGACCGTTTTTTTCTAAATACTCTTATTCTTTTTTCTAAATACTCTTATTCTTACTCTTACACTTACATAGTTTTTTGTGAATAATTCATTTTCAGTAATAGTTATACATATTTGTGCACATTTCCTCCTTTTTGTAATACTTGGGTACACTATTGTAAGCAAAATTTCACAAAGATGAATATTTATTTACCCCTGTATACTACCACTTAAGATGGAGGTGTCAGGGTTTGGTGTTTGTTGTGTGTTCCCCCTCCCTTCTGTGTCTGTCTGCTCCTCTCGGGGGCGTGGCTGGGCTAATGCTGCAGTGTGGATCACCTGCTCAGTGGTTCACCTGCAGCTAATTGTCTAATCAGCCCCACTACTTAGTTCTGTCCTCATCCTTTGTTCTTTGTCAGTTCATTCCTTCTCTATCCCTTGTCCACGTCCATCTCCTGCTTGTCCGTGTTGTCCTGCCTGACCTTGTTGTCCAGTCTGTCTACCTGTGAGTCTACCTGTGAGTCTACCCCAGTGTCTTCCCTCCGTCTATGTCTCCAGCCTGTTTCCATCACCACATCCTTCATTCCCGGCAATAAACCTGTTAAACATCTACCTGCGCCTATGTCTCTGCTTTGGGGTCCTCAACCACACTCAAACCATGATAGAATGAACTGACCACTTGGACCCCGCAGAGTGTGGAGCGTCGGCGGGCTCCGGTTCCCGGTTGCCTCGTTTGTCCTCACCTGTTCCTCTGGAGCTCCTGTCCCAGTTCCTGTTTTCTCTGCCTCCATGTCCCTTGGGCTTGGTGGACCACCGCTGGACATTGTTCTCCGTCTGGGGTGGTGGATTCCCTTCCTGGACCGCTGCTGGACATTGTTCTCCGTCCGGGGTGGTCTATTCCCTTCCTGGACCGCCGCTGGACATTGTTCTCCGTCCGGGGTGGTCGATTCCCTTCCTGGACTGCCGCTGGACATTGTTCTCCGTCCGGGGTGGTCGATTCCCTTCCTGGACGGCCGCTGGACGTTGTTCTCCGTCTGGGGTGGTGGATTCCCTTCCTGGACCGCTGCTGGACATTGTTCTCCGTCCGGGGTGGTGGATTCCCTTCCTGGACCGCCGCTGGACATTGTTCTCCATCCGGGGTGGTCGATTCCCTTCCTTGACCGCCGCTGGACATTGTTCTCCGTCCGGGGTGGTCGATTCCCTTCCTGGGCCGCCGCTGGACACTGTTCTCCGTCTGGGGCGGTCGATTCCCTTCCTGGGCCGCCGGTGGACGCTTGTCTCTGTCTGGGGTGGCCGTATCCCTTCTTCGGCCGCTGCTGGACACTCGTTTCCGTCCAGGGTGGCTGTGTCCTTTCCTGGGCTGCTGCTGGTCGCCCCTCTCCATCCTGGGTGCCAGTTTACCTGTGTCTCTCCGTCCAGGGCCCCTCCACCCTCCCGTGTTTGTGTTGCTGTTTGGGACATCTGAGAGCTGTCCCTTGAGGGGGGGGGGTACTGTCAGGGTTTGGTGTTTGTTGTGTGTTCCCCCTCCCTTCTGTGTCTGTCTGCTCCTCTCGGGAGCGTGGCTGGACTAATGCTGCAGTGTGGATCACCTGCTCGGTGGTTCACCTGCAGCTAATTGTCTAATCAGCCCCACTACTTAGTTCTGTCCTCATCCTTTGTTCTTTGTCAGTTCATTCCTTCTCTATCCCTTGTCCACGTCCATCTCCTGCTTGTCCATGTCATCCTGCCTGACCTTGTTGTCCAGTCTGTCTACCTGTGAGGCTACCCCAGTGTCTTCCCTCCGTCTATGTCTCCAGCCTGTTTCCATCACCACATCCTTCATTCCCGGCAATAAACCTGTTAAACATCTACCTGCGCCTATGTCTCTGCTTTGGGGTCCTCAACCACACTCAAACCATGATAGGAGGTAGAATTAGGCTGGTCTATCAGATTTCAGCGCCCTGTGTTCATCTGTCCACTCACTAGAAATGCCCCGGGTGAAAACTAAGATATCTCCAGCATCTCTTTTTAGCTTTTTCCACACTTTTAAAGTACTAGAATTTTATTTACTTTGCTTCTACAAAACAGTTTTGCAGTTTTCTAAATTATTTTGTTTGCATATAGATAGAATTTATATAGAGAACTCTTTGCCATTGTAATCTCTGCAGTGTATGTCCTTTATGGTATCCGTCTCGTCCATTCATAACAAAAGGTCATGGATAAGACCATTCGTTGTATTAAAAAAGATCTTTGCGAAGATGTTTTACAAAGGATTACATCTCCGAGTCTCTTTGTATTAGTGAGTCAATGCTTAAGTGGTGGCATTTTCTGAGTGCTTGGCTTATACTGCCACACAGTCAAGGCAAAACACTTAGAAAAATACACTCCGCTGTAAATTGAATTATCGCTTTGAAGATCCATGTCTCTACCCAATCTCTTTATTGTCTTTATTTCTCTTTATCCCGGATCTCCCTGGAAGCATTGTTGTATGTGCACCATGTGTCAGTCAACCTAATATATCATGTTTATCTCATTACACGTTTCTATGACAACATGGCCTAAGGAAGGGCCAATGCTGCTGCGTTCATGCAATCCACTCAAACTTGGAAAAGCAGGTTGCAGACACTGAAAAATGTGACTTTTTTACTTCGTAAACATACTGATCTAACAACTCCATGGAGAATGTTCCTAAGAATACATTCAGTATTTGACTTATGTAATATGGTAGACATGGCAACTGAGCATTTATGTTTTTTGCCTTGTTTTTATTATTATTATTTTTTCAAATATAAGATTGTGGGCTTGAATCTCAGACTATGGGTGGTCCTGGTTAGAGCAAACCTTAGTCCTGATTTAGACTTTAATTGGTCCTGTTCCAATCCTGTTTCAGCCTTGACTAGAAGTTCATATTTACCTTACCTAGTTTAGTCCTGGTTTTGATTTGTGTGTGTGAATGCACAAGTCTACTGAGTGCCTGCCCTCATTGTTTAAGTAACTGTGGAAGAGAATGTATTGAAAATGCTAATATAGTGGGTCTATTATAGGATTTAACCTTAGAGAAAATGGTTAGGTTGATAATATAACTTGCGTTACCTTCATAACAAAACTGTAAAACCTCTTATTCTGAAAGATTGAAAACCCAAGATTGTCCTGAATTGCTTCATTCACAGCACTCTCCTTTTGGACTTAACTGCTTTAGCATAACAACCTGTCACTATGACTGCAGAATGACATTATCACCAGTTGTTTTCAATCCAAATATCGGTTGAAAACAACTCCAGCAGATATCCAGTTATACAGTGAACTAAATGAATGGAATTGAGTGAGTAGTATCCCACACAGTTCTTGATGATTTCCAAATATGCATTTATTCAGTCCAAAATAGCTCATTTCAGTGCTAAGTTATTCTTACAATCAGTTAACTTTCTTTGCCATTTTTGCTGTTTCACAAGAATTTGAAGATAGGGAAGTAGACAGAAACCTAACGTGACACTAGAAATACCCAGTGGGCGTAGTGTGCATCACGGCCTTGGCCTCCTCTCCCTGCTGGTTTTATTTTGGGTCAAACTGAAGAGATGCGGCAGACAGAGCAGAGAGGGGAGCAGGTGGGGGAAGGCTCAGGAAGAATTGGCCTGTTTGACAGCAACAAACTGTTTAAAGTGAAGAGAGGAGAGTATGTTTACTGAGATTGGTTTTCTTTTCCTCACAATTTTGTACCATTTGGGATAAGCAATTTTGGGTAGAGGAGCCAAAGAACTGTACTCAAGTAAAAAGTAGTGATCTATAGCAGTGGTTCATAATTGCATTGCATAATTGCTTATTTGCAAAACTTTGAATACCCTGTATACTGCTGATAGCTGGTATATTGCTAAATAGAATTATAACAAAATTATACCTGTCCAAAATTATCCTACAGAAACATTATTAAGGATGTAAAATGTAATACAAATAACATTATACTTATGGGTTTCAGCTTTTTATAGGTGACATTTTGAGGACTTTTCACCATTCAAGAAAGGAAATATTGAATTAAAGTGTTAATCGCTATGGCAACAGTAATAATTTTTGTTCATTTTAAAAGATATGTAAATTCCACCTGTCTTTTGAATCTTAAATCTTGAGTAAATGTAACTACGCAGCACCAATACTTCTCCATTGCTCTGTGTGAATTTTTTGCAACAAGACAAATTGTGGGATTTCTGCCAACACAAAAGTCTCTTTCAGTTATGTCCAGACTAACTGACTGAAACACAGTGTTTACTTTCTCATGGTCTGCTCTGGCCTTATCATAGGGGGAGTTCCAGTGCAGCAGTAAGAATAGGCTTCAGTTTATAAAGGTTCACTATGTAACTTTTTTGGTGCAGGGTCAGCCACCTTCTTGTCTCCAGATGATGTTATTGCTTTGTCTGGAATGCTCTACAGTTTGGCAGCTATTTTCATGGAGACAGGGTGGCTCAAGGCAAAGTTTCAGGTCAGATCTGTGGAGAGGCAAACCTGCTCTGTAAGAATGCATGTTTTTCAACACCTGTATTTAAATGAATACAGTGAAATAGAAATAAGATGGTTATATTAATGCTGTGCTATGGAACATTACAAACAAAGACAGCTTGTTATTGTATTGTCTTGTAGAAAAGTTACATAGAACACCTTTTAAACTTTTTATGACTGTTTTTCATAGTGGAATGAACAGCAGGGAGGCTAGAGCACGGTGTGTTCGATATGGGCTGATGGGACTGAAATGATCAAGTTGAGGAGGCCCCGCCCACCAGCAGATGCTCTGGCGACGAGCAGAGCAGTCCACCTCCACACATGAGCTGCGACTGACAGGAGGACGGGGGCTCAGAGGGGACACATTTCATCTGAGCATAGAACTTTTATACAGTCTGCTGCCACCTGTTTTTTTTGTATATCTTTATTTATGATTTTTTTTTTTTCACAAACTTTGCATTTGTCTTAAGATTTCAGAATTCACTTCACAATGCACATTTTAAACATGTCCAGGAGTATTAATATTTGGGAAAACTGAAGATTGAACTGTTAAATGAAAACAAGAATCACACGCATTTCAAAATATCTTTGTAGAGAGATAGAAGGTTTTCTACATAATACATAAATCAGGAGTGTGATTTTTTTTACAGAGGCACATATTGAAACATATTTGAAATGGATGGCCACAGATTGGTGTTAACACTGTCAGTCATTGACATTGTACTTTTAAAAGGACTTCAAACATTAACATGAATAACATCACATTGCATTGTGACTCAGACCTAAAATTATAGTTGTAATTGTAAATTTATAGTAAAGAGTACTGCTTATGATCAGTAAGTCGAGTTTAGCAGATGGCATAGTTTGGACACCCCTGACATGAATAATAATTGCAGATAAAATGTTTCCAGATTGTTTCTCAGGCGACAGTCTTTGCGATTTGCTTGCTGAAAATTTGAGTCAGTAACTAGTCTTTGTCCACAAATATGCATAAAGAAACCATTAGGGACTTTTGTCATTAATTATTAAATAATAATAAAGCAGGAATAGTACATTAGTGGGATGGAGTTAGAATACAGAGGATATTGTCTGAAGTCTGACTCACAGCCTACTGTGTAGGCAGGAGGCACTCATTTATGTGGTAGCCTTTTAAAAGGTAAATATCACTGTTGATCTCCTTGATTTGTTACCAAAATGTTTAAAATAAAATAACACATTCCCCAGTTAAAGTAAAGCACTAAAAACAGTTGGTCAATATTTAATATATTGTGGAACAATTCAATGTTCAATCTCCATGGAAACATATAATTTATGTGTATAAAAATAGAAATTGTAAACAAAGAAAAAAAAAACGCTGAATGAGAAGGTGTATCCACACTTTTGACTTATTTATAGGCTGTATGGTCAACAGTAGCTCAGTTGTTAGAGATCTAACTACCAACCTAAACCTAAAGATTGTCTATTAGAGCTATTAGTGATGCAAACTACTGTTGTATCCTAAACATTTTACCTTGGGATGTACAAGTACATGTGAGTCCAAGGATGAATAGTGTACAAAGTAGGGATGGGCACGATTAGTCGATTAATCGATAATTGATTATTAAGAATTTCGTTGATCACGTTCATTTTAATCGACAAACCAAATGGCTCTGGCTCCTTGGAGATCACTTTATCCCCCAATGAGTGTGTTTACCTGCACATCAGTATCCCGGTTATGGTGTTTTTTTTTTTTTTTTTTTTTTTTTTTTTTTATATCTCGGTTTCGCATGTATACACAGCATCTCCAACGCGACGTACACACAGAACAGACTCACCACCAGCAGAACATCCCTCTGTCACAGAGTCCAACTGAAGCCGACCACATCAGCATAAGGAAAGAGCTGCTTTTTTTCACTTTCTGTTTATGCAAATGAGCGGTTTTAAGATTTGTTTCTGTAAGACGTAAACAGATGTGCTCAAAGCTGCATTAAACACATTCTAATCTCACACAGGCTGATGTGGCTCTATATTGATTATGGTTTATATATTGTAAAGTTGAGTTTATTTATGCAGATTAGTAATAGTAATAATTGTGATGATAATTTTAATATAAAATGTTAATGATTAATCAAAAATCGATCGTTAGTTTTCCCAATGATCAATTAAGAAAATTTAATTAAATTCCCTTCCCTAGTACAAAGAGCTAAAAACCTGTATGCAGAAAGTAGCAGACTGTTGGATCTAAAACAGCTTTGTATTTATGTCCTTGTTATTTTGCCAAACCTCTTCATTGAATGCTCCAGGAGATACCAGCTGTTGCAAAATGGGCCAATTCCCAATCACAACATGAAACCCTTTAGTGATAATTTGATTGATTCTACACACAGGCAATTGAATACAAAGCAGCGGTACACTTTTGTCCCAGCAGTTGTCCAATACACACACTTAACTAGCTGGCAATTTTCAACAACAAAGGAACCGAGAATGTCCATTTAATCAAATTAATAAAGGCACTACATGAGTTTGGCCATTGTTAAGAAGATGAGAGAGCTGTGAGAGCTGTCTGGGAGTGCTAAGCTCTGAAGTTGTGAGTTACATGTGGGAGACTAAAGTGTGTGTGTGTGTGTGTGCGGGGTGATGGTGTGGCTTGATATTACCCAGACTAATGACTATAATTACACAGAGAACTCGAGCAAGCACCCACTGCCAGTGTAGGAGGTTAATGATGGAGTGTGAAGGAAAGAGAAAAGACCAGAAGAAGGAGGAAATGGTAAAAAAAAAAAGAGGTGAGAAAAATCAGAGGGACAGAATCGCAAAGACAAGTAAACAATGAGGCATCTTCAAATGAGACTGTGGGGGACTGCTTTACCCCCGCCTATATTCTCTTTTTTTTGTTTTGTTTTAACACATATTGTTTTTCTACCACCTTTTGCCAGACTTGACTCTAACTTATATTTTGTTCAGTTAATTAGGCCTATTAGTCACGATAAATAGTATATGTGACTTATCATTCAGTAAATTAGTCAATTAGGAGTCAATAATTATCGTGGATACTTTGTGCTAGTGGAGAACGTTTTGTTATTTTTCTGTACTGCGATGAGAATTGAGATGTAGAGGGTTGAATTGTGATCTACTTACATGTTATCTGTTTTTTTATTGCAACTCATATATTTTATAATATTATACATATTTAGACTATTTCTTTGGGTATAATTCTGCTTTATGGTTAGGTTTCAGTATTATCATTTATCATCTACATTTACTTCAGCAATATTTTGCATTTTGGTATCATGACAGGCCTACAGTTAATGTTTTATATAGGCTTAGTTTGTTTTCTTCTAAGATAATATATAGTATTTTAAAAGGTACTATTGTAACTGTGGTAGACTAGATGGATGTGTGGCTATCAATCCCTCCACCGCTTCAGTCAAGTTCAAGATTTTTTATGGGATATTTTGTCAGAAAACATAATCCACACTTACTGTAAATAGTGGAAAGGTAAATATATGTGTCTGCTGTGTTCACTGTCTTTTGTATTTTATTATAGGTCATATCTTGTTCAAGACCTTCATACTATTAAGATAAGAATCTACCTGCACACCAGCCTCTGCCTGGGGAGGATGTGCATGTCACCAGCAAACTGATGTATCTCCTGCATCCTCCTATACAATCCTATAAATCTGCCCTCACCTCTGCCACCCACTTATACACACTCTACTGAATCACAATTGTCCATTAGCCTTTCTGTAGCAGCTCTGCCTATAGGGTAAACAGATGCATGTGTGTTTACAATACGGATTTACTCACTGGCAGTTCTTTAATGAGGTTCAACAGCTCGCAAATAGATTTCCACTCAGCCTCCATTACTGCTGCTGTGGTGTGGTCGCCATTGTCAGCTCATGTTAGGGCAGAGGAAAGTGGGGCTGAGAGAGAAGCGTTGTCAGGTCAGATCAGTATGGAGATTGACATGGTTTGAGGTATCTTTAGGTAAGATAGGTGTTAGGGCGCAACAATTTTGAAAAATATCAGATTCAGTTTGTGATTTATGTGTTGAATGTGTGATACTGTTCAAAGTACACATCATTTGAGAAAATACTGAAATCTGAACTGCTAAACTAATCCAAGAAATCACATGCATTTCTGAACATATTTGTAGAGGTCTGAACTACAGTATTAGTTGTTTTTGTAATTAATGCACCAGAACATTTGAAATGATGTTATGTCATATAATTGCAGTCCATTTGATTTGCTAATTGTATTCAAATTGTGATTTTGATTTGATTAAAGTTCCTATATTATGCAAAATTGAATCTTGTGAGATTTAAGCCATGTTCGAATGTTGTTACTTGTAGTGTGACCTCATAGTCAAAGCCCTGAGCAGTAGTTTTTGTGAATGAGTGGTTCTATTCCTCTTTTTATCATCATATAGAGGACTTGACTTGTACTTAAGTTGTTAATTTGGTTCATATAGTTTAATATCAATTGCAGAGCATCACTGTATCATGATCCTGTGGTATCTTTGGTGCTTTAGGGATGCACTGATCCAGTTTTTACTGTTCTGATACCGATTTCGAAATCACAGCTTTATGTACCAGCCAATACCTGATGATAACAGATACCAGTGCAAAGAGAGAAATACCGTTCGTTTCCTTTAAACAAAAAAGACAAACTGATTAATTTTGGTTGTTGTAGCTCTAACATATGTCTCAAGTAACTACAGCTTTTTATAAATAAAAATCTGAATTTGTATGTCCAACCAGGAAATCGAATGAACCTCTATTTGGAGGCCGATATCTGATCCATCCGATTCAGTATCGGATTTCAGTACATATATCTCCACTGTTGTGTAAACATAAACCCTTCAGAAGAAATTTACGACCATCCATATAGGTCTGTGTACTCTCTGTAATGGTATTGCTGTGTGTGCAGACTTTGATTGACAGGTGTCTCATGCCTGTCCTTGTACCAGAATTGGGTTGGCTTATTTTAGGTTCACTACAGACTGATGTATTTGCTTTCTATATATCTGTGCATAGGCTGTCTGAAAACCAATAAAATGATTTCCACTTTTAATATATTGACTCTGAATATCTTATGAATCTTGGTCATAAAAGTCAAAAAAAAAAAGCTTCGACTTTGTGTGAATTAGTGCCGTAATGGTCATTTCAAAGTTCATATTTTCAATGATTTTCAATCAAAGTTCATATTTTCAATAATAAGCACTTAATTAATTCATTCAAAAGGTTACATAACAGTGTCCTTAGCTAACCTTGTAGATTGTTCTAAAAATACTCATTGCAATAGTGGGCTCTATTTCATTTGCATTGTGTAGCATTTTTTCTTTCTTTTTCTTTTTTTCCAAGTCAAAATTCAAGCTGCACCTCTCCAAAATCTACCCCACTTTAGCCTGTATAGAGGAAGATACTGTTTGCATTGGAGTCAATTAGACCAACGGGAGCTGCCACACACACACACACGGGGCATTGTGTTCATTTCGGTCCGCGTCGTCATGGCAACAAGCCGCAGCTATTCAATGAAATGTCAAGGCATTCAGAGAAACCTGCGGTGCACACGCCCTAGATAGCGAATGTCCAGGTATCTACACAAGTTTAAGACAAAAGTGTTCAAAATGCAGTTAAAATGGGCACATGTTTTTACCTGGGTCACTGTGTCCTTTTTATTTACCTTTTTTAAACCTTAAATGTGCCATATTTTAAGACTTACAAAGCACACATGGTTTAATAACACAAAAAATAAAGATGGAAAGAAAAAAATAGAATAGCATGGTAAAAGCATGGTAAAAGAATATAATTAGCATAAATATTTGAATATTAGAATAGTATAAATTATTTGAATGTAATTTCATGATTATTCTCCTTATTTTTATTTTCTTGGAATTAACAAGGTACATATGACTGGAATATTCATTTATCTACTCATTGATCAATACAAAATTACATAAACATGACAATGCACCTTTCCTGAATAGTTTCATGTGGTCTTCATTTATATCATAACTAGTATAAGCACACATATTGGTAAAGAAACTGCTTTTTGTTGAAAATTGCTTTACATTGTATTATTACACTGTGGTATATCCAAATCAGTATAGAGCTTTTTCCTAATTATAGAAATCTTATTTGAAATTTTAAAACCATGACAACACCTGTCTTATCTCAGTTACCATTCCCTTTCTATTATGTTACTTTCACTGTGTGCTGTGAAGTAAAAATGCAACAAAATACAGCGAGCTAAAGCCTTATTGAGGTGAAGAACAGTACAAAAATCAAAAGCTGGGCAGACTGCACCAACCTCTTCAGGCGAGATATTGCCACTCACAAACAAGAGTTCAAGAGTACACCATGTTTTGTATACCACCTCTCTCCAGGCTTTGTATTGGTTTTCACAGACACCACAGTCCCTGCTATTTGATGCCATTGTACACAGAATAATACTTGATATGCTGTTTGTAT
Source organism: Odontamblyopus rebecca (assembly GCA_030686955.1). Taxonomy (NCBI): domain Eukaryota; kingdom Metazoa; phylum Chordata; class Actinopteri; order Gobiiformes; family Gobiidae; genus Odontamblyopus; species Odontamblyopus rebecca. Next base: position 20,165,007 of record CM060673.1, on the reverse strand, counting down.
GTAGGAACCCTCCTCTGGCTCCACTGGATTAATCAACACTAATAAATCTGAGTCTGCTTCCTGTGTCATTAGCTGCAAATGTTATTATGTAATCGTAACAGGCAATGTGGCATGAGCAGAAATTGTTTAATAAATGGAATAGGGTTGTCAAAAGTATTGAAAATCACATACTAACTGATCCCAAAACTAGTACTGAAAATAGATACTCATTTGAGCAAGTATCAATACTAAAAAGTCACACGACAGCAATGAGCCTTTCATTTAGAATGATCTTGAACTGTATCAGAACATGTATAAAACCACCTAGACTAATGTACGGCCATGGACTAATATTCATCTACCTGGATGACTGAAGGATTACTGCGATAGACCATATGGTAATATAAAAGAAAGTACTATTTTTGTTGAAAATCTGTTGTCTAAAGAAAACATTATTATCATCATGGTGTCAGAATCAGTACTGAATATTGAGTCTATTCTTAGGATCCAAATCAAGTTTGAAATGTAAGTACTGTGACAACTTTAGAACAGAAACAATGAGATTCAAAGCATGTTATATGTCTAATGTTGTATAAGCTCTACTTTGAATCAAAGATGCGGCATTTACTGAAGCTATGCCTTTCTCCATATTAGCCATTTCTATCAATATTGTGTCCTTTTGTTTGTGGAAAAGAAGATGTCATATTAGCTTTTAGTGCAACACTGAACTAGTCTGCAGTTCTATATAAACACATTAAAATATAACTACACAAACCACTGTTGGCAAAGCTTGAGTTAACTCGCAAATGTTAAACTTCAAAGAACTTTTCTTGTCTTTTGGTATCTATTGGTGTAAAAGTCAAACACATGGATTTCTACACTCACGGGCTACAAAGATTAAAGCTGCATTATGTCACTTTTCTGGTGGGAAAGGTGCTAGCTGGTTGTCCTCATAGAAATCTTATTGCTTTGAGTGTGACAAGTGTAAAAATTAAATAATAAATAAAACAAAGAAAAGAAAGAAATGGGGAGAGTGAGTGGGGTCGCCTCTCCTTAGATGTGACCTGTTTCTTAACTTGGTGGCATGAATTTCATATCCAGTCTAGGCAAACTAATCTTAATTCATCTTCATTTCCCAGATCAGTTATGCACCACTTTTTGACAGGATAGCAACAAGTGCCAAAATGTGTCATGCCTGTGAAAATGTGATGCGCATCGGGAGTTGCTATAATTACAAATCTCACAAAGATTTACAAGTTTAGAGAACTTATCCAGTATCTACCCTGTCTATTTAAAGAAGGACTTGGTCAAGAAAGGGCGCCTGTGATAAAAATCAACTAAATATGTTAATTACTGATGACTGCTGTCCAGATCCCAGAAGGGAAGAGCCGGAAAAACAGAGCAATTTGTGTGATTGGTCAACCTCCAGCAGACTATAGCCAGTATCAGATTGTAACAGTAATTCTCCTCCACACCACACTGAATTGTAGGTGTTATAGGAATCGGCAAAGCAGTGAAAATGACCCATAACTGCCGGTTACTCAGGTCGACCAATTTACCCATCACACTAAACTCTGCAGTGTCTGGGTCTCTGGGAGTTAATGGCACAAATGTGAAGCCTTCTCATAGTGTTGATTCTTCACCTGTCGTGCCATGTTCCTGCCACTCTCCCTGTGATTTAGCCCCCAAATGATGTGATCGTGGCTTATTTTAAACCTAGACATCTCCACCTGCAGTGCTGACATCTGGACACGCTGTTAACATGTGGTTCAGTGTGGAATTGCTCTATTTTTTACTGTAATGAGTTGGCGAACGGAGCTGATATCAAGCTGAGAATTTTCCATTTTTATCTTTTTTGTAGCTTTATATGAACAATATATCACATTGAAATTACAAGTTGTAGGTCAGTATGTCCACAGATCAAAAACAACCTAACAAACAATGAAATATCTTGTAATTTTATTGAACAAGCAATGAAAAAACAAAATTGGTCTACAGAGCCTATAGTTCAGACTGCTACAAATATGCCTGGAATTCTTGTATTTGTATAGCTGGCCATACTGGCTCGTCAAAGCCTGAACCCGTCAGATCTCAGAAGCTCAGCAGGGCCGGGCCTGGTTAGTACTTGGATGGGGGACCACAAGGAATTCCAGGTGCCACAGTGGGGCGCCAGTTGCAAAAACTGTCGTTGTGTCCTTAGGCAAGGCACATCACCCACATTGCCTAGTATGAAAGTGGTGTGTGTGTGAGTGTTGGTGGTGGTCGGAGGGGCCGATGGTGCAGATTGGCAGCCTCGCTTCCGTCAGTCTGCCCCAGAGCAGCTGTGGCTACAATAGTAGCTTACCACCACCGGGTCTGGAGTGAATGAATAATGCTCTGTAAAGCGTCTTTGAGTGTCCAGAAAAGCGCTATATAAAACTGATGCATTATTATTATTATTTGTTTGACAGTTTATATTTCAGTCTTCTCTCAAATGTTGTTGCTTCTGGATGTGTTGAAATGTACACAATGAACAGAATCATATGTCGCAAATTGTAATTGCAGTACTTGTCCAAAAAATACTTGGATCTTGGTCCAAAATTGTGAAGCTAGTTATGTGGTGACTTACTGCCCGCATCTAGGTCTTGTATCTATGTAGGTCTAGTTTCAAGACCACCCAAACTGCCCAAGCTATTTTCGACTTGCTTACCTCTTTGACATGTGCTAGCTGTTTAGCAACTCTATTGGGTTTGCAGGTTAATTACACTTGTTTTCACAAAAATAAACACACTGTCATATATTTGTATATGATAATAATGTAAAGGTTAAACAAATCAGAATTAGATTCCACTGGCTTTTAAGTAATACTAAATACTAATAAAATGCTATGCAAAATCAATGCTACGATTTATTGAATGTGCATTTAATTTAGGATTAGGAATGACAAGATTTTTCAGTTAAAAAGTAATCAATAAATAGTTATGTTTTTAATGAAAATGTTATATTTTGGCATCTGGTTGAGGGTTTCCATTGAGATGTTCTTCTGTCTAGAATGTTCCACAATATGGCATTAACCCAAGGAGACAAGCAACTGACCACATCAGGCCAAGCTACAGGTGAGATCTGTGGAGAGGCAGGTCCAAAATGTAAACAATTATGCACTTGAATTTGAATAAATGCCAAAATATATTTATTGTCATACTGTGGAACATAACCCCACGGAGATAGGAAGGGGGCGGACTACTTATCCGAAAAGTTACAGAGTGCACCTTTTAATAACATTCACATCAATGTCCAATCCATTACTTGACATAGCACTCACCTAGTCCAGGTATGAAGGTGTTCAGGAACAAGCAGATGACCGCCAGGGGGAAAGGCATTGTGGGTATGGCAGCCCTCAGTGGTCCTTTCTTCTCCCTCACTGCCACCACCACCCCCCCACCCGCCGTATGGGCCCCCACTGCTGCTTTGGGCCCCAGGCTGTCCCCACTCTTCACTCGGCTCTGCTCCACTCCTGCCTCCTTCTGTGCCATCGCGTTCCTTTTTGTGTCAAGAGACTGGGGCACAGTCCGTCAGCTGTAATTGAATTTTCGTTTTTTAATCACACGTGTGGTGTATTGATGAGTGATTGGAAGTGTCCCCGAATGATCAGTCACTAGATGAGTCTGCAGAGATGATGTACACTAACAGAGCACAAAGCACGTGTAAGCTTCAAATTGTAAACATAATTTGCATTTGCAGTGAAATCAGTCAAATTTACAAATAAACTTGAAAATTTTGCTGTTTCCGAGAGGTTTTCCTGATTTGAAATTCCCAAGACGCACTTTGCAAGCTACTGCTCCATCACAAAAGTCCTGTTGTTTTGTATCCTTAATGTGACCACACAGTTGGGGTTACTGAAGTCCAGTATTTGCTACCTTATTTCCAGCTCCAAAAATATCATAGTTCCTTGAAAAACAATCTGAAATCGATTCACAAATGCAAAACTTTCTTTTCCTCTCTGTTTTTCTCCTTCTTTTAGTCAATCCACGCTGAACACACCCCTGTACAAGACACAGAAGAGATGTATTGTGGTGCCGCCCCCCTTTTTCTACTACTACTCCCTCTCTCCTTTTCTCCACTGTCTCCTGGCCCCTCCACTCCCTCCTCAGCTCCCACCATTTAAAGACACAGTGCACCGTATATTCATTCAACAGTAACATCTATAAAAATGGATATCATTTAAATATATATTCACACATGTGGCTTCTGTGGATTCACAAGTATCTTACCACCACCATAATAATCTAGTCCCTCTCCAAATGTATGCGTTCGACTCATTAATTATGCGAGTTACTGGTGGGTGTGGCAGTAGGGATTATATCAGATGGAAATTTTTTAAATAGTTGAGTTGAAGATATGCTAAATTATAATGTTGTGTATGTTGTCTTTTGTAAAGATTACTATCAAAAAGATTCAAAAAAGAAACATTGCATATGGGTTCCCATAAGAATTTTTGTCCATTTTTGCCCGTTGCCCGTTATGTTACAAATAACCCTTTGCCCTGTCAATCATTATTTCTTGCTTATGACCCCTTGTAGTGAGATATATTTATATTTTACATTGAATTTTTACTTGTCCATATACACTTATATAATTATGCCTTGTTTTACACATGTCTCTTGCTATTTTTGCGTCTTTATTGTAACAATTTATATTTTTGTTCTTTGTTATTATTATAAAATAGAGTGTTGTGTGAGCTACTGTGTCTAAGTCTAGTAAATCTTGGGAGTCAGATTTATGCGTAGTTAGAAACTGTGTAGTTGTTTTTGCATAATTCCCTCATAATGCAGCAGATATTCTTGCTGCCCTATACTTTTGTATCAACTATAATATCCTGGTAAATGGTCATGGTCACATTTTGCATAGCACTTTCCCACCTTCATGGCACTCAAAGCACTTTACTTTACTGTGTTTGTTGTGCATATCCTCCTCATGTTACCACGTGTCTGAAATCAGTCTTCACAGATGCAGGAGGGTACACACTGGTGGATCTGAATGACCTATTGTTTTTGAATGGGTGCTGATTGTAACCCTGCATTTAACTGGCATTTGTCCAAGGTTTAACAGCAGCAGTTAGCAGTAATGATCAGGGCCTCGTGGACTGGTCTGGCTGTTGCAGACATTCCAATACTACATTTCTTCCCATACTTGTGATGATTCCTTAGGGGGCATATCAGAATTGTACATTACACCTTTGAGGATTATAGCTGGTGTAGAAAGTGTGTGATAATATGTGTGTTGTGATGCTCAGTTCTTAATAATTCATTCATTACTTAAGTTTTTAATGTTTTACTGAGAGAGACTGTCATAACATTGTGCTCAGTGGGAAAGTAGTTAGTGGTCTTGTCTCTCGGGTCTACTATGTCTCAGAATGAAGATAACATGTGTTCCTAGACCTTTCATACTCAAAAATATATGTGAAAATGAAGAGCTAACCATCTTGGAGACAATGTAGGCAGACCTTTGCCCAGAAAGGTTACATAGTGTACCTTTAGCATTTGATGGAAGACTGAAATATGAACCACTAATGCAAGAAACATGTTTGTAGAGGTCTAAAATACAGCAACAGGATGTCCTTGTTTGCAAAGGAAATTTAAATAATTGCAGTCTTTTTGTTTTGCTAATTGCCACCAAAAACAGCCATATTTTTATTAATGGATAGTTATTCATCCTGTGCACTATGTATTATTAGTATGTATATAGTGAAGCTTGTTTCTTTAAATTCAAATTTGTAATTTACACCTTTTTCTGAGATACGAGAGCTTAAACACATGTGAGGAGGCATTTGGACGTGCCCCTGTCATATTTCAGCTCCTTCTCGGTGATTATGTAATATTGTAATGCCATTCACACATGTTCCCTTATGAGTCTTCAGTGCATTCATAACGAGGTTTATCGGTGTGAATAGACAGGCCTGGGAAATGACTCAAAGATAAGGTACAATATATAGGCCGTGAATGCCAATGAATGAAGTATAGAGTAAGGATTAATATGGGCACCTTGGGAAAAGCACCAGGCGACAAGATGAAAGAGGTGTCTGTGTCAATATCTCAGTAATTATTCATGCGACCAGCCCAATCCCCTAAAGACTAGACATACTGGCCTAATAGGTGATGTTCCAGTGATGGCATAGTATCCTATAATACCAAGATGGAGGTAGAGAAATAGACATTGTATTTTGATTAATGGAAGTAGCCAAGAAGAGGTGGCAGTAGCTTAGTTGGTAGAGCTTTTGTCCACTGATCCACAGGCAGTTGGCAGTTTGAATCCCACTTTCCACATAAACATCAGCTGGTGTGATGCTAATTCCCACAAATAAATGCTGTCGTTGTGTCCACTTAACCCACCTCGCTCCTAGTGTCTGCGTACACTGGTGTATGAATGTGTGTGTGAATGGGTGAGTAGTTTCTTGATGTAAAGCACTTTGAGAGCCTTGAAGGTGGAAAAGCACGTGTGACCATGTCTAGTTTTCTACAAACTGCATGCACATTAATGAATTTGAATTTCCTTTGGGATCAATAAAGTATTTATCTATATGAATTATTGTGGATTTGTGCAGCTTGCCCAAAAGCACCAGCAGAGTCAGAAGTTATGACTTGTGTTTTAGTTTAAAAATAGTGTCAAAGAATTGTCAATAGCTATCACTTTGTTGTCTGTTATGTGGGAGGGTACATTTCTTCTGTCTACTACTTTTGGGTGCCATCTCTGTTGATATTATATGATACTATGATCTCTAAATTATGGAAAAGAGATAAAAAGGAAAATATCTATGGTAGCCTAATCCTAGTATAGCCTAAAGTTCATGTCTTGGTTTATGTTGTATCACTTTGCATTTGCAGAAATGTAGCATTTCTGGTGGAGGGTCTAAAACCTTCTTGACTCTGTCGAGATGTTGTTTTGCAACAACCACACTGAGGCAAAATATCTATCTATCTCCATGGAGACAAGCAGGTGATGCCAGGTTAAGTGTTTTTTTTGTTTGTTTGTTTTTTTAGCAATAAAAACACTTGTAATTCATAGAGACTGTAGAAAAGGTTCATACCATTTTGTGCAACATTGTAGGCAAGGCAATAACATCTCCATGGAAACACGCAGGTGATGGACCCTCCACCAGTAAAGTTATATAGTGCACACTTAATGGGTTTTAACTAATTTATTAATTTGAGCTATGTCAGGTTTTCCTTTTAGTAAAAAAGGAAAACCTGTGGCCATACCGGCTTGTCAAACCCTGATCCCGTCAGATCTCAGAAGCTCAGCAGGGCCGGGCCTGGTTAGTACTTGGATGGGAGACCACTGGGAATTCCAGGTGCCACAGTGGGGCCAGTGGCAAAAACTGTCGTAGTGCCCTTAGGCAAGGCACATCACCCACATTGCCTAGTATGAAAGTGGTGTGTGCGTGAATAGTGGTGGTGGTCGGAGGGGCTGATGGTGCAGATTGGAGCCTCGCTTCCGTCAGTCTGCCCCAGAGCAGCTGTGGCTACAATAGTAGTTTATCACCATCGGGTCTGGAGTGGATGAATAATACTCTGTAAAGCGTCTTTGAGTGTCCTGAAAAGCGCTATATAAAACTGATGCATTATTATTATTATTATTATTATTATTATTATTATTATTTAAAGTAAAATAAAACAAATATAAAATGCTAAAAATTAAGATTAATTAAAATTCATTATAAACTATTATTTAACTATCACAATAGCATCAAAAAGTGGGAATCATTTTCATTAAAGTATCCATACTTGTGTTTAGTTACATACAAAGAGTACAGAGAGGTTTACATGTTTTTCTCCATGTATTTGTTATTAATATAGCCTATACTTTTTCATTTTCCATTTCTTATGCGGATTCCTCCCTGTGTCTCTCGTCTCATCTCTCACCTCCAGTGGCTCTCAACACGAGCCCTGTTTAAACACAAGAGGTCATAACACAATAGAAATCAGCACTTCATGGAAATCACTTTTGTGTCTCGCTTTCCCTTTCTCTTTTCGCTTTCTTAGCTCTAGCTCGTCTCCTAGCAACCAAGGATGCTGTAAGTAATTAAGCCATTGATATTGATCTTCAGTTTTGTGGTACCTCTTTCCCACTGTCCATCATCTCGTCCTGTAATTTAAAACCACTTGCCAGTTTTAATTTCCTGCTAATCTCATTTGAAGGCTCCAGTATGGTGGCTGTGAGGTGAAATTTGTTTTTCATGTAAAGCAGATGTAAGTGTGTGTATGGGCGGAGTGTGCGTCTGGAATATCTCTCAGTAGTTATCATTGGGCCCAGCTCCAGGCATATTACTATGGCAACGTTAAGGCCATATAAATAAATGTTACACTAAGCTTCATTATGTTTTGGATAACTTTTTACTTGACTGATGATGTTTTCAGAATTGCTTCAAATTTTAAATTACAGGGGACCTATTATGCAAAATCGACTTTTTGTTATGGCGGCACGGTGGCTGAGTGGCAACACTCAGGCCTCACAGCAAGAAGGTTGCGGGTTCGATCCCTGGGTCACCCGGGTCTTTCTGTGTGGAGTTTGCATGTTCCTCCCCGTGTCTGGATGGGTTTCCTCCGGGTACTCCGGTTTCCCCCATCAACCCAAAACATGCCCGCACCCCTATGAACTAACATCAAGGACCATGTTGTCCACCCTCCTGTGGGCTCACCACCTGCAGAGGGGTTCATAGGGGGTCAGGTGCTATGAGTATTGGGAAGCACGCTGCCCCCACGACCCAGCTGGATTAAGCGGGAGAAGATGGATGGATGGATGGACTTTTTGTTATTGTTTCCCCTTCTCATTTACCTATTGTTGTGTTCAGAGTGATTCATTCATGTTTGGGTCATCTTCATTGTCCTGCATTCAAGACCTCATTGCTCTGACCTACCCCCTGTTTTCACCTGTAACTTTGTTGTGATGACATTTATGGAGGCATATACCTGTAAAGAGGCAAACGTGAATCATTGTACATTTTTCTCCAGTGTAAAATCTTGATATCTCAAAACTGGATATTCATCTGAATCTGTAAGCCAATTTCCTGCTCACAGTTTCTTTTATGAGAAATAAGAGTGTAATATTACAATGTTCAAATAATGCCAATGCCAAAAATATGTAGTAAATTGAAGAATAAATTGCACTTAAATGTTTAATTATTGGTTACCGGTAGTATTAATTTTGAACTCATCATTCTCAAATCTTTGGTAATTTTTGTTGTTAAACTCACGCACAGACTTCATATTTTTATCACTTGCCCTATAAACTCTTCCGTTGTTTGCTGTTTAAGACTATACATAGTATACATATTACAGTGGTCTCTTCAACCAACCAAGCTGCATTAATCATCTTCACTGTAGATTCGTAATTGCCCTTAGCATGCATAAAGTTTTGTTTTTTCTCTGGTGAACTATAACCTTCAAGCCTGCTTCAAACAATTAACAATGACCTAGAATTGTGGAGACGGCATGTTGGCCCTCAAATATTGAAACTCCACTAAACGTAATTGGTCTACTAACTGTATCATATATAACCACTATTGTTGCATGTAAACCAGGGGTGTCAAACTCATTTTGGTCCGGGGGCCGTATGCAACCTACTTTGATCCCAAAAGGGCCGGATCAGAAAACTCAGTTCTCTCTTCAAGTTATTGTATTTTCCTCCGTGATCTCAAGATTATATTCTTCGAGCAACGCCACTTGTTCCAAACACACTGAGCACAGATTTCCCATTCACCTCTGTCAACAAATAAGAATTAGACTATTTTTCTTGGGAAATCCTGAACTCAGCATCTGCTTTTCTCATTTTTTGACATTTTGCTGATGAGGGTCACGGTCGACAGTCAAAACGATCGTCCTTTAAGAGCGTTTGGAAAGAGGAAAGTCTTCATTTGTGCTGCTCTGTAAATGTAAGTGTAGGATAAATTACTTAAATTCTCTTACACTCATCAAAACATACCTGGAGTTGTGTTCTGTTTCATTCACACATGTTTGAGTAATATTGGTTTATTAGGCTGTACCTCTCCAAAGCTCAGAATGCTTTGTTCCATCTTGTGATGTCATCTAGTGCTAGTTTTCAAGTTAGCAGCTCCCTTTTACTTCTTCTTTAGGAGATTTGCAATTACAGGGCTGAAATCATCTGATTCTAGTGAAGGTGGATGGAGTTTAAAAACACAGAGGAGTGCTTCCTGTATTAACTGTATTGCATATGTACATTTGTGTGTTAAACATGTGTGAATGAAACAAACACAACTCCAGGTATGTTTTGATGAAGAAACAACATTATAACATAGATCAGAAAATAGAGTAATATAGGGCCTTTAATAATTGTATCTTTTTTCTTGGTTCTCCCAGGGTCTAATTTATGTTGATCTCATGTGTCAGGAAAAGCCGACATCACATGGAGGTTATTTATACACTGCTCTTGGTGTTTGGGCGCGTGTGCACATGATGGCATCCTATTGTGTAGCTCAGCCTGGACCAGATCACCGCGGCAACAGTTTTTTCTTTTCCTAGCCTTTCGCCTTTCATGTGTCTGACTCCAGCGAGCTTTAATGTTGCTCTTTGTTCATGCTTTTTATTCCTCCCAATTCCCCAGAAAGCTTTGTGAATTCCCCCTGTACAAGTGTAACACAGCAGTGTTTCTGAACCAACGCTCTTTTAATGTTAAAATCAGCAGGCTGCTTTTTGCCTAGCAACGCTGTAGCCAAGGTTGTTCACTTGTTTCAGTTTTTTCTTCTTTTTGCACATTTGTGAATGTATGTTTGTGCAGAAGAAATGAGGCAACAGAATATGAACTTGCTTCTTCAAGTTGCTTGAAGTTATAGAGAATTGTGCTGTGCATCTTCTTGACAAGCAGAAGTGAAATGGTTAGTGTGTCATAAGAGAATGATTTTGGTTTTACAGGGTGCATTTGTGGACAAGAAAGTAAGAAAGTTGTAATCAAATAAATGCAAGATAATGCCATACTGTATAATGTCGTACTGTGGGACATTTCACATAGACAAGCAGGTGGTAGACCATCCTCCAGCAAAGTTACATAGTGCACCTTTTAAATATACAAGCCTGTTTTGCACTGTCTGTGGTTTCCTGAAATGAACTCTACAGAGGTGTGTGTTTGTTTTCTCCATTTTAATAAAACAGAAAGTGACTGTGGTTACAGGCACAACAAAATCTGCAACTTTAAAATCACTTAAATGAAAAATCTGATATGAATAATTAGAAAGATTATTATCAGAAAGAAATCATTTTACTGCAACCACTGATTCAGGTTAGAGCACTGCTAAATGTTTGCTTGGTCCAGCAACCATACATACAGAACATTCATTAGTAGGTGATCTTTTGTGTGGAGTGATTCTCCCTATCCATGATGAAAAAATAGAACCATTGCCATAGTGATTAAGAATTAAAAAACAATATTACATGTTTAAATGAGAAAAAATACTCAAAATGTTGCATATCACAGGAAATTAAAACTGATGAATAGTGTTTTTGGTGTTGAATTACAAACTCCACTGGCCCATATTTCCACCATTACAATTACTTAAACTGCATTGGGCTACCACACTGCTACTATCCTTTTAATAATATATTCACTGTATAACATATGATCACATTTAAAGGTGATAAACTACCATCTTAGTGTGGCCTAGGCTCTCATCCTTTGCCTCTGTCTGCCTCCCCATTTCTCCAAGGCTACAGGTAGCAGACACCAGCACATATGCAAATTTAATAGGACATCTCCCCACTGCCAGTGTAGCCCTGGCCATGGTCTGTTTCACCATAACAACAAGACAAAATCCACACACCACCTCATAACAATGACAAATCTGTACTGTAGCTGTCTGGAATGTAATTAGTTCCCAATAAGCCTTTTTTAATCTGAAATATATTGAGTTTGAAAAGTGGAACACCAGCTAAATCTCCAGGCCAATTAATATGCAAATGTATGCAGCAGGGTCTTGCAAGAAACCTAATCAGACCATCTTACCGTAATGGGTCAGCCACAGAGGAAGTCTAGTCTCTCAAAATCTTTAGTGGAATGACAGCTGTGTAGACTACATAATGCAAGGTACTCTATATACAAGCTGACATTGCTTACCACTGTTACACAAATATCTGAAAATGCCAAAGTGTCTATCTGGAAAATACAACTTTATTTTACAATCATGTTTACATACTTCCAAGGTAGATCAACACCTTTAATCTTTTACAGCTGATAACAGCGCAGTCATGATGATTCAAAACACAAGCTTGTATTCTTTTATTGCACTGACTTTCATTGCCCATAAGTACCATTAAACTCAAGATTAAACTATATTTCAATAGCGTTCTTGCTTCAGGCTGAGGGGATGAGCATCATCTGGTGGCCACAAAGGCATACTGCATGTCTGTATACGCCAGGAGACCCAGAAAGGTGAAAGAAAAGAGTTAGAAATAGGCTGGGTGAAACTATAATGAAAGGTAGAACAGTGGTTGTGGTCTGTATTTCCACTGATCTGCAATGCATTATAAACTTAGTAATCAGGTTAATATGTTTACAAATTCTACAATACAAGTTACATGTGAGAATATTTATGGGTTTCAAACTATAGACATTTTGAGGACTTATAATATATAAGTTATAAGATATAATATTTAATTTTAAATTGCTGCACTCATGAAATGTATGTCTGTGTGCAGCACATGTTCTTTTAAATGTAGTGGACATTTTAATCTGTTTTTGAGCTTTGATGAAATGATTGTTGTGTTCATGTGATGGTGAAACAAAGACAAATGTCACTTACACAATAAAGTTTAAGTAAAGCTGCTAATCTTTATGGCAACACTGCTATTTTTTCATCACCCACTGATATACTTTTGCCTTGTTTATTTTAAATGATACCGAAAGACTGCGATACAGTTTGTCACTACAGTCTGTATCTAATACTATGGGAACAGACATTGCATTTGACATTCATGAGACATATTTTTCCACAAATTAAAGAAAGACAGAAGCCTGTATTTTAGTTAATATATCATAATTTGTTTATTTAAAAATAAAGTACATATAATCTGTAAATTCACATGCAACTCAAATCTTACATGTGTAAAAACAGCATCACTAAAGAGCTTATTGTGTTCAGCATTAATTGTGTCAGTGAGCACAACAACAAGACAAGTGGAAAAAGCAGACAGAGTAACAAGTGAATATAAGAAACTTGGTCATGGTATTTTTGCAAAAATAAACAAAACAAAATCAAAAAACAAAAAAATCATAATGCTTAAAATGTACAGTTACAGAAAATGCCTTTGTGGTTTATGACTTTGGTTTTATTTATTTCTCTCATCAACAAATTTCTTGACATTTGCAACCCAGCTTGCGTTATGATGAACACAGAATTCCTTGCCATTCATCATTGTTAAACTGAAAAACACACAATATATTTTACTCATTACACATATTTGTACTTTACACATGTAGCTGTCATCATTTTTAAGAGTTGCTATACTCACATGAATGCAGACTTGGCACAGTATGAGCTTGTGCTTCTGTATCTATCCACCTTCAGTTTAGGCAAGGGGCGTTCTACAAAACGAAAACAGCATTCGTCTGGTCTGAAGGCACCTATGGAGAGAAAAAAGGGAAAAACTTGTAAAAAAAAAAAAAAAAAAAAAAGAAGAAAAATCATATTAAAACTTAAGATGAAGTATATATCTTACCCTGAAATGCATAAACAGTGACACAGAACAAAGCTACCACGCCCAGTGCGGTGATCATTATCTTTGCCATGGTTGATGTTCTGTGCTCTTCTCTGCTCTTTGAATTATCTATGACTCTTCGGCTTCGCAGATCTTACCTTTTATCCCCCTCAGAGTGATGTGGGGTGGAGGGGATTACAAACAGGTTCTATGATAAAAACAAGAAGCTTGAACAAATTGGCGAGTGTGGTCGTGTGGTCAGTGCTTCTGAGTAAAAAGGAAAGAGGTGAGATGAGAGGAGGGGGACATTGTGGTCTGAGCAAAGCGACTCATGCATATGTGCAAATGCAATGTAGTTATATTTTCACTTTACACGTGCTAAACAGAGTTTGCTGTTACAGCCATTATTTGTAACCACAAGCGTACATAACTATTCGATACAAATTGAGTCAAGTGTTGTTGTTGTAATATAACATTTTCTGGGACATTTATCATTGTTAAATTGACTTAAAACCTGGGCTGAAAAGTTTAAATGAATGTATTTATTTATTCATGCATTTATTTATTGTATCAAGATTATAGCAATTTCACTTTTCTTAATCACCATTCAGTTCACACACACATATTTCAGACATGTCTAGTTGCTTTTACATTTGAGAGATGAAATAAAATTTTAAAATCCATAAATGTACCAGAATTAGAGGCAATTTTGAATCTGTAGTCCCTGGTCACCCTAAAAACACAACAATAAGGGGTTTAAATTATATAAAAGTTACGTGTGTAATATTTATGCAACAGTTTAGTTAAAGTGAAATACAAACAGTCTATTTGTTTTTTTCAAATTTTTTCAAATTTTTGTCTGTTTGGCTCAGTAATAGGCTAGTAGTTTATTAATTTGTTTAGTAATTTAAATATGGTAAATATTCTTGTTTCCTTTTAGTATATTAGTATACTATACTAAAATATTTCAAAAACATCAAATATGTTATCATATAGTGCAGCCCTAATCACAATTCCTTTGCTGTGTGTTTTATGTTGGTTTTACAGTGAACACTACAATAAATAGTACTATAATATGCACAAGATTTCCATTACCATTACTTATGCCACCTTGCCCACCTTGTGTACCTTTGTGGAATCTAAAAATGTCAGAAAATGCCGTTCTTCAGAAATAGCTGAGTATGCAGAATTGCACGTTCCATTTGAACAGTGAGTACTGTGGTTAGTAACAGGAAGAAAGTGGCTAAACACAAAGGTCAAAGGAAAATTATAAGAAAATTCTATTCACTGTTCAGTAGCCTTATTTATAATTTACACAAACACATCATAGTACTTGTTCTTAGACAAATTACAAACGTATTTTAGGTAATAATGTACACTATTGAGACTTGGGTTGTTTTGATTATGTAAAAAGTTTGAAATGTAAACTGGGCTCTGAAATGGAAACATCTGATTTATTCAGCACCTCAACCCTCTCCAGGCATTTGAGCTTTGCCAAGAGACCCATTATGATAATATATTCAGTATTCACTCAAATGCAGGTTTAAGGGTCAAAGCAAACACAACAATAAAACATCATGACTGTGAAGTAATCTGGAGATGAGTATTACAACAGAAAAGTCAGAGATTGTTGCCATTGTTGCTGTAAAAGTAGCAGTTTATATATAATACTGAATAGATCAGTGTTTTTCTGTCAATGTCCTTCTTGAACGTTATCTCCTCCCATTTACCTCTGCATTCCAAATCATGGTCTTTTAGTGTACACGCAGCTCTCATAAAAATACACAGACCTAACAGTTAATTAACAGTTAACAGTCTTATATCTTTAATAAAGTTGTTTCTTCTTGCTCCTCCTCGCTTCTTCAAGGCATTTTATTGAATACAGCAGTACTACTTGTAAACACTAGGTGGGTGTATAGAATAATCTTCTGAATCACACAATGGCTTTACCATCAAAAACACACTTTCAGCAAAGCCATGGAAAACATTACAATTCAGTTTATATTTATAGTTTATTTATATTTATGGCCAGCCTAAACTTTCTTTCACATCTATTTGACCAAATAGTTTTATGTTAATTGTATATTAAAGGAATTTTTGTTTTGCTGCAATATGGGATACAGATGATTCAGAGTAAATCAAACCAAAGACATTTCAGGAAGAAAGATATTTTTTATTTTAATACTATTAGCTTTTCTTCAGAGATATAAGGCCGGGATGGTAATGTGATAACGTTCTCACTGAGACAAGTTAAATAGTGAACCTATCGTTAAGGCAATATATTTTACTTTGACTGAAAATGTATTTTACTTTCTTGATTTGTTTCATATTTATATACTTACTTATTACTACTACTAGAACTATTTTGACTTTAAACATGTCTGAAATATGGAAAAGTCCTCTTAACTGATGATCATTTCTTTTAAACACACACTCCAGACCTGCTCATGTTTGCATTTTAGACACATTCTTAGAAATATGGCTCCTGGTGTGTGGTGGATTCTTGTGGATTCTGAGTCCTAACAGTGGACAGGGTCAAACTCTCAGCCCCTCTCCACTCTTCCTAAAACATAATGTTCCCAGATAACCCTCTGTATCAGGGAATCCCTCAGCTTGACACTTCTTACATAACAATGACGTATATTTTGGTCCTAGATACTGCACTCATCACCCGCTATTCTCACAAATAAAAAATTGTACATCATAGTTACAAATTATCTGTAGCCTTTTTATCTTATTTTCTAACATGCACTCACTGAACTAAAGTGATATTTAGCAAACTTGAAGGTGTTGTCACATTTTGTCAGACCAGTCACCAGGCTATAAATCATATGTGGGAATTTCAATGCACAATAACATGATAAAGTTGTCTTATCATAGCAGTTTGATGGATTGCTGTTTTGTTTTTTCCCATCCAAATATCACAAAACACTCTCCCACAAACAATCTACTACTTATGCTGCTGCTCAGCCCAGACATTTTTTATGGAAGACAGGAATGATAAATTTGATGTCAGATATGAGTAGAATTCCTGGAAAGATTTGATTAAAATACCAAAATTCTGTGAAAACGAAAACCACAAATCTAGATCACAAGATTACTGCATTTTTGCGACCACTATCTACTTGTCTCCATGGAGATGTTATTGCTTTGCATGAAATGTTCCCTGGTATGTCATTAAACATACATCTAACATTTATTCCTTACACATGTTTCTATTGCTCAAAAATACATTAATTCCTTCTTTGTATAGAGGTGACTCTCCACAGATCTGCATTGTAATGGAGGGTAGTGCTTATCTGATAGACTTAATCTATACTGTGAAACATTCCAGACAAAGCAACAACATTTTCATGGAGACAAGCAGGTGGCGGACCCTACACTAGAAATGTTACGCAATGCTCTGAGTGACTATGTAAAAGTGTAAAATCTTATTTATGGACTTATACAATGGTGAGTTCTTCGTTTACAACCTCAGACTTATCTGTTAGCCAACTCTTCAACTGTCAAAATACCCAGTGGATGCCAGAGATGCCAAAACTAGTACCCAAACTCATACTCATTTGAACAGTATTTATTCTGAAAAAGAAATCACACAAATAGGGAAGAAATACTTTTCCTGAATAGTCTTTATATGAAACCACATGCCTAGTGTCTGAAAAATACAAATGCCTTTTATCCTACCTACTTCAGACATTTGGGCTACTAAAGATCACACCCAGTAAACAGTCAAAGTTGCCATTATCTCTTTACAGATCTATGATAATGCCAATAACATGTGTCACTGTCTCTGATGATCATGACCTGCTCTCACACATGTCACCACGGCGACAATGGGCAATTAACATTTTGGTGTGAAGTGCGACCTTGTGACTGCTCCTCCCTCTACACGCCCAAGGTTTCGGTTGTTAGTCAGACATGGGTCTTCGGCTTTAGGCTGCTGTGTTACCAGAAATATAACAACTATTACTAGATTAGAATACATTTTAAGTTTACCTTTATAGAAAATCCCATACATCAGAATCAGAAATTATTGCCAATTTCAGTGAACAATATTCACGAACTAGGAGCTTCGGCCGTATGGTGCAACATACATTCAATTATTTTGACATTTTGTGACTTGAAAAATGTGAGTCTGCTTGCATAATGTCCACCCAGTCTTCTAAGATTACATTTCCCATGATGCTTTGGGGTGTATGCATATCACATTGTGATGTATAGCTTCCTTGTGCATTTCTACACACCCATCCATCGCATCTATTTAAAATGGCAAGGACAGCTGACAAAAAACGCCCAGTACATAACATGGGACAAAAAAAAGTTCTTTATTTGGCTGGCCTTAAATCATGTCAAAAGTGGATTCAAACAGATATAATTTTGGGTGGGTTTTGTTCTTTCCTGATTTGTTTTGTGCCACTGCTTTGACTAAATGCTTAAAATGTCAACTTCCAGGAAATACCAAAATACTGCATTTAAAATAGTTGTCCTGTTCTTTCTACTGAACTTTGGGTGTTTCTGGATGAAGTAAGGATGAGTAAAAATGCCACAATAAAGACAAGTAAAAAAGATAAATAAAAAAAAAAAAAATCTTATCATTTAAGACTGAGAATGATGTGTCAAAGTTAGAAAAAAAAGAAAGAAAAAAGAAAAAAGACTGTTTAGTACCTGGACTAGAGGACTGGTGTTTAATATTACTAACACTAATTTCTAATTTACCATACTGTGACCATCCCGGCTTGTCAAAGCCTGATCTCGTCAGATCTCAGAAGCTAAGCAAGGCCAGGCCTGGTTAGTACTTGGATGGGAGACCACTAGGAAAATCGGGTGCCACAGTGGGGCATCAGTCACAAAAGCTGTTGTCATTGTGTCCTTAGGCAAGGCACTTCAGCCACATTGCCTAGTATGAAAGTGTTTTTTTTTTTTATTTAACCTTTATTTCCACAGGAAAGTCCCATTGAGAATACTAATCTCTTTTTTAAGGGAGTCCTGCCATGCACACATCACTTTCACACTGTATGTACATGAGTGATGATGGTCAGAGGGGCCGATGGTACTGATTGGATTGGCAGTCGTGCTTTCATCAGTCTGCCCCAGGACAGCTGTGGCTACAGTAGTAGCTTACCACCACTGGGTCTGGAGTGAATGAATAATGTGCCCTAGTCTAAGCCACACAGTTTTTAGGTTCTTCCTGACTTCCAAGATATTACTGATTAAATTTGTGGGCTGTGTTTAAGGGTTCATTTACTAGCAAGGCCCACAGCAACAACACACGTGCAACGTGAAAAGTGTTTATTATAAGGAGACGAGGTGGGGTGGGATGGCTGGGTTGAGACTCTAGGGTGGGGGTTCAGTCTCAAACTTCACATGACCCAGCAGGGTGGGGTTGAGTTACTGGGTTGCTGGGATAGACTGCTACAAATAGGTTTCTGGGAAACTGATGTGTGGTAGAAGTGAGCTGTGATTTGCTGGAGAGGAGGCGAGGGCGGTTGAGGCGTGATCCTGCTCCTGAACCTAAGTTAATCATATTAACTACATTTATGTAATTTTTCTGCTTACCCCCATGGAGATGTTATGTTCCCCAAAATGGCATTAAACATAT